>CM053566.1:19594503-19827005 GCA_028646485.1 Cryptoprocta ferox | reverse complement strand
CTGGCAAAGCTGTCTGGGTCTCAGAGCCCCTTTCCCTTCCCCCCAGGAATGCAACTAACCTTGGGCCTCAGTTTCAGATCTACCAAAAGGGCAGGTTGAAGCAGATGATGATGATGGTGATGTTGATGACAATGATGGCACTGGTGATGGTAACTTCAGAGCAGCTGCCCTTACTGAAGGCTTGCTTGTGCCAGGCTCTGTGCTAAACACTTCATATGTGTTATTTTGTATCTTCACAGCAACCTTAGGTGGTATCTACCATTTTAATCTCCCTTACTCAAATCAAGAACCTGAATGACCTCCCCAGGTATGTCAGTGGCAGGGCCATAAACAAAGTTCCCTATAGGATTTGACTTCAGGGAGGGAAGATAATAGAAAATTCTGGGCTGCCCTGCAGTATGCAGGAACGTTCTGCTTGCTCATTTGCATGACATTTGCCTGGCTTCAGAAGGACATTGATGCCCCTGTCCCAGCCCTGGATTGGCTGAGCCCTACAACAGATCCCAGTCCCTGCCCCCACCCCACTTGCAGGATTGCATCCAAGGCCAGTACTCATGGGGGCCTCAGCTTTCTCTTCTGTACAATAGGAGTCAGAGGATTGGGCAGAGTTAAGTTCAAATTGTCCTTACCTCTTTGGTGACCTGAGCACCACCACATGTCCACTCTCATCTCCTCCCTCACCACCACATCCACCTTCACCTTCAGCTCTACCACCACCTCTTCCTCCATTAACATAACCCCCCTACTGCCTCCCTGCCTCCACCTTTCCTCCACCCATTACTATCACCCTCATCACCATCACCACCATCCCTTCGTTCTACTACCTCAACCATTGCCAACATCTATAACCAATAGCACCTCTACCACCTCCATTTATCCGAACCATCCCCTCAGCCTCCATCATCTATGTCAGTCCTCCACTTCCAACATCATAATTACATACGTCATTATCTCCACCAGTACACTCCCCTGTAACCATCACTTCCACCACCCTTCCTCACCCCAAATCCTTTCTACTCCAGGGCCCTAATGTGACCTGGGCCTCTGCCCCTGCAAATTCCAGCCTCACAGAGACACTGGCCTAGAAACACAGGCTAGACCCAGGGACAGTCAAGCAGAGGTAGGAAGCCCATCCAGAAGAAGGGGATGAGGCATCTGTCCACATGACTTTCACACAGGAGACCACACAGTCCCATGGGGATGTAGAGGTGACTGTTGACCAACAGAGAGCTCTGGGTACAAAACTCTGCACATTTTCTGTCTAAACTGAGTGAGATCACTCCTCTTGGAGCAATTCCTGAAGAATCAGGATTTCAGGGGCTGCTTAGCAGATAAGAGTGAGAGAGGGAAGGAGGCAGAAGCAGAGGGCCCACGTCCCTCCCTGTCACTCATTCATTCACTCTTCTCACTCAGTAACTGAGTCAACCGCTCATTCAGCAAACACTTCCCTAGATCCTATGCTGGGTCCTGGCCTTTGAAGATTCCCAAGCCTATTTGTGACCTGCCAGTCTGTTTCCCCACTGCTGGGCCTTTCTCCACCCTAGTTCCCTACCCCCAGACACCCCAATTGGCTCCTGACAGTCTTGGGTAACAGAAAGCTCCCTTTCCTCACTGAAACTCCCAAGACCTCCCCAGCTCACCAGGTGACCTTGAACTAGTCCCTCACCCAATCCACACACCCAATGAGCACTGGAGAAAAAAGATGAGAGGGGCCGACTGTGGAGGCAAACAGGGCTGGTGACAAAGTGTCTGCAGTAGCAGGGGGCAATGCTGAAGCTGAAATGGGAGGGGACTCCAGTGGCTGGTGCCTGAGTGTCAGGCTCTGGGATGGAAAGGATCAAGCCAGGCAGGGGTGGGCACCATGGCCTGAAAATGGGGCAAAAGTGGGGGCCAAGGCAAGACCTGGGCTGGCAGGGAGTCAGGAAGGTCACAGGATTATGGCAGGGACTCAGGTGTCTCTGCCATCCTGGAAAGTGTGCTGACTTCTGAGTTACCTGTCTCTACATTATCCTCATGTGTGGCAATATCCTACCCTTGAGTAAAGGCCAAACAGACCTACTGGCAGGAGGGTGGGGGCAGACAGACAGCCTCCTCCAAGATGCCAGTTGGGACCCAGGCTAGACCAATGGGCACACTCACCACCCTGTCTCATGGCCATTTCAGCTTCAGCAGTCAGCCTGAAGGGTTCCCAGAGGGTAGGCCACCTTGCCTTAGCCACCTCTAGGTTGGGAAGTGGGTGCCTGTGTCTTTAAATCCTCAGCAGGTTGAAACGGCTGATGACATCACTGGTTCCCGGGAGCGGAGGAGCTAGAGCCAGAGCCCAAGGGAGCCCGGGCTGCTAGGGGCTGCAGACATGGAGGGCCAGAGCAGCAGTGGCAGCAGGAGGCCAGGGACCCGGCCTGGCCTGGGTCCTCTGCCCATTCCTCATGGGGTTTCTCAAACTGAGGCACCTTCCAAGGTAAGACCCCTAAAACCTAGCCCTCCCATCCCTGATCCTTGGTCCCACACACCCACACACACCGAAGGCACCCTGGTGCCCCTGGCTGAGGGGCTGGCATTCTCCTCTGCCCACCAAGGAGGGGCTAGACAAACAGGACACTTTGGGGGCTGAGAGGGCAGTGATGGGACACCCAGAGAGAGATGGAGTTAGCCATAGCCAGGAGCCCCCAGGAGAACCCTCTACTGGGTGTCAGGAAATCCAGCTGTGCTCCAGCTTTGCTGTGTGACCTTGGGCAAGTTGCTTGTTCTCTCTGAACCAATGCAAAATGAGGTTTGTCCCTGAAGACTAAAACGGTGACATCTGGGATGTCTAAGTTGTTAGTGCTGGAGGCGGTGTGGTGGCTGGGGGGACACTTGGAGCCAAGGAGGATGCCCAAAATGCAGCTTCAAAGAGCTAAGTTTGAGGAGGAAGGTGGAGGCAGAGTTTCAGGTTCTTTGAACCGAGAAGGACATCATACACAGACAAAACTGCATGTCTGGAGGCAGGAATGGGGCCACCTCAGGGCGAGCATAAACCTTCTTCTGCTCTCCCTGGCAAAGGACATTTTATCCTGTCTTCTGGAGACAGGGGCATCAGAAACAGAGGACAGATGGGAAGGGGGAGGAGGTCCCACCAGAGCCTCAGGCCCCACAACCCCCTCCACTCCACCTGCCAGACAAAAAGAGGATACTTGCTTGCCTGTCCTCAAAGCTAGGGGAGATAGGGAGAGGGTACAAATTGGGCATAGAGAAGTGCAATGCCAGGATCAACAGAATCCTGGACTTTGAATGTTGGAATCACACTTGATGAGAATGGATGATTCCATGGGCTCAAATGAAATCCTAGCAAATGTTGGGGTCATAAATGCAGAGACTATGAGATCAAGGCTTCTCAGGAACAAGGTGTGACCCTCCACCAGATTCCTTCATTTTACAGACAAAAACTGAGGTCCTGGGCAGAGAGGTGCTTGCCTAGGTCACACAGAGCTGGGCTTGGAATTGGCCTAGCCAGTCTTAGCCGCGGGGTCTTGCTCCTTTAGGAAACTATGGGTACTGGTGAGGAGGACAAACAAGACCACAACCAAGGAGTTTGGGATGCTTGGCAGTGATGAACCTGAGGGTTCCTGAGTCCTGTGAAGGGAAGGAGGGGTATTTAATAAGATAGACCCAAAGTGTCCAGAGAGGGCAGATCTGGGGTGTCAGGTTGGTACCCCTTAGCCAGGGGAGTAGCAGGATGCAAGGAGGGTTGCCGAGGGAAGATGGCCCTAGCCATCTGACACTCCAGTATGACCAGGGGGTGGGTGTGAGCCAGGAAGGCAAGGAGATAACCCTTAGGTTCAGGCTCATACCCTGCCTCATTGGAGTTGGGGGTCTTAGTTTCCCCATCTAGAAGAGGTGTCAGACTTGAGGGAGAGGATAAGTTTCTACATCCTGTTTCCTCCAAAAGAGAAGCTGATTCACAGCAGAATGGATTGAGGTGAGAAATTAGGAAGAACTTCCTTGCAAAGATGTGCCTTTCTTAGCCAGATGGACTTGGCTGGGGTCTCTATGGAAGTTGGGGCACAAGCCCCTGGTTAGGGCTACTCTGAGTCTTTGACTTATCTTCTGCAAGGTGGACTCAAGTTTTCAGCTCCCAGCGAAGGAGAATGCAGCCCCAGTACCCTCGGAACCAAGATTGGCTCTAGCACCTGTGGGGCCACGAGCAGCTATGCCACCTACCACAGAGGGGCCAAGGCTGGCTCAGGTGTCTCCCCGACCCACCCTGGCTCCACTGTCTACCCCTGGCAGGCAGAAAACAGCTCCTGCTCGCCACAGTTCCAGCCTGGCTCCAACATCTGTGGGCCAGTTAGTCATGTCTGCCTTGGCTGGGCCGAAGCCTCCCCCAGTGACCTCAGGCTCAGTCCTGCCTCCAACATCCCTGGGGCAGCTGGTAATGTCTGCTTCAGCAGGGCCAAGGCCTCCCCCAGCCACCCTGGGCCCCAGGCTGACTCCAACATCCAGGGACCAGAAGCAGGTACCACCTGCCTCCGTGGGACCCAAGCCAGCACTGGCTGCTTCGGGCCTGAGCCTGGCCCTGGCATCTGAGGAGCAGATCCCACAGCCCCCCTCCGACTCTTCCCCAGTGCCCAGTCCAGTTTCGTCATCCTCTCAGGAACAGGCCCTGGCTCCAGCATCTGTGACACCAACCCCGGCATCTGTGGGATGGACACTAGCTAAACAGAGGGATGCCCCAGCCCCTAAACCTCTCCCTTCTTCCGAAGGGCATCTCCAGCCTTCAACTCAGACATCTGGTCCTACGGGCTCCACATCCTTAATCCAAACACCCCTAGACCCCTGGATCTCCCCCTCATTCAGAGCCCGGCCTGAGGCCTCTCACAGCAGCCCTGAGGATACTGTCCTGTCCCAGCCACCTCAGACCCTGCCTCTGGCTGTGAGCCAGAGTCCTCCAGAGCCTACCACCCGTTCCCCAGGACTTCTGTCCCCCACCTTCCGGCCAGGGGCCTCCTCGGTACAGACTGTGCCCCCACCTCTTCCCAAGCCACCCAGGTCTCCCAGCCGCTCCCCCAGCCGCTCCCCCAACCGCTCCCCCTGTGTCCCCCCAGCCCCTGAGATGGCCCTCCCCAGGCCTAGCACCCAGTGGGCAGGGCCTAGTGGGCACTTGAGCCCCAGTGTTCAGCCCCGAGAAACTCCGGCTCCGGTCACCACCTCCCCTTCTACATCCACCTCATCATCCTCTTGGTCAGCTCAGCCTACCTGCAAGAGCGACCCCGGCTTCTGGTGAGGGGGCCTTCTTCCGAGGAGGGTTGGTGGGGCTTGAGCTCTGAAAGTAGCCATTCTTCTAGTGGCTTACCTTACACTGCCCCAGTTTACTTCCATGAGGAAGATTCCTTGCGGGTGCTGGGCCTACTGTGGGATCTTTAGAAGATGGCATCTCCTGCTAAGGGACTTGCCCACCCTTGCCTCTGGGAAAATCTGATAGGAGGGATTTTGGGCCCACAGTCCTTCTGAGAGCTTACACCCACACCTGCCTCAGTTTATTTCCCCAGAAAGAGCCCTATGGGAGGGAGGTTGAATATGAGGGAGTGATGTCCAGTGGTAATCCCTCCTACACCCCCACCCCCAGGATCACTGTGGTCACGTGGAACGTGGGCACCGCCATGCCCCCTGACGACGTCACATCCCTCCTCCACCTGGGCAGCGGTGGCGATGACAGTGAAGGGGCGGACATGATTGCCATTGGGTGAGGGGCACAATGATTGCCATTGTGGACCCCGCTCCTGAGCCCCTTGTGCCTCCCAGAGCTTTGCCCATAGGAGGGGCTTCTAGGTCACCCCAACCCCATAGCCACCTCATCCCCCACCCCCACCCCACCCCCAGGTTGCAGGAAGTGAACTCCATGATCAACAAGCGGCTCAAGGATGCGCTCTTCACAGACCAGTGGAGCGAGCTCTTCATGGACGCACTGGCACCCTTCAACTTTGTGCTGGTAACGTCTGCCTCAGCCCCTGGAAGGGTGGAGACCCCTGGTTTCCTGCCCTAGCTCTGCCTGGACTCACTGTGGGGCCTGCTGGGTCTCTGTTGCCGGGTCCGTGAAATAGGAGGTTGGAGGAGCAGATCTGAAAGACTGGGGGAAAGGGCACAGTGGGGCGGGAGAGTTGTGTGGGGTCCCTCAGCCGAGTTGCCTCCTGCTGCAGGTGAGTACTGTGCGGATGCAGGGCGTCATCCTGCTGCTGTTCGCCAAGTACTACCACCTGCCCTTCCTGAGGGACGTGCAGACTGATTGCACGCGCACTGGCCTGGGTGGCTACTGGGTGAGCATGGGAGCAACCCGGGAGGGAACAGGGCCCCAAGGGGTCTATAGATTAGTTCCCAGGTCCCCCAAGCATAGGCAAGTTCCCCTCCCCTTGCTCCACCCCTTATTCTGAAGCCTACTTCTCCCCAACCTCACTCAACACCCCATACCGTTTTCTAGACCCAACCCTCTTTCTGTCCTTAGCCCATCCCAGTGTTTCACTTCTTTCCCTAGAACCCACCCCTCTCTAAGCCTTTTCTAAGAGCTGGCTCGCCTTGCCTCTCTCTATGCCCCCCTCAATGCCTCAGCTATTTGCCTAGGCCCCGCCCTTGACTCGCTCCACCCTGTCTCCCAAGGGCAACAAGGGTGGAGTGAGCGTGCGACTGGCGGCCTTTGGGCACATGCTCTGCTTCTTGAACTGCCACTTGCCAGCACACATGGACAAGGCAGAGCAGCGCAAGGACAACTTCCAGACCATCCTTAGCCTCCAGCAGTTCCAGGGGCCTGGGGCGCATGGCATCCTGGATCACGAGTATGGGCGGGGCTGGTGAAGGAAGGGTGGGTCTCAGAAGACAGAGTACAAAACCTTGGCCACAGGAACCTGAGGGCCAGCCTGGGTGGGCCGTGTGGGGAGAGGCAGAGCCTATGGGTGTGGGTGGCCACCCAAACTACATCTAGGAACAGGAATGCTGGTAAGTTTGATGGTGGGGCAGAGCTTGTTGTGGGGAGCTTTGCTGAGGGCCACAGAACCTAACTTTGTTCTAGATCCACATCCCCCTGCTGCTCCTTGGCAGGCTAGATCTGCTGCCACCCACCCCACCCACTGCATCATCACTAGGGACATCCAGTGCTGTCATTGGATGGGGGTAGAGAAGGATCTCTCAAACAGATCTTTCAACAGCCTCGTGTTCTGGTTTGGGGATCTCAACTTCCGCATTGAGAGCTACGACCTGCACTTCGTCAAGTTTGCCATTGACAGTGATCAGCTCCACCAGCTCTGGGAGAAGGACCAGGTGCAGAATTCCAGCCCATACCCTCAACACCAAGCACACAAAGCATGACCTGGCACACTTTTGTATCCTAGGCTCTGGCCCTCACCTTCACCTGTCCTGTCCAAGCTGTTGTCCAATTCTGCCCTTTTGTACCTTCACAGCTCAACATGGCCAAGAACACCTGGCCCATCCTGAAGGGCTTCCAGGAGGGGCCCCTCAACTTTGCACCCACCTTCAAGTTTGATGTGGGCACTAACAAATATGATACCAGGTGAGCTCAGCACTGGGATGACGTGGAGACGTGGGCTGAGGTCTTCTGGATGGAGAAGAAAGGGAAGAGGGGCAAGAAGTAAGGCTGGGGGCCATGTCTCAAACCCCCATCCCCTGAAACTTGGGTCACTCCTGCCCACTGCAGTGCCAAGAAGCGGAAGCCAGCCTGGACAGACCGTATCCTATGGAAGGTCAAGGCTCCAGGTGTGGGTCCCAGCCCCTCAGGGCGCGAAAGCCACCGGCTCCAGGTGACCCAGCACAGCTACCGTAGCCACATGGAATACACAGTCAGTGATCACAAGCCTGTGGCTGCCCAGTTTGTCCTGCAGGTGAGTCTTAGCCTCATCTTCCCCTCATGACATCCCTAGGTCCAGCTCAGCATCCCATGGCCCACCAGTAATTCCTTGCACCTGCCCTCGGCAGCATCCATTCATCATAGCAGAGTGAGAGTAGGTTATGATCTCCATTTTCAGATGAGGAGACAGAGGCTCAGAGGCACAGCATCACAACAGGGTCACACAGCTGATAAACAGAAGAATTAGGATTTGGACCCAAGCTAGACTGATTTCAGAGTCCATGCCTTTTCCACTAATCCCTAACTCTTTTCTTCTGAGAAAGGATTAGGGCCATTCATGTTAAAATTCACTTTTTATATTCATATAATAAGATCAGCAAAATCAGAATGTTTATTCAAACTCCATATAGTTTTCATTCATATTTATTCATTATTTATTTACCATTTTACCATGTGCCAGGTGCTATGAGTGAGGTAGTAATGGGGAGAAGGAGTAGAGACATGAAAAATACAAAGCTAAATTCTAGTTGCTATAGTTTAACATTGTGTTTAGGGTTGAGGTCTCTGGCTGGCAAAGTAAAAAGGAGAAATGCTAGAATGTCAGAATGGGACCTGAGAGACCATGTAGTCCAATATTCTGTTTTTCTATGGGGGAAACTGAGGCCCCCCAGTGGAGTAGGCATGTACTCCAGGCTGCACATACTTGGCAGCAGGGTAGGGTATCCTGCCTTTCCAGTCCTGAAACCCAACTCTGGGCTCTCCAATTCCCTTGATCTGATAAGAGGGGCCCTGCAGACCAGAGAATGTTTTCCCTGGTAACTTTGTCATGTGGTCAGTCAGGGGACATTGGCCAGTATCCTCAGCTGAGAATGCAAATCTGCCCACATCTGACCTCCCATGACTTTTGGTAAAAGTCTTGGGTGTGAAGTTTCACTTTCAGTCGAGGGCCTCACCTTCAGGACCACTCCTTTTGGGTGCCGCTCCTTTTGGGTAGCCTGACCTTCCCTCCTCAAGGACTCTGATCCTTGCAGAATGTTGCCTGTTGAGCACCTAGTACATGCCAGTCCCTGTGGCTTTGTCATCCCTTTGAATGCCTTAGTATGCCCTGAGATATCCAAATTCTCCTCCCAGTTTTACTGATCAGGGAAACTAAGGCTCAGAGAACTTGAGTCTCTCACCCAAAGCAACACAATCAGAATGAGGCTTAGTGGGAGTTTTGACCTGTAAGGCCCTGGAGAGTATTTCTAAGAGGCAACTCCAGGCAAACCTGCTGTTAGGAACCTAGGGACAGGGAGAGGATGTGCTGGTTTCTTCTGGAACAGCCTCGCTCAAAAGCTGAGGAGGGAGGAAAGCCTGAAACCACATAAACAGGGGAGCAAACAAAAGCTGGACGCTGACACACCGTCTGAGTCCCTTCCTGAGGGACAGAGGCAGAGCAATGGCTGAAACAGGGCTACACTATTCACTTCAAAGCTGTATTCTTACTCCCTAAGGAGTCTATGGGCATAAAGAGCCTTGGGCTGGGAGGCAGGAAGCCTGACATTTATCCTAGACCTGTTTTGTTTTTTTTTAAGTTTATTTATTTTGAGAGGGGGAGGAGGGGCAGAGAGAATGAGAAACAGAAAATCCCAAACAGGCTCCACACTGTCAGCACAGAGCCCAGTGCAGGGCTTGAACCCATGAACTGTGAGATCATGATATGAGCCAAAATCAAGAGGCGGGTGCTTAACCGACTGAGCCACCCAGGCGCCCCTATCCTAGACCTGTTCTGCTTTGGTTTCCCAGTCTGTAAGGTGGTCTCAAAGGCCCTTTATCTCAGCCTATTTGTGCTGACTCAGGCCCAAGGGCCCTAGGTGCATGGGATACTCGAGGGTCTCCCCTGATGTTCCCCCTGCCCCTGGGCAGTTTGCCTACAGGGACGACGTGCCGTTAGTGCGGCTGGAGGTAGCAGATGAGTGGGTGCGGCCAGAGCAGGCTGTGGTGAGGTACCGCATAGAAACAGTGTTCGCCCGCAGCTCCTGGGACTGGATCGGCTTGTACCGGGTAAGAAAGGCATGGATGGTCAGTGACTCGGGGAAGGGAGGGCCTGGAAGAGCAGCCGGGTACCCAGGGGGAATCACTGGCTTCTCCAGAGTTTGTTGCTACACTGGGGGGCCAATGGAATTAGGTGATAGGAGTCACAACCCTGATTCCTCTTGTCCCAGGTGGGTTTCCGCCACTGCAAGGACTATGTGGCTTATGTTTGGGCCAAACATGAGGATGTGGATGGGAACATCTACCAGGTACTTAAGGGGAGGGGGAGAGTGGGAGGAAGTCTCTGTGGTCCTTGGGGCTCAGGACTTGGCTTGGGCAGTCTTTGAGGCTGCCTCCCTGCCCCAACCTGCGCCTATGCCCTGGGCCCATCAGGTGACCTTCAGTGAGGAGTCACTGCCCAAAGGCCATGGAGATTTCATACTGGGCTATTATAGCCACACCCACAGCATCCTCATAGGTGTCACTGAGCCCTTCCAGGTGAGTAGGTCAGACCACAGGATCGGGGGTGCTAAAAGCTAAAAGACCCTGTTCAAATGCCACAGCCTCCACATTCTGCTCCATGATCTCCTACAAGTAGCCTAACCTTCCTGGGTCTGCCAATGGGCAGGGTTGGAGTGGTTCCAAGACGCCTTCAGTGGCTGGTTGGGGAGTGGGGCACACCGGTAACCAGACTTCCCCCCAGATCTCGCTGCCTACCTCGGAGTTGGCCAGCAGCAGCACAGATAGCTCAAGTGCCAGCTCAGAGGACGAGGATGACAGTACCCTAGAGCTGCTTGCACCCAAGTCCCGCAGCCCCAGCCCTGGCAAGTCCAAGAGACACCGTAGCCGCAGCCCGGGCCTGGCCCGCTTCCCCGGCCTTGCCCTGCGGCCTTCATCCCGTGAACGCCGAGGTGCCAGCCGCAGCCCCTCGCCCCAGAGCCGCCGCCTGGCTCGGGTGGCCCCTGACAGGGGCAATGATGGTGGCAGCCGGGGCAGTAGTGAGGAGGGGCCCTCTGGGCTACCTGGTCCCTGGGCCTTCCCACCATCTGTGCCTCGAAGCCTGGGCTTGCTGCCTGCCTTGCGCCTGGAGACTGTGGACCCTGGTGGTGGTGGTTCCTGGGGACCTAATCGGGAGGCCCTAGCCCCCCATAGCCTGTCTCCCAGTCCCCAGGACCGGCAGGGGCTGGAGGAAGGAGGCCTGGGGCCCTGAGGATGGATGGGCAGATGGGCCCAGGTGACCCCCACTGTGCCCCAATCTTCTGTAAACCCACCTGTGTCCCTCTTGCTGTTGCTCCAGCTTTATCTGTACCTGCCACTCTGTCTTGGCCAGGGGTGGCCAACTGGGGTCCCCCAAACTGAGTCCTGGCTCCTCAACTGTGACAATCAGCAAAACCCTATTGGCCCCCATCTAGGATGGGGGTTGTAATCCTGGAGGTCATCAATTAGAAATTAAATTCTCCAGCATCACTCCTGACTCCTTCCTAACTTGTTAGCAGTCTGGGGATTGGGGTAGAGGATGAGACAAAAGAAGCAAGAGGACGACAGATCTGACAATTACCAGACACCAGCTGTATACATTACACACACCATCTCTTTTAATATGCACCACAACCCTGAGTTGTGGTGTTGAGTTCAGTGCAATTCTTAAACCCCTTTCACAGATGGGCAAACTTGAGCCCTCCAGGAGATGAACTTCTCCAAATCAGATACTTAACCATAGTTCGGCTCTATGTTGCAGGGAGGGAACATTTACAAGGTGCTAAGCACTGTCCATGTATTGGTTTACTTAATCCTCAACAACCCTATGAGGTAGGTCCTGATTACCCTCCCCTTTTTCAGAGGAGGAAACTAAGGCTCAGAGTGGGGGAGGCCCCTTGCTCAAGGACACAGAGGAGATTTGGGCCAGGGCTGGGCCAGGAAGGGCACGGCAGCTGTTAAGACAAGGGATCCCCCACCACCACCCCACCCAGGGAGAAGAGTTGGGAAGCCCTTTCTAGCCACCCTCCCCTTTCCTGGATTCAGACACAGGCACTTCTGTGACATCCCATCCCCTGACCTGCTGCCTCAGGCCTCAGCAGGTAGGTGCTGGGGCTCCTCTGGGCAGGGTCTTGAGACACGTATTAATTTTGCAACCTGGAGATACATGTACCTCCTACTGGTACCTCCTGAGGCTGCTGTAATAAGTTACCCTTTCCCCATTCCCCAGAATGAGCCTCCTGAACACCACATCCAAGCACAGAGGGGTTGTATCACCAGCTCAAGGTCGCTCAGCACAGCAGGAGACGTGGTCCAGCATCTCAGCCTTGCTCTCCCTTCCCCCCATCCAGCCTCCTGGCTGTCCACAAGGGCCTGTGCCATGCTTCAATCTAACACATGGAGAGGAGGCCAAGACCCCCAGGGCCTAGCAGAGCCAGGGGCAAGGTCCAGTTTGGTGCCCAGGAGAGCTGGAACTGAGGTCACTGGTTCTAGAATTTCTGCTGCCCGTCAGGTCTCCAGGCTGCCTGGGTCAGCTGCAGACACCGGTCATAGAATGACATGGGGGCTTTTGGGTGATTTGAAGGCCATGCCTGCCCCTCATCTGTGCCCATACCCCAGAGCTGGAGTCGCCTCTGCTGAAGTCGCCGCAAGTGCCGAGCTGACACCTTGATGGCCCTAGGGTCTCTGAAACAGCTGTGGGCAGAGAAAGGTGGGGCAGGTGGTCATGGCTGCCAAGGATCCCACCCTGCTCTGCAGACAGGGGGACTGAGGCCTAGAGAGGAGCAAGACTGGAGCCAGGAAAGGGTGGGTTACATCTAGAAGGGTGCAGAACAAACCTGGGCTAGCACCCATAGGCCCCAGTTCTGCCACTAGCTGGCTGCAGAAACCTGGGCCAATCCGGGCCTCAGTTTCCTCACCTGTGAAAAGGAAAAGGTACAAGGGGCTTGCCCTTGGAATCAGAATTGAAATGAGATTTTAGGTTAAAAGTAAGAGTTAAGCAAGCAAGCCTTTTACTGTGTGCCAGGCAGGCCTTGGGCTATGTGTGTCACACATGCCATTTCTTTGGCTTCTACATCCATTTTACAAATAAGAAAATGGAGACATGGAGAGGTGACTCAACTTGCAAGGTCACACAGGAAGTGAAAGAGTCAACATCAACCCATATGAACCAATAGCAGAGCTGAACCCGGGGCACCAGGGAGTAGGGTATGATGAAAATGGAGCTCAGAGGTGCCCTAACCCCTTTCTCTATCCCCTTGGCCCTGGTACACATCCTCATCCCCATAGGCAACCCACTCCTTGGGAAAATGCCCCCTCCCTCCTTGCTTTGCTGTGACTTACCCTGTGCCCTCAGCACAGTCCATTGGAGGGGCCAGCTTGAAACAGGTAGTGCCTAGCAGCTCCCAAAGGATGCTAGTGCTTGCAGGTGGGCTGTGGAGCCTCAGGAAGCGTGCCAGGCTGAGAGCAGAGGCAGGATTAGGATGGGGTAGGGCCTGGCCATCCAGCAGCCCCCTCTCATTGACTGGCAAAAGGCTGCCCACCCCCAAGGGTCCAAGCAGAGCTCACCGGCGTGTGCAGTTGCAGTGGAAGAGGGGTTCATGGGCACTATTGAGCAGCTGGAACTTTGTTTCCTGAGGCCGGATCTGCTGCTCACATTGATCCAGATGGCGGAAGCTGTGGCAGGCCCAGCGGGCATCTGGGTTGGGGGAGCATGGTGATGAGGGGAGCCCAGTCCCCAGCAAAGCCCTCCAAAGCCCACTGCCATTTAGGCACATAGACACATGCACTCAGTCAAACAAACACATGACCTTCGTGCCTTCAGGGTGCTACACACATCATACACACATATCACACACACACAGACACACACGGCAGTGCCACCATAGGGGAAGCCCAGAATGTTGAGGGTGGTCAGGAAAGGCTTTTTGGAGGCAGAGAATGCTAAACCGAGGCTAGGAGAAGAATTTGGGAGAGTGCTCCAGCACCTGAAGGTCCCTGGGTGTTGGGACATCATCATCTGAGGTAAGAGGAGCCATGGTGGGGGCTCAGTGAGGAGTAATATGGTCAAGTTTAGGGCTTATGAAAATCCCTCTGGCTGCAGCGTGATTTGATGGGAGAGGTTGGGAGTCCCCAGGATGAGTTTGGAACAGGAAGGGAAGCAACATAGGGCTCCTTGACGTTGCACAGAGGCAGGGACACCTTCCCACATCAGGAACCCCCAAAGTTAGGTTTGGAACTCACCCTGAGGTTTTAGGCCACTCCATGGCCCCTGGAGGCCTGGATTAGTGACCTCCAGCCAGGCTGTGGGGGACATATCAGGTTGGGGGGAGGCCACAGAGGTCTGGAGGGTTGTGGTATTGGTTTTGCTGGGGTGCTTAGACCCTTTCCGTTGTGGTGGTCGCTTCTGAGGATGCTGCTTCTGTCGTGGCTTGCTCGGGGCTGGATTATGAAGGCTGGGAGGCTGGGGGGTGGCCAGGGAGCTCCAGGAGGCATTATAGAGGGTCCTGGGCTGGAGGCGGGCAAGAGGTATGGAGCCATACGTTCTGCACCTGGAAGGTGGCAATTGGTAACTCACAATACCCCTCCCATAGCCCCAGATTCATCTCCATGGAGACCAAGATTCTGCCAGTCCCATCCCTTATCCCACTGGGTTGTGTTGGGCACCCTGGGAAGGTCTGCATCCTGGGCACTGTCCTGAGGAGAAGACGGGGAGGAGGAGGCATCATTCCTTGGAGGACAGACATACAGACAGGCCTCCCTCCCTGGGCTTGGAGACTGGGCTCCCTTTCTGGCTGGGAAGGAGATTGAAGTGGGCAGCTACATACCCTCCCCACCAGTACCATGCCACACACGCCTCCTGCTCCTCCAGCACGAAGCAGGGGACCTCCAGCACATTGAAGAAGGCCACGCCCACGATGTCCGAGATGGAGTCATGCTGGTTCTTCAGGCATTGCCGGAACCTGCCCCAGAGCTGGTACTCAGGTCCCTGGACCACAGAGAGCCACATGGCTCCTCCTCCAGCCCACCCAGCCACTACCATCCAGGTGGTTTGGGATCCAAGAGTCTCTTCTCCTAGGGCTCAGCTTTCCCACCTGCATGGTGGGGGTCTGGCTGGCTGATCCTTTAGGATTCTTTGGAATCCCAGTTTCTGCACCCAGGAAATACTCCACCCCTGAGTCCCCAACCCTCTCTGCCCACTGCCAACCTGGCATCACAGTCACAGTGGGAGATGGTGTGGAATCGGTAGTTTCTGATACCATAGCTGTACTGGAAGGGCGAGATGTTCTGTGGGCATCGGTCATGTTCCCGGCAGCAGAGATCAG
Source organism: Cryptoprocta ferox (assembly GCA_028646485.1). Taxonomy (NCBI): domain Eukaryota; kingdom Metazoa; phylum Chordata; class Mammalia; order Carnivora; family Eupleridae; genus Cryptoprocta; species Cryptoprocta ferox. Next base: position 19,811,864 of record CM053566.1, on the reverse strand, counting down.
GGCCTTGGAAGATCCCTGCAGAAAGCGGGGGGAAAGAGGAGACGGCAGCAGGGCACCAGCTCAGCAGGGTCCTGGGCACCACACACTGGCTATACCCACCATCCGGTGCAAGAAGCAGGGACCTTGTTCTCACCCCGGCCCTGATGCAGATGCTCTGGGTGGCCTCAGGCCACTCTCCCTCTGTGGGACTCTCAGTTTCAAAGCCTGAAGAGAGCACCCAGGCACAGCCTCTACTGGGCAGCTCCAAATGCCGGGAAGCCCACCCAGGAGCCCTTGTCCAGGAAAGGGACTTCCTCAGGGGGACTAAAGTCTGCCTCCAAAGCTCCCAAGCTCACACCCCAAATAAAACTCCAAAGTTACGAATATGTATGAAATGGAATGGCAAACAGGCAGGGTGCAACCTTCCTCATTGGCATAATGAGGCATTGCCAGGATGCCAGTCTGCTCCAACTCAGGTGCCAAAACCTTCCCCCAGCTTGCCATGCATGCACAAAGACAGCTGTACTGACAGTGCAAAAAAGTCATCCATGTTTGTCACCATCTGAGCAATAGTGTCTTTTACTGAGCATTTCCCAAGTGCCTGGCACTTCCCACACCCAAGCTCACGGCAGCCCTGTGAGGGAAATGTCACTTTCATTGTACAGGTGAGAAAACCAAGGTTCAGAGAGAGGAAGTGACCTGTTCAGCTTGAATTTGCTAACCCATGCCTTTGGATCTCGGTGTCCATTCCACTGGGCACCTTGTCCTCATAAAGCCTCCTCTTAGGTGATGGCATTTTGGCTCAGCCAACTTAGGACCCACCCCAGTCTACCCCCTCCCTAGGATGGTGATTAATGAGGACTCTGAGGTTGACTAGGACGTTGCCCATCTATGACCTAATTCAAGTAACCCATAATGAGACTTATGGTCACCCCATTCTATGAATGGGGACATTGAAGTTTACAGTGGTTATGTCACTCCCCCAAGGATACACAGCCTGGGAGAATGGGGGCCAGGGCAAAAACATGCACTTCCCTCCCCTGTCCCCTAGTCCACATCCCTATCACTCACCCAGCTCTGTGGAGTTCCCGGCAGAATCCCCAACTCCACACCACAGTGTTCCAGGCACGGTCCAGCCTCTCTTCAACCGCTGGTGTCCTATGCTGCTGGGCGCCCCTCTGTGTCCTTCTGCTTGCTCTTCCCCGGCCCCTGCTGCTCGCTTCTCCCTAGCCCCTGCTGGACCCTCTTCAGTCCCTCGGCAGGCTCCCCACTGACTCTGAAGTGTGGCCAGGGCTCTCTGCAGCTCAGGTCCAGGGGTGTGGATAAAGGAGCCCTGGGTGATCTCACCAGCACAGAGGGCACTGAAGGCTGCTGTGAGCTCTGGCTCATCTTGCTGACTACAAGCTTTCAGCCTCCCGTGCCCATCCCAATGGGTGTGGAACAGGGCCAGTCTCTGGGCATTCTTGCCCAAAAAGCTCAGGGTCCCCAAGGGGCTGCCAGGGATGGGCCTGGCCAAGTGACAGGAGGTGCTGTCCCAGAGGAGGGCAGAGGAGCCCCCCTCAGCCACTCCCAGGAAGCACAGCATCCCTAACAGCAGTACCAGAATCCTCATTCTGTCCTGGCCCAGCCCAGTCAGACAAAGCCCCCAGAACACCTACCCCTGGCAGCCCACGAGGCAGCAGCTTTAGCAGACCCGGTACAGCAGGGCCAATGAATGGAGCTTTGGGAGGAGTAGGAAGGAGGCTGGAGTATGGGGTGATCGCTGGCTGGTAACTGAATCCACCGGCTGGGCAGGCCGCTGATTGGCCAAGGAGTACTTGCCAAGGCCCACGCCCCCATTCACCATGCCTTTCTCATCCAGTCACCTGCTGCCAGCTCCGCCTGGATGGGGACTGTGGGAGCCAAAGCCTTGGGCCCTGGGGCAGGAGGCTAGGAGCGGATCTCTTTCTCTCTAGGGAGGGAAGAGGTTCAGGGGCTCAGAGGAAGCTCCCAGAACTTATCCTCAGTGCCCTCCCACCCAGTAGTGGCTGCCACACCCACCTCCGTGAAGTTGGCAGAGGGCCATGGCCTCTACCAGAGTTGGGTGAAAGAGGTGAGGGCAGGGCTTGGGCCCCATAGCCACCCTCACCCCAGTAGCTCCTGAGGTTTCTGGGAAAGGGAGCATCCATCCCCTGGCTACCTGGGGTTTGCCCTCCCACTATCACCCAGGGCTGGTTCTAAGAAAGCCTCTTGGCATAATCAGGGGACAGTGCCCCAAGGCTCCCTACTTCCTGGGACTCCAAATCAGAGGCCTGGCCAAGGAGCAACCCTCCTGATCTGATAGATGGTGGAGACACAGCCAGAGCAGAACTTGAGAGCAACATGGGGCAGGGCTATGCTCTGGACTTAAAGGGACTATGGTCCCCAGAGGAGCAGAGGGCTGAGCAGAGGGCTGGGCAGGGGCTGAGTCTACAGCCATCTCTATCCATCCTTGGACTGTGGCCACCAGCGGGACACAGGAGGCATCATGTGCTTCCCAAGAGGAGTGGCCTCTCCACCAGAGAGGGGTTACAGCCAGCACGTGTTCCTGTGTCCCAAAGCTAACATATCATTCAGATTCCAACCATCCAGGGAAGCTAGGGTGCTTACACCCATAATGCAGATGAAGAAACCGAGGACCATTGAGGGTGAGGAAACCTTAGGGGACAGGCTCCAGCTAGGGAGGGGTTAGAGGCTGTGAGTATAGTTCTTGGAAACCTTTACTGGGAGATCAGAGCTGGTAGGGACAGTGATTGTCTGTCCATCTTCCCATCAGCCTACTGCTCCCGCAACATTCCTCCCAATCTTCATCCAAATCTCTTCCAGGAGGGTGAGCCCCAGTGAGGCAGAGCCATGGGCAGAGCTGGGGAAGGGAAGCTCACTGTGTATAGCAGGGAGAAGGGGGGCTTTAGGGTGTGCAGGCCCATCTCTTTGCTTCAGAACCAGCCTGGGCCTGTGGTTCAGGAGGTCATAGCTGGGGACAATGAAGAGGGAGAATGGGTGGGAGTAGCCCAGAGCCAAACTTCTTCTCTCCAGAGGTTGGGAAAAGGGGTGTGGAATAGAGAGTGTGGTGGTGGGAAGGGTAGGGAGACCTGGGGTTCCCAAAGTTAGGAAAACCACTAAGCAAAGGTGGGTCCCTCTGGGAAGAATTATAATGTTTGGAAACTATTGTTCTCGTAATTTTCCTTAATTGTAAGAATGGGCACCCACCTCTGCCCACCTTTTCCATATTACAGAGCTCATCTCCCAGGGAGGCTTGGAGGTCCCATGGCAGGAACCAAATTTTCAAGGTCATACAGACCTATCCTGGGTCTTGACACTGTGTGACCTCAGGCTTTGAAGTCTTAACTTCTCTGAGCCTCAGTCTCCTCATCTGTATGATGGGTCTAATCACAGTAGTCAGTTCATGGGATGTTGGGTAAGACACTCTGCACAGGGACTGGCATCCAGGACACTGTCACTAAAGCCTCAGGACATCCCTGGGCAGGAAGCAAATTAACCAGGAGAAAGAAAGTCCCCAGATTTTCAGGCCACAGCATCCATGAAACTAGTCCCAGCTAGGCCATGATCTGGTTATGTGACTTCAGGCTTGTCCCTCTCCTTCTCTAGGCCTCACTTTCCTACTCTGTACAGTGAAAAGCATTATGGAGGTGACCTTTGAGATCTCTTTTAGTCTGGGCCCCAAAAGAAGGCAGGCTGGGGCCTGCCCAGGCCTCAAGGGAAGGTGTCACTGGGTTTTCCCTTCAGATTCCACCCAGTGGCCACGTCAGTCAACCTACAGGACAGGCTTTGGAGCCCTGCCTCCCACTTGGTGCCCCTCAGAAGCCTTGGCACAGAGGATGGCAGGAGCCAAACCAGCAGGACAGGATAGGGCATGCCCTGCAGACAAAAGGGGAGCTGAAGCTTTCCTCTGGATCCCCATCTGTCTGGGGTGGGGCAGGGTGCACAGTAGGTGCCCCAGTGAGGGGCAGGGGTCTGTGGGGTCTGATCATTTATCGTTCTCTCTGAGCATCTGTCCCCATTGCTCTTTCACCTTTGGCTTCTCTCCTTATCCTTCTCTCTCTTGGTCTCTTTCCCTCTCTGGCCCTGATTCTCCTCATTTCTTTCTTTCTCCTGCATCCCTCCCTCTCTCCATCTTTCTCTGACTCTAACACTCCATCTCATTTTCACCCTCCGTTTCTTTCTCTTCCTCCCTTCTGTCTCTCTGTGTGGCTTTTCACTGCCCCCCCCCGTGTTATTGTCTCTGCCTCTCTCCCTCCCTCCCTCTCTATCTCATTTCTTGTGCCTTTGTGTCTCTGAGGATCCCTGTCCTCTCCCCTGACTCTCTTTCCCTCTTTTTCCCGTTTCTCTCTGAATTTTTATCCCTCTCTCTGTTTTCCTCTCTTTTTGTTTCTTGGTGTCTTCTGGTTTTTCTCCTCCCTTCCTGTTCCCTTTCTCACTCATTCCCTCATTATGCCTCATGGTTTCCTTGCTTAGGTGTGTGTCTGTGTGTCTGTGTCTGTTTCTCTTCCCTCATTCTTCTCTCTTCCTTCCTTCTCTGTTTTCTCTCCCCCTCCACACCCTCACCCCAGGCCCAGGACCCAGGGTACCCCACCCTTTCCCAGCCATGGTCTCATCTGATGCTCACAACCCCTGCCCCTCCCTAGGGAGACAGACAAGGCAGGGCTTCTTATCCCATTATTGAGATGGATGGAGTTGAGTCTCCAGAAAGGAAGTAACTTGCCAGGAGTCACACAGAAGATCGGTGAAAAGCCAAGTCAGACTTTTCTTGGCCTGTGGGGAGGATTTCCAATGATCCTGGGAGACTCTTGGCTCCCCTACCACTTCCCCATCTCAGGGACTTCCTCTCCACTGCCTGGAGCCCTTAGAGCTGGCCTTCTCTACCCCACCAGGAGGGCTCTCTGCAGCTCTCTGTGCCAGCAGAATGGTGTGGGCAGTGCCTAGCTCCAGAACATTCTGCATTCATTCAAAAACAAATAGTTACTGGGTGTCCACTACTGCCAGGCATAGGGAGAGGCCCTGAACAGAAAGAGGAGGGAGGAGGACAGAGTATGCTCAAGTAGGGAGATGGAGAGGAACTCATCCCCTGAGGGGACAGGGTCTGACAGCCCAGGGGAGCCAGGCCCTGAGTGTTACTTGGGTCCTCTAGGAAGCCATCACTAAGATGGAGTTAGAAGTGCATGGGGTGCCTGGGTGGCTCAGTCGGTTGAGTGGTTAACTTCAGGTCAGGTCCTGATCTCACAGTCTGTGAGTTCAAGCCCTGTGTTGGGCTCTGCACAGACAGCTCAGAGCCTGGAGCCTGCTTCATATTTTGTGTCTCCCTCTCTCTCTGCCCCTCCCCAGCTAGTGCTCTGTCTCTCTCTCAAAAATAAAATAAAAACATTAAAAAAACTTTTTTTAAGTGAAAAAGATTTATTGGAGGAAATGTCTGTGAAAGATAAAGGGGGTAGGGAAAAAGCAGGATTGGGCAGGGAAAGCCTTCAGACTGTGTCACAAGCTCGACATCTATGCTATGGGGAGAGAGTAGAAGAGATGGAGAACTGGGTAAGACCATCACACTGCGGTGGTGCTCTGAGCAAATCTCAGCCAGCTGACAGGGAGCTCTGGTGCAAAAACTGTCCCTAGAAGACCCCCGGCTGGGCAGAAATAGGCAGGCCCTAGTGCCTGGCTGGGCCCAGTCATGGGTTGGGGGCTTTCCAGGAGGACAGTGGCATCCACTCCAATGCTGCTACAGATGTTGATGCTGCCACACCAGGGAATTTATCCACCCATTTGGCTGAGGCAGCCCCCACTACAGACCAGAAGAGGAAACTCAATGGGCAGATGGAGTCTGAAATCTGGGAGGAAGCCCAGAAGGCAGTCTTCTCTGTGGGTACAGGACCATCCCTCACAAGATTTCCAGGTAGGAGTTCAGCCCCAAACATGCCTGGTGTAAACTAAGCCTAGTCCTAGGTCTGAGGAAATGAATAATGAGACACAACCATATTTAAAACTAGACATCTCAGTATGTAGGAAAAAACACATTAGATTCAATTCAACAGCTTATTAAACTATGAGTAGAAAAGAGAGAGAAAAATGGGGACTCAGAGGGATCATGGAAACTATTCTACCTAATTGAAAAACATTAGAAGCTGTGGTGGTTGAAAGATGGGCACAAATTCTCTGATACCCCCCCCCCTTAAAGTGGAGTAGACTACTTCCTCTCCCCTTCAGTGTGAGCTGTACTTAGTCACTTATTTCTAATATATAAAATGTGATGGACATGGCGTAACTTCTGAGACTAAGTCATAGAAGGCATTGTACCTTCCTTCTTGCTCTCTGTCTTGTATCACTCAGTCTGGGGAAGCCAGTTGGCATGTCATGAGGACACTCAAGCAACCCTATGAAAAGGCCCATGTGGTGAGGAACTGAGGGCTCCTGTCAACAGCCATATGAATGAGTCACTTGGAAGCAGACCCTTAAGCCCCAGTCAAGCCTTCAGATGAAAACTGTACCACCTGGCCTCCCCCACCCCTACTGCCTTTGGTAATAGCTTTATTGAGATATGATTCACATACTATACAATTCACCCATTTAAAGTATACAACTTAATGGGTTTTTTTTTAATTTTTTTTTTACATTTATTTATTATTGAGAGACAGAGAGAGACAGAGCACGAACGGGGGAGGGGCAGAGAGAGAAGGAGACACAGAATCCAAAGCAAGCTCCAGGCTCTGAGCAAGCTGTCAGCACAGAGCCCGACGCGGGGCCCAAACCTGCGAACCGCGAGATCATGACCTGAGCCAAAGTTGTTCGCTCAACCAACTGAGCCACACAAGCCCCCGTACAACTTAATGGTTTTTAGTATATTCAAAGTTGTGTAACCATCACCACTACCTAATTCCATAACATTTTCATCATTCCAAAAAGAAATCCTATAACCAGTAACAGTCATTCTATCTTCCTCCCTTCCCCTAAGTAGCTACTAATCTACTTCATGTCTCTACAGAGTTGCCTATTCTGTACATATCATATAAATGGACTCATACAATATATGGTCTTTTGTGACTAGCTTCTTTCACTTAGCATAATGTTTTCAAGGTTCATCTGTGTTGTAGCATATATTAGTACTTCATTCCTCTTTAAGAGCGGATAATTATTTTTTGTATAGATACACCACATTTTGTTTATCCACTCATTAGCTGAGGGACACTTGGATTGTTTCCACTTTTTGGTTACTATGAATAATGCTTCCACAAACATTCATGTAAAAATTTTTGTGTGAACATATGTTTTAATTTCTCTTTGGCACATACCTAGGAGTAGAATTGCTAGGTTATGTGGTAACTCTATCTTTAACCATTTCTTTGATTGTTTTCGTTTTCTTTTTTAAGTTTATTTATTTATTTTGAGAGAGAGAGAGAGCAGGGGAAGGGCAGAGAGAGAAGGAGAGAGAGAGAATCCCAAGCAGGCTCTACACTGTCAGCACAGAGCCTGATGTGAGGCTCAAACCCACGAACTGTGAGATCATGACCCAAGCTGAAATCAAGAGTCAGATGCTTAACGGACTGAGCCACCAAAACAACACTTTATTTATTTATTTTAAAGGTTATTTATTTATTTTGAGAGAGAGAGAGAGAAAATTCCAAGCAGGCCCCCAACGCAGGGCTTCATCTCACAAACCGTGACATCATAACCTGAGCCAAAATCAAGAGTCAGGCACTTAACCAACTAAGCCACCCAGGTGCCTTTATCTTTAGCCATTTGAAGAACTGCCAGACTGTTTCCAAAGTGACTGCACCATTTGACATTCTCACCTGCAGTGTTTGAGAATTTTGATTTCTCCACATCCTTGCCAATATTTGTTGTTATCTATCTTCTAGCCATCCTGGTGGGCATATCATTATGGGTTTTGTTTGCATTTTTCTAACAGCTGGTCATCTTTTCATGCTTACTGGTCATTTGCATATTTTCTTTGAAGAGATATGGCAGATATCTTTACTGTAATCTTGTGAGACCCTGAGCCAGAACCACTCAAATAAGCTACTCTCTAATTCCTAACTTTCAGAAATTATGTGAGATGATAAATGTGTTTGTTGTTTTGACACATATAACTAATAGAGAAAGATTCAGGTAGATGTCATGGGTGCCTACTATTAACGCTACTGGACATACCAGCCAATGCAACAACATAAGAAAAAGAAATACAAATTGTCAAGTTTGAAATGGAAGAAACAAAACTGTCATTGTTTGTAGATTGATTTAGTTACCTAGAAACTGCAGGTGTATCCAATTCCTCGGGTAGGGAAAGCAGTGTAATGGAATAGAAGAAGCCCAGGATAGACCCAGATTTGAGTCCTATCTTCTCCCTTACTTTCTGATCTTAGGCAAGTCCTTTTGCCTCTTTGTGCCTCATTGGTAAAATGGAGATGAGAATAATACCTATACCATGAGGATTAATCTAAGTATATATAAGGTATTTCAGTGGCTGACATACAGCAGGCTTTGATAAGTAGAAGGGGATTTGAAGGTAGGAACCAGGCAGGATTGCCGTGTGACTAATTTAATGCCCAGTTTCCCAGGCTGCAGAATGTGGGATCCTTCCATTCTCCCAACTGACTCCAGCCTGCTAATAGGGTCCTAAGAGGTTCAGTAGATCCTTATCCATATGCTGGATTCAACCTCTGGCTCCACTTCCTCTCGCTGGGCAGCTTAGGGCAACTTCCTTATCTTGGCTGAATTCCCATGATGTAATTAATCTATTGATTGATATGCTCATGTTTACTTTTTTTTTTTTTTTTTTTTTTTTTTTTTACTTCCTAGGGGCTATGGTAAGGATCAGAGAATGGAAAGAATGGAAAAGGAGCTTACTGAGGGGAAAACCTCACATTAGGCCATGAATAGCCCACATGAGTCACTCTTGTGGCATGAGATCCCACCCCCAGAACTGTAGGAAAACCCAACAGGAATAAGGGGGCAGAAAAGGCCCTAAGAGCTCTGTCTAGCTCAACATGGGGGCCACAGAGGGCCTTGGGGTGTGGAACAGAATGACACTGAGTGCAAGAATCACACCCCTTCTATTCAGATGGCACTTGACCTTTATATTCTCACCAAGCCCAAGTGGTAGGGCTGCTAGATAAAATAGAGATGCCTAGTTACATTTGAATTTCAAAATTCAGTGAATAATTTTTAGTGTAAGTATATGCTTCCAAAAATTGCAATTATTTTTGATTATCTGAAATTCTAATTTAAATGGGTTTCCTGTGTTTTTATTTGCTACATCTGGTAACCCTACCCAGCAGTGAGGTGAGGAGAAGCAGGGCAGCAACTCTTTGCCCTACTTCACAGAGGAAGCACAGAGAGAATATTGGACTTGCCCAAACCTCTGTTGCTTATTCACCTTTTCATTCTACACAGGACTCTTTGGTTTAGGTTGAAACCTGGGTTGTTTATTGGCTCTAACTCAGAGACCTTAGTTTACATCCCCTCCTTCCCTTTTGGGGTTAGACTGGCCCTTGAAGTCCTTGAGTGGCCCTGTGAGTCTAACTCACTCAACAAGATTAAGAGGGTGGGTGGGGAGCATAAAAGAAAGATCAGGAGGGCAGGAGGAGATCAAACTGCAGAATTCAGGCCCAGGCAGACTAAATAATAAATCTCCCATTTCTACAGCCAAGGACTCAAGTTCTCAAGCACAGTTTTATCTGTGAATTTGCTCAAGGTCAACGGCAGATGGGAATTAGAGCTAGAACCAGACTTTGGGCCTCTGGACCCCCAGCATTCTTCCTGTTGCTCTGGGGTCTGGACACGAGGTCCCAGGGAGGAGCCCTCTCATGCTCAGACCAGGGAGATAGGAGCAAGAAGGCCTGTGGGAGAGCAGGGTAGGCCTTTCCGGAGCCTACAGTGTTTTGTTGAGGCTCTGCTGCCATCTGGTGGGCCCCCAAAACCAACACCTCTTAGAGAAACTGAACAAAGCCTGTCTTTTCAAGTCCCTGGTCCCTTTTTGCACCTGCTTGGTCTTTCTTGCCTGGGTTCTATCCTGTGACTTGCTGTGGAACCCTGACAAGCCCTTTGCCTCTCTGGGTTTCAGTTTTTGCTCTTAGAATAAATGTTCTCTAAATTTCAGCTGGCCTGATCTTTCTAAAACACAGACCTGGCCAGGTTTGTCCCCTGACCCACCCTGAACTTCAGGTTGAAGTCTGTCATACCTGCAGATCTGAGCCTGGCTGACCTACCAGGTCCCCACTTCTCTGCTCCAGCAACACAGAGCTATATTCATTTCCTCAAGCACCTGTCCCTCTTAGCGCCTTTGTATATGCTATTCCCTTTGCCTCAAACACTCTCTTTCACCTTGCTTGTTCCTACTCATTCTCCAAGTGTCAATTATCCCCTCCAGGAAGCCCCCTCTTCCTTGATGCCCCTAACCCAGGATGAACAAGTGTACTTTAGGTCCCCAATAAAGAATGATTTAGATCTCAAAGAAGATATCACCCTGGAAGAGGTCAAATGGCAATCCACTCAGTCCATGTGGGGAACCATGGGCTCAGGGTTAAAACTGACCTGACTTCCCAACACATTCTGCCACAGTTGGGCAGTATGAATATCAGCTCCACCTCTTGGAGTCCTTTTTTCACAGATGAATAAATCAGACTCTGTCTATACCAGTGCTGAAAAATATAACTCTAGTGTGAGCCACAAAATTTGGAATTTTCTAGCTCCAGTTTAAAAAGTCAAAGTAACCAGGGAAATTAATTTTTATGATACATTTTTATGTAATCCATGTGTAAAATATTATTTCAACATGTAATTTATATTTTAAAATTATTAATGATCTATTTTACCTTCTTTTTTTCATACTGAGTCTTTGAAATCTGGTATTTTAACTTACTGTGTATCTCAATTTGGATTCCACATTTCAAGCCTCAGTAGCTACATGAGGCTAAAAGCCACTGTATTGGACAGCAGAGCTCTGTATCTTGACCTGTATGGCGGTTACATGAGTGTGTACATATGTGAAAATTTGTGGAGTTGAACATTTAAGACTTTGACCTTTTTGTGTGCAAGTTATATCTAGTCTTGAAGGGAAAAAAGAGTAATTCCAGGTTTCTAGCCTGAAAACATACGGACAAAGGATGAGACAATTTCCTGGAATGGGAGAGGTTGAAGGTGAACAGATGGAGTGCTGGGTGAGAAAAAGCTGAGGGTCTGAGGATCTTTGTTCCTTTAGGTCTTTGTTGCCCTCAGGCCCTAGTACCATTTCCAGGGTTTCCTAACCAGGAGCTGACCAGGTAGCAGGTGGCAGAGAATAAGTGGCCTTGGTGCCTGGGACTTGTCCCCAAGACTTGAGAGGGGGTCACAGTGCCATTCAAACTTCTCTCCTGGACGCCATAGTCCTAGGCTCTGCTTGTTCTCATGTTGGGGCCATGGGCATCTCCTCTACCTAGGATTGCTAGATTAGCACAAAGTCACCAACTGAAATCTGAATTCTGATAAACAACAAATAATTTAAAATTTTTTAATGTTTATTTACTTTTGAGAGAGAGAGAGCACGAGCAGGGGAGGGGCAGAGAGAGAGAGGGAGACACAGAATTCAAAGCAGTCTCCAGGCTGCTGTACTCTACTGTCAGTACAGAGCCCAACATGGGGCTTGAACTCACGAACTGTGAGATCATGACCTGAGCCAAAGTCAGATGCTTAACAGACTGAGCCACTCAGGCGCCCCGACAACAAATACTTTTTTAGTATATGTATGTCCCAGATGTTTGTTTATGTGAAATTCAGATTTAACTGGGTGTTGTGTGTTTTACCTGGCAACCTGAGTCTTCAGGACTCTGAAGCAAGGAATCCAGCTCTACTTCCTTGTGTGATATTGGCCACATTTCTTTACCACTCTGAGCTTCAGCTTTCTTTTCTATAAAATAGCCAACAATTCTTTCCTTAAAGACCTATTGAGAATATTCACTGAGAAAATTTTTTAAGAAGGATCTCCCAGAGGTTCCTGGGTGGCTCAGTCAGTTAAGCATCCAACTCTTGGTTTCAAGTCAGGTCAGGATCTCACGGTTCATGAGATCGAGCCTCACCTTGGGCTCTGTGCTGACAGCTCAGAGCCAGCTTGGGATTCTCTCTCCCTCTCTCTCTCAAAATAAATAAACATTAAAAAAATTGTCCAGGTCACCTGGTGGCTCAGTCAGTTAAGCATCTAACTTTGGCTCAGATCATGATCTTACAGTTTTGTGTACAATCCCTGCATTGGGCTCTGTGCTGACAGCTCAGAGCCTGGAGCCTGCTTTGGATTCTGTGTCTCCCTCTCTCTCTACCCCTCCCCCACCCATGGTCTGTCTGTCTGTCTCTCCCTCTCCCTCTTTCTCAAAAATAAATAAACATTAATTTTTTTTTTAAAAAATGTGTCCAACAATAACAAAGAAGAAGGATCTCTCCATAATGCCTAGCACATATTAGGCCTGGCACATATTATTAGGCCCTGAGTGAACATTCAACCCTTTCTTCCTGGCCTTCCAGAGGTGCAGGGCAGAGATGGGCTGCCAGTGAGTGCCCCACCTCCCTCCCTACACTGTCCAGGGGTTGAACCCCATGATTTCTTAGTCCCTTCCAGATTTTCCTCTTATTAGTTTTCCAGTCCTTGGTTTTCTAGACCTTTGTCTAGAAAGGCCTAGAACATCCCAGAATCCTCTGGGAAGAGCCTATCAGCCAGGAATAAGGTCTTCTTGATCCAGCTCCCAGTAGATTCCAGAATATGGCCCTGATACCACTTAGTGGCCACGTCCCTAAACAAATAATACTATTCAGACCCAAACCTAGGAACCCAGACTTGTTCACTCTGCCCTCAGCCAGCAGGGTCACCATTTTGGCAGAGACCTATGCCAGCCCAGCAGGAGGCAGAAGAGCTTGACCCTGAGCTGTCTGGGGCAAGGCTTGATGGCAGAGAATGAAAGGACCCTAAGGCCTAGTGGTTTAGTAACATGCCTGAAGGCATGCAGCAAGATTTGCACATTTGCCTCGGGTTGGGTAACAAATGAGGTCTTGTTCCTAACTGGCCAACCTCCTCTGTGGAAGGGCTGGAGTTCAGTAGGATTAGGGGACACTTTCTCTGGCTTATTCACCCTTTTGTCTGCAAACATGGTCTTCCTCTCTGAGCTTCCTATACCCATGAGGGGAAACTGACCCCAACCTGGGATGAAGGTGCGGATGTGCCAGGCCCAGAAAACATTCTCCCCTATGTCATGTGAGGAGACTGGAGGAAAAAGTGATGCTATCTTTGGAGCAACAGGGTGGCTCAGTTGGTTAAGCATCCGACTCCGGCTCAGGTCATGATCTCACTGTCTGTGAGTTCAAGCCCCACACTGGGCTCTTGCTGACAGCTCAGAGCTTAGAGTTTAGAGCTCACAGCCTGGAGCCTGCTTTGGATTCTGTGTCTCCCTCTGTCTCTCTGCCCCTCCCCCGCTCACACTCTGTGTGTCTCTCTCTCTCAAAAATAATAAATAAACATTTAAAAAATTTTTTTAATTATTTAAAAACAAAGTGATGCTACTTTAACAGAACTGGGCTGGTTCCTAGGATCCTGGAATCTTCTCTCCCTGCACTGAACAGAAGAAAAAACAGGCTCAGAGAAGAGCAAGGACCTGTGAGCCTCAACAGATCAAATAAACCAGGTCTACTAGACTCTTTTCCTCTCCTTACCTGGCAGATATACACCTGAGGCCTCAAGTCCTTAATCACAGCTTTCTCTACCTAATTACTTTTCTTTTCCCACTATTCAACCTTCTTGGCCCCCAAACCCCTTGACTGAGGTTCCTGATCCCTCTGAGGCTCTGCAGTGGCCTCCTACTTGTCTTGTACTCCTAATCTCCATCCCTCCCCCTTGTACTCTGGAGAACATCTGAATGCCTCTGCATGGATTCCCATCCTCCTATCCCCACCCTCGCCTCTCCTTTTCCTTCCTTTCCAGCCCACCCCTCCCTCCATCCCTTCACAGACCCTACTCTCCAGTCCTGGGTGGTGAGGCAGCATTTCAACAGGAGCAGGTTTTATAGGCAGATTCCAATCTTGAGCTTGAGTCTTACCAGCTGTGTGGCATTGGGTATGTTTCTTAACTTCTCTGGGCCTCTAGCTCCTCATATATATTAATACTTCACAATTTGAGGGTGAGGATTAAATTGCACAAAACCCTTAGCACAATGTATAGCACATCAATAAACATTCAACAAATATTAGCTGCTAGCATTAGTATTAATATTAGTATTAGTGTCAGAAGAGTAAGGGGAGAGGAGGGAAGGGGGCAAGAGAAAGGTTAGAGCTATTAAAATAAGAAAGAACCCTTGGGATTCTCAGAGCAAGCAGAGGAAGAAATCACAACATTTCTATTTATTATTCTTTCCCACTGAATGAATATTTTTTATTCAGCATAATTTGTTGTAAGCATTAAATAATATGAAATCCAGGCTGGGTCCTAGCAGGATGAATGCAAACATCACCAACAGTGCTTTTGTGGTCCATAAGTGTCTTAGTGTGCTAAAATAGAGAAGATATTACTTGATATATTTTTGAAGCTGAAGTGCTTCCAAGTTTGGTAGTTCCAATTCTGTTATTTCTTGGGAACATCTTTAATAACAAGAACATGAAGAAATAAACAATGCTGGCTCCCTAACATTAAAGTTTCAGGAATGTGGTTATTGCTTTCCAGAAGAGACCATGAGGATGGCCTGATTTCTGACAAAGGAGAAGTTGAACTCTTGCCTTTAAGTCTGCCTGATGAGCCAACAAATACAGCAAAGGAGAATATAATTGACGAGTTTGTCTTAACTGAAGCTAATGCTTCAATGTCTTTTCATAATGATGGTACTTTGTGACTTTTTCAAAGGAGGTAGCTCAAGCAGGAATTTTTTAAAGTATAATGAGAGGTCATTCAGTGCTAAGCCTGTTCTATATCCTCACAACCTTTTGCGGTAGAAACAAATTTCTCCATTAAACAGATGAGGCGATGGAGGCTTCTATAACTGAAACTGCCGGTCTAAAGTCATATAGCTAGTGAGCATGGGGACTTTAAATGCCCTCCAATCAAAGACCATCAGGAACACACCTGTGGTTGGACAGGCTGGGTTTGTTACCGGTTACAGCAAAGCAGGGGATGTGAACCATGAGGCATGAAGGGACATCTCAGTACCAGAGTGTTAGAAAGGACATTTAGGATTTGAGTTTGTGTTAAATACTTTGGGGGGAGGGGGTATGTAGAACAGGAGAACACCAAGATCTACCTGTGAGTGCCAGGCCAGCTCCTGGATATCAGGGATTGCTTTTCTTTTTCTCAGAGCCTGAACTCAGATCCAGGTTTGTGTGGCTGGAAATATTTCCTTTGTTACTCACAGGAAACCTCGAAAAGAAGACTACCAGATGAGGAATTTCATCTATGAGCTTATTTCGTCTACTACCTTCACCACCTACTCAGACTCAACCTCTAGTCCCTGGGATCATTGTAGGCACTTAATAAATGTTTGCTGAATTCATGAAACAATGAAGATGTCAAGAATTCCAGAGAACAACTGCTTGGGGGCAAATTGCATCTCCACCACTTATCAATATGTGATTTGGAAATTTTTAATTAAGTGATAAAATTGTGTGAACTTTAAAAAGTTTTTCTTTACCCATTTATACAATGGAGATAATCACCAAAATCATTCAAAGGACTGCTGTGAGGGTCAAATGAACTGTTGTATGGAGTGTGCTTACTTCAGCTCAGCAAATGTTAGCTATTGTTATTTTCAGGATAAGTAATCCATTAGCTTTGTGATCACATTTGATATTCTCCCCACTAGGCATGAAAGCAAAGATCTTGTCTTGTCTCTTACTATATCACCAGTGCCTAGCACATAAACAAATGTTTGATAAATAAGTAAATTGGCTAAAACCCAGGAACTGCCCCCATTTGGGGGATAAACTTTAATTTTTATATCACTGCAAAAAGAATGTAAGGAACGCCCATGTACCCTTTATCTAAATTCACTACTTGTTTATATTTGCCTTATTTGCTTAATCATCCTCCCCAAATGCATGCCAGCGCAAGCGCGGGCGCACATACACACACACATTTTTCTCTGAATAATCTGAAATCAAGTTGGAGACATTGTGCCCTTTAATCCCTAAATACTTCAGTGAATATTCCTAAGAACAAGGATATTCTCTTAACATAACCACAATACGGTGATCAACTTTAGAAAATTTAATTTGATATAATATGCATTAACAGCTAGTCCACATCCACATTCAAATTTGTCACTTGTCCCAATATTGTACATTACACCTATTCCGCTTCCTGTTTTCCCAGTCCAGAATCCAATCACACACTACATTTTGTTGTCATGCCTCTTTAACCGTTTTCAAACCAGGATAGTTCCTCAGCCTTTCTCTGTCTTTCATAATACTGACAGTTATTTTCCAGAGTGCCCTCGATTTGGGTTTATGTCATGCTTCCTCATGAGATTTGGGTTATGCATTTTTGATAGAAATATCACAGAAGAGACGCTGTGTCCTTCTCAGTGCGTCTTATTGGGAGACACAAGATCTTTACTTGACCTATAATTGGTAGTGTTGACTTTGATCATTTTGATTCACTTGTTTTTCGAGGTTATGCCTCTGTAAAATTACCATTTTCCTTTTGGTAATCAGTAAATAATTCATGAGACACTTTTACTGTGTAGATAACCCCAGTCTTCTATTTTTATCATTCATAATTGATTTTCTAACTACATCATGTTAGTTGGCATGCTACTATAAAAGGAAGTTTTTTCTTCTCCCCATTTATTTATTTACTTCCTTATTTATATCAGTAAAGACTCATGAGTTACCATTTTATTCAATTAGTTCTACTCTGTCACTATCATTATGTTACTTTGATGTTCAAACAGCCAGGTTGTGTTTGAGCTCCTGCTCTCTCAAGTTAGCTCCCGTGTCCTTTGACCTGTTCCCATCATTCTGATGTCCATTATCCTTACATTCTGGTGCAACAAGATGTTTCAAGCTCATCTGGTACTTTCCCTGCCCGGACCCAGATTCTTTGAAAAGCTGCCAAACAGTCCCCGTTTCTCCGCTTCCTGCCCTCAGGCGGAACCTTAGAGCCGACCCCGGCAGGGATCTGCGCTGCGGATCAACCTTTTCCGGTTGTGGCCGGAAGTCCCGGGGGGTGGTGGTGCTGTCCTGTGTCAGGTGACCAGAGTCCGCGTAGGAGGGAATCGCAGGTTTTACCCGACAGCCTGAAGTGACGGAGACGCGGGGCGGACGACAGACGGAAAAGCTGGGGTGTCCTCAGAGGCATTAGCTGAATAGAGGTAGGTACATGATTGGCTGGAGTGGCAGTGTAGGGGCCGTCGAGGTTGAGAGACGCGGGCAGGGTTTCTGTCTTAACCGGGCCCACGGGTTGAGACACCTGCCCCAGCGGCGCAGAGACAACAACGTCGGCTCGGCCCCGGCAGAGAGCTCGAGCTGGCCTTGTGGTCTACCGTCCTGTGATTACAGTTTTGAAAAACTGAGGCCCGGGAAGGGAAAGGGCTCCCATAAGCTCTCTTTCCGGGCAGGGACTCATTCTCACTCTGTTTCTGGCCTGAGGCCGCCTCTCTCAGATGGATGTGCTTTTAATGATTTTACCACGAGTGGAGAGGCCAAGGCCGGGAAGCGTAGTTAATAGAGTTGGTTTTGGCAGTAAGGGAGCCGAGTTAGAGACTTTGTCACTATATAGCTTATTGTGCATTTATGGGCCCAATCATTCCCTTTGTTGGGCCTCAGTTTCCTCATTTGTAAAAGAGGGCAGTGTTCATCAAAATATGGTTCTTACACTGTCTGCTTTGAAATACCCTGCTTTACAATGCAGGACTCAGATAAGACCTCTGAATTAGAATCTGGGTTGGAACCTGGGAAACTGCGTTTTGAATGCACACCTCAGGGTTTCTGTACATACTGATGTTTGAAACCCACTGATTTTAAGTGCTTTCCTGCTGTGAGAACTAGTTGTCCATTCTTTGGTTTGAGGCAGGTGGAGCCTGTTCCACATCTTTGGAAGAAATAGGATGTTTAGCCCAGAAAAGAGAGCAGTGGAAGGAAACTGTCTTTAAAAACGGGGAAAAACTGTTATGGTGAAGAGCGCTTCCACTTTTATCTTTGGGGTTGAGAGGCAGATCTAGGATAGGTGGATTCTACAGGAAGACAAGATTTTGACTCATAGAAGAACTTAATGCTGGTCAGAGATGACCAGCAATGGAATGGATTGCCCTCAAATGTAATGAACACCCTGTTGAAGAAGGTGTACAGGTATTAGATGGCAGTCCTTTCCAATTTGAAATGTCTGATTCTGAGTAACTATTTTGAATCTTTCTGGTGCTGATTGACTTCTTTTTTCTGGCCTCTCTTCTTGACACCTCCATCCCCACCAGCCTACATTTTCTAGAAGGCCAGTGGGTCTGAATTAATGCAGTCTGTTCCTGGTTGTCCTGTGCACCATCTTCTTTTCAAGGACTTTGGAATGGCACATCTGATAAGAGATTCTTAAATGTTTGTTGAATAACTAAGGAGATTCCCCACCCTCTTAGAATAACTTGGAAATGCCGCTGAAGACTTTGTGTTTGATCAGGAGAAGCCAGTGAACTCTTTGGATCACAGAATTGAGGACCCTCGGTCAGAAGGGCCCCTCAGGGTTGTTCAGGCCAATCTTCCCTCCCCGGGATGTAAATCCTTCTTTAATCCTCTTTCCAGCAATGTGTTGTTAGCTGTTGTGTCTAATGAAAGAACTTTTGCAGTCTGTCAGCTAACTTTTCATCAGGCATTTAAAACTAGTCCTCTTGGGGACATGACTTTCCAGTTCATCCTCACTAACATAAACTACAGATAATGCTTTTATCATATCTTTTAGTTTTCTAATCAAATGTCAAAATACCTATTTTGTAATTTATAAAACTCCAAGCAGAACACTTTTTCAAAACCTGTACGAATGCTTACATTGCCCTATGGAACAAAGATTCAATATTATGACCCAATTCTGCTCACATCCCCTCCACCCACCAAAATAAATTGGGTTTGAGCCGAGACTTCCTGCTTGTGTTCACCTTCCTGCTTTGTTTGTGTTTCCTAGGGTTAAAAAAAGTTGCAAAATGCTTTTTCAGATACTACCCAGGTGCTGGGTAAAATGATTGTAATTTGGCGATGGCTTTAATGCTTCTTAATCTGAAGATCTCTTTTTCA
Organism: Cryptoprocta ferox; assembly: GCA_028646485.1. NCBI lineage: Eukaryota > Metazoa > Chordata > Mammalia > Carnivora > Eupleridae > Cryptoprocta > Cryptoprocta ferox. The sequence continues at coordinate 19,792,649 of CM053566.1, read as the reverse complement.
AAAAGTACCTAAATTGGCATTTCCAAAGTGTGTTCTTCAGGCCACTAGTCGGAAGAGATGCCTCTGAAAAAAAGTGTTCTATAGTAAAAATAAATTTTGAAAATGCTGTATATTGTTATCTTTTCTTGGAACTTCTCAGTGTATGGTACCACATTAAAGACACTGAGATATCTTATGGTAAAGAAACATGTCTCACCTTGTTTAATGTACTGTTGCTAAACTTAATTGATATAAAGCACTTTTTTAAATGTTGTATTTATTTTTGAGAGAGAAAGAGTGCGCCCAGGAGGAGCAGAAAGAGAGGGAGACAGAGACTCTAAAGCAGGCTCCTCGCTGTCAGCACAAACCCTCAAACCCATTAACTGAGATAATGACCTGAGCCGAAGTCAGATGCTCAACTGACTGAGCCACTCAGGCACCTCTGAAACACTTTTTTTTTTTAAGTTTATTTATATAGGTCATCTCTACACCAACATGGGGCTCGAACTCATGACTCCAAGATCAAGAGTTGCATGCTCTTCCGAGTGAGGCAGCCAGGTGCTCCTAACTTTGGCAAATTCTTGCCTGGAGAGTCTACAGTTTATGCTCTCTGGGCCAAATCTTGATCCATTGCCTGTTTTTTGGTGGCATGTGAGCTAGGGATGGATTTTACATTTTTAAATGGTGGAAAATAAATCCAAAGAATAATGATATTTTCAGGGCACCTGGGTGGCTGAACTGGTTAAGGGTCCGACTTTGGCTCAGGTCATGGTCTCTCAGTTCGTGAGTTTGAGCCCCACTTCAGGCTCTCCGCTATCAGAGCGGAACCCGCTTCTGATCCTCTATTTCCCTATTTCTCTCAAAAATAAACATTGAAAAAAATGACATTTTGTGATATGTGAAAATTAATTTTTTTAACGTTTATTCATTTTTGAGAGACAGAGACAGAGCATGAGTGGGGGCAGGGGGAGAGAGAGAGAGAGGGAGACACAGAATCCAAAGCAGGCTCCAGGCTCTGAGCTGCCAGCACAGAGCCCAACTCAGGGCTCAAAGTCACTTACCGTGAGATCATGACCTGAGCTGAGTTGACGCTTTACTGACTGAGCCACCCAGGTGCCCCATCGCTTGTACTGTGATATGTGAAAATTAAAATAAAATTAAAACTATAAATAAGATTTTGTTGGAACATAGCCACACCCATTAATTTACAGATTGGCTTTGGCAGAAGAGTTGAGTAGTTGCCCCATAGACCATATGGTTCACAAAGTCTAATGTATTTATTATATGGCATTTACAGAAAAATCTTGCCAGCCCCTGACTTGTACCCTGTACATTTTTTAACTTTTTATTTTGAAATAATTTTGGACTTACAAAAACAATACACAAACTTCCTGTATACTTTTCACCCACTTTCCCTAATGTTAACATTTTACATAACTGTTTTAAAAATATCTAAATAAGAAATTTAACATTAATACATTAATACTGCCTAATCTATAGACTTTATTCAGATTTAGCCATTTGTCCTACTAATGTCCTTTTTCTGTTCTAGGATCCAATCCAGTTTCCCACATTGCATTTAGTTGTCAGTGCTTCTTAATGACTAACAATCTGAGACAGTTCTTCAGTCTTTTTTGTCTTTCATGACTATAAACTTCTGAAGAGGACTGGCCAACTATTTTGTGGAATGTCTTTAAATTTACTTTAAAATAGAATTCGTATATCATAAAATCCACCATTTAAAATGTTTATTTATGTATTTTGAGAGAAAGAGAGAGAATGTGCATGCGAGAGTGGGGGAGGAGCAGAGAGAGGGAGAGAGAATCCCAGGCAGACTCTGTAGTGATAGTGCAGAACCCAACAAGGGGCTTGATCTCACAACTGTGAGACCATGACCTGAGCTGAAATCAAGAGATGGATTTTTAACCTACTGAGGCACCCAGGTGCCTCATAAAATTCACCATTTTAAAGAGTACGGTTCAGTAGTTTTTAGTATGTTCACAAGGTTGTGCAACCATCACAATTATTTTAATCCCAGAACATTTTCATGTCCCCCTAAAGAAAATCTGTAAGTGTAGCAGTCACTCCTTATTTTCCCCTCTTCCCATCCCCTGGCAATTAGTGTGGATTCATACGGTTTGTGCCCTTTTTACAATATGTGGCCTTTTGTGTGGCTTCTTTAAGTATAATGCTTTCATAAGATTCATCCATGTTGTGTCCTATATCACTACTTCATTACTTTTAATTGATGAATGATATTTTGTTGTGTGGTTATACCACATTTTGTTTATCCACTCATCACTTAATTAACAATTAGGTTGTTTCTTTCTTTTGGCTTTTATGACCAATGCTGCACATTCATCTACAAATTTTCATTTGAACATAATTTCAGTTCTAGATGTGTATACCTGGGAGTGGAATTGCTGGATCACATGGCAACTCTATGTTTAACTTTTTGAGAAACTGCCAAACTGTTTTCCACAGCAGCTGCACCATTTTATATTCCCATTAGCAATATGTGAGGGTTCACATCCTCTTCAACGCTTGTCTTTGTCCCTTTTTGTTGTTGTTGTTGTTGTTGTTGTTGTTGTTATATCCACCCTAGTGGTTGTGAAGTGGCATCTCACTGTAGTTTTTATTTTCATTTTCCTAATGACTGATGATACTGAACGTCTTTTCATGTGCATATTGTCTATCTGTGTGTCTTCTTTGGAGAAATGTCTATTCAAATCCTTTGCCCGTTTTGTAAGTGAGTAACTTGTCGTCATGCACAATTTTGCATGCAAATATTCAGAGTTTGCAGATTCCCTGAAGCCCCTTGAAGTAACTCAGAGTGAGCTGAACTGCAAACTATGAGGGAATACCAGTAACGCCCTGATCTGAATGGAGTTGGATTTGGACATGCTGAAGCATAGAGTAATTGTCCCTTTGAAACTGCTGACCATTCAGAGCTTGTCTAACCTCAACAACTACTGCTGATCATGCAGAGCTGGGGTGGCCATGGTCAAGTAAAAGAGGTCCTACGGTATTATTCAAAATGCGATAAGACCGCTAGGAGATCCTGCCATCTGGGAGCTACTCTCATGGTTGTCTGGTCACAGGCAGGGAGTAGAGAAGTCAGTGGTAGTTTGGGACACTCTGGACTTGTGATATTCGACAGCTGCTCATGGTGGCAGAGCTACCAGTGCACCCATGCTCTTTTGACCCCAAAGCATTTGGCTATAACCAGATTATCTTAAACATATAATTAAAAAATCAGTAATTTAAAAAAGTTTTTACAAAGATGGGGCATCTGGGTGGCTCAGTCAGTTAAGTGTCCGACTCTTATTTTGGCTCAGGTCATGATCTTGTGGTTCAGGAGTTGGAGCCCCACATCAGACTTCACACTGACAGTGTGGAGCTTGCTTGAGATTCTGTATCTCACCCTCTTTCTGTCCCTCCCATGTGTGCATGCACTCTCTCTCTCTCTCTCTCTCCCCCCCTCTCCCTATCCCTCCCTCTGTCTCAAATAAAATAGAGGCGCCTGGGTGGCTCAGTTGGTTAAGTATCTGACTCGATTTTGGCTCAGGTCATGATCTTATGGTATGTGGGATCGAGCCCCACATCGGGCTCTGTGCTCACAGCGTGGAGCCTGCTTGGGATTCTCTCTCCCTCTCTCTCTGCCTCTTGCCCTATTTGCTCTTTCTTTCAAAATAAATGAACTTGAAAATAAATAAATAAAATAAACTTTAAAAATATTTTTAAAAATACAAGTTTTTACAAAGAGAGAAAACATTTTAATTTTCAGTGCTTCTAATATTTTGCTACAGTAAACTAAATGAATGTTAATTTTACTTTTTTACCTCACCGTACTTGTATACCAATAGTAAGTGTGTTTTTAATGTGATAAATTTTTTAAAATTCATGGACAATTGTGATTTTTCCCTATTGATTATTATAATCAATTTTTTATAGCTTCAGCTTGCATTTTTATTGTATGCACTACTGTGCCAAGCAAAGATCGTCTATGTTATCCTCAGGCATTTTATTTGTTGGTAGAATTTGTGTCCATAATAAAAAAAGATAGTCCAAAATGCAAAATCTTTACATTCAACTAAGAGGGAATCATTCAAGAGGACTAATGTACACTATTCCCCCTTTACTTCAATCTTAATGCCATATTAGGAGTTTTCCTAGCATTGGGGGCCTGAAAGTTTAGAAACTGTATGTTTCTTTTTCCAAAGATTAATTGGTCTATGAAAGGAGAGTGGAAGGAGTGGGGGATGAGGAATGAGATACGGTTATCCTCACAATTATGAACCAAATAGAGATATATTCCTGAAAACCATTAATTTAGTCATTCACTAAAATAAGTATTTTTTTAATGTTTATTTATTTTAGAGAGAGAGAGAGAGAAACAGCGTGAGTGGGGAAGGGATAGAGAGAGAGAGGGAGACACAGAATCTGAAGCAGGCTCCAGGCTCTGAGCTGTCAGCATAGGGGCTCGAACCCACGAACTGTGAGATCATGACCTGAGCCGAAGTTGGATGCTTAACTGACTGAGGCACCCAGGCACCCCTCATTTAAGAAATATTTTAATAGAGTATATAGAAATTTGAATGGGAGACATTACAGTATAGATAACACAGATCTTTCTTATTGGTTTAGAAAGAAGAAAATTTTTAGCCAAGTGCCAAACTTTAAAGATGTGAGGAAAAAAGCATATTCTGTGGAGCAGAACAGCAGGTGAGAGGACATGTAATCCATGCATGGTATGGGTGGGAAATTTAGCCTTAGTTAAGAGCAGAGATAGTTCATGCATGGTAATAGAGAAAAAAGAATATAAGACTACAGACAGAGCCAGGTTGTCCTATTTGGAAGTAGGAAGATAATGCAGCTCACGTTTTTATTTTTTTCAGTGAGATAATAAGGATGGTCATTAGTGAAGATAAAGAGAAAGTAGGGGCTCTTTGTAATTGAAGGAGTAAAAAGTTATGAAATGGCCCTCGCAGATTGATAAATTAGATTGACTCTGAAACTATGGAAGGATTGCTGAAATTGCAAGGGGTCTTTTGAGGTCGTAAATTCAAGGTAGAGTGATTTGCACCAAATTTACTCTTCCTTGTCTGGGCATAATCAGTTTTTTTAATGTTTCAATAAACAGGAAGGCATTATTTTACTAATTTACATTTTTTAAATGGTTGTGATAATAAAGTTTATTTCTAATTTTTATTTATTTTTAAATTTACATCTGAATTAGCATATAGTGCAGCAATGATTTCAGGTGATTTACATTTTTTAAAGTAAGTTCTTTGATGGAAACTAAGGGAGGGGAAGGAGGTTATGGAGGTATGCATATGGATAAAAGGATGGACCGTGAGATCTAAATAAGATAAAAGGGATGTAAGGACTTGAAGAGTCTTGATATACAGTAAAAAAGGGGTAAAGTTAATGAACTGGCCATCCCAATTATTTGAAGATTTATCAAACTGAATAAGTAGTAGGAGGAAATTTGCTAGAATTTAGGAAATGGTGGTCAGATGATGAAACTACTGAAATACATGGTTTTATTGTTGTTGTTTTTAATTAAGTAGGCTCTGTGCCCAACATGGGGCTTGAACTCACAAAATCAGGAAATCAAGAGTTATATGCACTACCAAGTGACTCAGCCAGGTGCCCCTGAAATAACATGTTTTAAGAGTCCAGTAATAGTAAATGACAAATTTTAGGGCATGGCCACAGAAGTGGGTTGGTGAAGTCGGGTAGAAAACAAGATCTTAAGGAAAAGCTTAGAGAAGCAAGTGGCTAGAGTAGGTACTAGACAAGTTATCTCTGGAGATATTGAATATGCTCTTAATAATAATGTGGTGGAGAGAAGTGCAGTTAGGCAGATGATAAAATAGAGAAATTAAAGGACATGACCAACTATGTCAAAAGAAATGTGTGCATTGATTATATTAGACTTGGTAGTCAGCTACATTGATAATCTATTGATAATAAGTTCTGTTTAGTACTTCTTTGAACCAATCTTTTTCTGTCTTTGTGCAGTGAATTATGCAGTGTTGTGTCAGGAGGTTATAGAGAGGTTATCTTTGCAGGTGTTAGTGGGGTGCGGGGGTGGTGTCTGCTGACCACCATTAAATTTTTCTTTGTTCAGTGTTCAACCTAGGGTTGGAAAAATGATGCAAAGAAGTGAGGGCTATTTAACAAGAAATTAGGACTGTATGAAATACAAGGGTTTCATTCAACCTAAATAAATTCTCCACATTTCGTTTTGGTTTTTAATAAGCTCTATTCCCCTTATTAATTGGTATCACAGTACCTTAAAAAAGACAAATTATATAGGGACTTGTTTTTAGAAACGATCAGGAAGTTCTAGGTTAAAACTATTTTGGGTGAGGGGCACAAAACAGTAATTTTAAATTGTGAAAGTAATATATGCTCATTTTAGACATTTTGGAAACTACAGAAAAGCTTCCCTCTCTTCCCACCCCCTCATTGTCTTTAGCTCCATTATCTGAAGAGAGGATTTATTACAGTTGCTTTATTTCCTTGTTTCTCCCCCACTGTGTACATTTTTAGTGGTTAGAATCATTCACTGCACTTAGTTCTATAGCTTGCTTTTTCCTGTTAGCATTGTAATGTTAATGTCTCCATGCTTTTGCCAGCCTTTTCTGTAAGCATTGCTTCTGATACATTTACTTAATTAACCATTTACTTATTCAATAAGTCAGTAAATCTTATTGTATAGATATGATGCATACAGCAATTAATCAGCATGTTCTTAGCGGAAATTTGGTTTTTCTAATAAGGAACCCAGATTCTTTTTTAAAAACTTTTATTGTGGTAAAATATACATTACAGAATTTACTATTTTAACCATTTTTGAGTGTACAATTCAGTGGCATTTAAGTACACTCACAATGTTGTGCAACCACCATCCCTATTTTTCCAAAACTTTACCCTTCATTACCCCAAACAGAAACTCTATACCCATTAAACGGTAACCTCCCATTTGCCGCTCATCCTAGTTCCTGGTAACCTCTAATCCACTTCTGGTCTCTATGAATTTGTCTTTTGTAGATATTTTTTCTCTCTTTTTTTTTTTAAAGACAGTATTCACCCATTTTTATTTTATTTTTTTAAAGTAGGCTCCATACCTATCATGGGGCTTGAATTCATGTCCCTGAGATCAGAAGTCATGCTCCATCAACTGAGCCAGCCAGGCATCCCTATTGTAGATATTTTCTATTAAGAGAATCATATGGTAAATTACCTTTTGTGGAAATATAGGGATCTTTTTTTCTAATTAAAAGAATGTTTATTTTTGAGAGAGAGAGAGAGCGTGCATGCATGCTCGCGAGCGAGTGGGTGAGGGGCAGTAAGAGGGGGGACACAGAATCCAAAGCAGGCTCCAGCCTCTGACTTGTCAGCACAGAGCCCGACGTGGGGTCCTAACCCACGAACCACAAGATAATGACCTGAGCTGAAGGCAGCCGCTTAACCGACGGAGCCACCCAGGCGCCCCTCCATTTTTTTTTTATTGTAGTAAAATACACATAACGTAAAATTTATCATCTTAACCATTTTTAAGTGTATAGTTCAGTGGTATTAAGTACATTCATATTGTCGTGCAGCCATCATCCATCTTCAGAACTCTTCATTTTGCAAAACTGGAACTCTATACCCATTAAGCTGTAACTTGTCAGTACCTTTTCTCGCCTGGCAACCACAGTTCTTTCTGTCTCTATGATTTTGACTACTCTAAGTACCTCATATAAGTGGAGTACTACAGGGGCACCTGGGTGGCCCAGTCCATTAAGCATCTGACTTCAGCTCAGGTCATGATCTCGCAGTCTGTGAGTTCGAGCCCCACATCAGGCTCTGTGCTGACATGACAGCTCAGACCCTGGAGCATTCTTCGGATTGTCTCCCTCTCTCTGCTCCTCCCTTGCTTGCAATCTGTCTCTCAAAAATAAAAAACATTAAAAAAAACTTTTAAATAAGTGGAGTATAACAGTATTTGTCTTTTTGCTACTGGTTTATTTCACTTAGCATAATGTCCTCAAGGTTCATCCATGTTGTAGTGTGTATCAGAATTTTCTTTCTTATTAAGGCTGAATAATGCTCCATGGTATGCATATACCACATTGTGTTTATCCATTTATTTATGTATGGATAGAAACTTGGGTTGTTTCCATGTTTTAGCTATTGTGAATAATGCAGATATGAACATGGGTGTACAAATATCTCTTCGAGACCCTGCTTTCAGTTCTTTTGGATATGTATACCCAGAAGCATAATTGCTGGATCATATGGTAATTCTATTGTTAATTTTTTGAGGAACTGCCATAGTGTTTTCCATAGCAACTGTGCCATTTTACTTTCCTACCAAAAGTGCACAAAGGTTTCAATTTCTCCATCTCCTCACCAACACTTGTTATTTTCTGTTTGGTGGGGGGTTTTTTTGTTTGTTTGTTTGTTTTGTTTTGTTTTTTTAATAGTAGCTAGCCTAATGGGTATGAGGTAGTATTTCATAGTTTTGATTTAGATTTTTTCCTAAATATATATATCATGCATATGTGTACATATATATATGTGATTTTTGTTTTGGTTTTCTTTTTAGAGAGAGAGAGAGAGCAAGTGCATGAATGTGAGAGGGGGAGGTACAGAGAGGGAAGGGAAGAGAATTCCAAGGAGGCTCTACACTAAGCATGGAGCCTGTGTGGGGCTCAATCCCATAACCCTGGTATCATGACCTGAACCGAAATCAAGAGTTGGACGCTCAACTGACTGAGTCACCTAGGTGCCCCTTGGATTTTTCTAATTAGTGATGTTAAGCATTTTTTCATGTTGTTTTTGGTCACTTGCATATTTCTGTAGAAATGTCTATTCAAGTCCTTTGTCCTTTTTTGAAAGGGATTGTTTTGTTGTTGAGTTTTAGGAATTTTCTGTATATCTCTCAGATATATGATTTGCAAATATTTTCTCCCATTCTGTAAGTTGCCTTTTTTACTGTTTAGTGTATTTTGATGCACAAAATTTTAAAATTTTCATGAAGTCTGTCTATTTTTTCTTCTTTGCCTGTGCCAGTGGTGTTTTACCCAAGTAATGACTGCCAGAAATGTAGTATTTAAAGCAGGGAAGAAGCTACCAAGTGGGTTTTGGCTTAAGATTCTCAGAAGTGACCTGAAATGCCACGTAGCTATCATGGACCCTACTTTTCTACTCCTCACATCAGCTGGGATGTCATGAGTCTATCTCTTCATTGAGCAATGTGAGAAAAGCACACCCGAATGGTGGTTCCTTTGTCCCCAGGCTGGCCTAAGGACACAGAGGTCAGAAGCAGCAGTCTATGTATGCCTGTTTCTGTGGAAATGGCGTAGGAGTCTGGCTGGCCATTCCACCCTGGGACCAGTCACCAGGCTGACTCCCTTGGTAGTCTCTATAGCACCTGATTATATAATATCCATGCTCTCAGCTGTTCCTCAGAAGTGTCTTGTGGAATAGGCATGGAAGGAGTTTTTAAAGATGGACAGCTCTCTGAATATGGGAGTGGATCCTGGGCAAAAGCCCAGGAAAATTACTTGTCTTTACTTACTGCTGTCTCTGCAGAGGTGGTTTTCAGTGTGAGATGCTTTCTTTTTTTTTTTTAAATGGCAGTTTAATTCTCACTAGACCACAGACTTCTTGAGGACAGGAACCAGACTTTGTCTGATTTATATTTATCATTGAACATAGTTCTTGGCCATTCTCCAAATGTTTGCCAAACTGCTCTGACAATTAATGTCAGGTGGCTCAGAACACAAACCTGATTTGTAGAAGTCAATCTTACATATTATTCAAAATGATGTCATTTTGGTTTTATTATTTTAAATCAGAGTTGTTTTATCATATATATATTATCCTGATGGTCCTCCTTGGGACCTTCTGTTGAAAGGAGAAGCTTTGTCAAGTATGAGCTGGATGTTTTTAAACACTTAGAAAGTTTTCTTCTTGGGGTGCCTGGGTGGCTCAGTCAGTTAAGTGTCTGACTCTTGACTTTGGCTCAGGTCATGATCTCATGGTTCTTGAGTTTGAGCCCCATGTCAGGCTCTGCGCTGGCAGGCAGATCCTGTTTGAGATTCTCTCTCTGCCCCTCCCCTGTTCACCCCTGCTTGCATTCTCTTTCTCTCTCTCTCTACCTCCCTCAAAATGAATAAACTTTATTTTAAAAAGTTTTCTAATTAATTAGTTAAATCTTGTCATTCATTTTCCTTTTATATTCTACTTTCAGAATATTTTATATATAGCTCTTTAGCTCAACCTCAGGTAAAATCTGAATTAATGAGATTTTATAGAATCTGTATTAACAAGGATTTACTGACTGCATGAAAGCAAAAGCAAAAATCTCATTTTGGAAACTTTTCTAGGGGTGCCTGGGTGGCTCAGTCAGTTAAGTGTCTGACTTTGGCTCAAGTCATGATCCTCGTAGTTCGTGAGTTTAAGCCCTGCATCAGGCTTTCTGCTGTCAGCACAGAGCCTGCTTTGGATCCTCTGTTCCTCTCTCTCTGCTCCTCCCCACTTGAATTCTCTCTCTTTCAAATAAACAAACTTTAAAAAATAAAAAATAAAAAAATGAAAATTATTCTGATAACAAAGGAAGGGTAGACATAATTATTCCATTTGCATATGAGGACCCTGGCTTAGTGAGTGGCAGAGCTGAGCATCAGACTAGGCCCTCTGGCTCCAGATTCTTCCTTTCACTGTATTATGCTAGAAGTCCATAGCCCTTAATTGAGATCTGTCCCATCTGAAGATGTTTGCTTTAATACAATATTTTATGCAATTATATTGGTTTGAATTGAAGTTGGCAGATCCCCATCATTCATTCATAAGCATTTATCAAACCTTTACTTCGTGTCAGGCACTGTGCTTGTGGCTCTAGGAGGTGTCTGACTTAGAGTGAGAAATAGAAAGTTCAGTGAATAATTCAACCTTTGTGTCAGTAGTTATCTTTAACAGAGGTGGGTACCAATCTGGGAAAACCCAAACCTTTTTCTGGTGCAAATCCCTGATCTTTTTTTTTTTCTTTCATTTCTTTAAGAGTTTAGGCGCTACTTTATTTTTTTAATGTTTATTTATTTTTGAGAGAGAGAGTGTGTGAGCAGGGTTGGGGGAGGGGCAGAGACAGAGGGAGAGACACAGAACTCGAAGTGGGCTCCAGGCTCCATGCTCTCAGCACAGAGCCCGACGCAAGGCTTGAACTTTTTTACTTTAAAAAAAAAAGCCACTCTTGGGCGCCTGGGTGGCTCAGTCGGTTAAGCGTTCAACTTTGGCTCCTGTCATGATCTCGCAGTTTGTGAGTTCGAGCCCCATGTTGGGCTCTGTGCTGATAGCTCAGAGCCTAGAGCCTCCTTCAGATTCTGTGTCTTCCACTCTCTCTGCCCCTCCCATGCTCATGCTCTGTCTCTCTGTCTCTCAATAATAAATAACGTTAAAAAAAATTTTTTTAATCTATAAAAAAAGTCACTCTAAAACAGTTATGTTAACATTTCCAGTTCTGAAAAACATCACTGAAGAATATATATATTTTAATGTTTTTTATTTATTTTTGAGGGAGAGTATGAGCAGAGGAGGTGCAGAGAGAGAGAAAGAGAAAGAGAGAATCTGAAGTGGGCTCCATGCTGACAGCAGAGAGCACCAATGCAGGGCTCAAACTCATGAACCATGAGATCATGACCGGAGCCCAGGTTGGACACTCAACCAACTGAGCCACCCAGGCATACCAAAAATACCTTGTTCTTTTAAGATACTGATTTCTACAACTTCAGTTGGCTAAACTGAGTCATATTGAATTGTATAGTTTTAGGTACTCCTGGCGGTCAGGTCCATCAACCCACACACATTTATGGGGTGTTTTTGAGGTGCCTGGCCCTGTGCTGAGTAAGACACCTGGAAGCTGTGTCTGGGCTCAAGGAGACAGACATACAAACAGATCACTGAGGTGCTGACTGTTAAGCACATTGGCTTGGGAATTGGGAAGCTTTGTCTCTGACTGGCTCTGTGACCATGGTCAAATGACTTAAACTAATCTAAGTCTTAATCTAACATCCCTGGGGATGCTAACAGTGGTATAGTGGTGTTTACGCTATAGGCTATAGGCAGGCTATAAAGATTAAATGAGATAATTCATATAAAGGGCGCTGAGTGTTAGCTGATATTATTCACAGTGATGATATAACACATGACTCCTAATTTTAATACTTTCAGGGAAAGTCAGATTTTGCTTGGATCAAACTAAATGTGTCGCGTTCTGGATTTTCTTGTACACAGTTCTGACGTTTCTATGCCTTCAAAGAATGATGGTCATTCAAAAAGGAAGTTGTGACTCATTCATTCAGCAAATTAAACAAGTACCTGCTGATTACATAGCTCTGTGGGGAATATAAAGAAGCAGTACACCTTCAATGTACTCCGTGAGACCTTACAGGGAGGGGAAATTAACATTTCTTAAGCACTTAACTATGTTGGCACTGTGCTAGTCCCTTATTGTTATATATCTCTTTTTGTTTTTAATGTTTATTTTTAAAGGAAAGAGAGACAGACCATGAACAGGGGAGGGGCAGAGAGAAAGGGAGACACAGAATCTGAAACAGGCTCTAGGCTCCGAGCTGTCAGCACAGAGCTTGACGCGGGGCTCGAACTCATGAACCGTGAGATCATGACCTGAGCCGAAGTCGATCACTCAACCGACTGAGCCACCCAGGCGCCCCTGTTGTATCTCTCTAATTCTTATAAACTATCCTGTGAGGAAGGTAATAGCCCCTTTTACACATATGAGTATAACAAAGGCTCAGAGAAAAAATAACATCTAAAGTTAGAGTAAGTGACAGAGCTGAGATTTGAACTCAAAGCCATCAAATTCCTCTGCCATGTGTGTTTTTAAGGACAAAAGTCCTTTAAAAGTTAAAGGGTATTTTAAGACAGTAAAGGATGACAAAAGGCAGCTCTTAGGGGACCCTTAAAAGCTTGTGCCAGGGATTGTCCAAATCTTGCTTCATCCTTTCTTAGGAAACCAGGTAAGCTTTAAGAAAAGCATTGAAATTTAAAACAAAACAAAGAAAAACTCTTTTGATTCAGAAATAGCAGAAGAAAATGTGAAGAAGTAGGAACAGCTGACCCCAGAATCTCTACTCAGATATGAAGGGCACAAGGACTCTAAGGCCTTTCTTCCTGCCTCAGTCCCAACCCTTGTTACCTTACCACTCCTATATGTGCCCTGGACTCCAGCCACTGAACTCAGCACAATAAATTGTCCACTTGTCCTATGTGCTGTATGTTCATCCTCCCCACCATGCCCTGCCTGCCGTCACGCACTCTATACATACTTTTATCAGCACTCAGCATGTAAGATTGCCTTGTTGGTTTATTTGTCTGTGTCCCCCTAGATAAACCCTTTATCTCTGTATCCTGAATGCTTGGCAAATAAGCTGTCTAATCTTTGAAGGTAAGAAAGGGGTTGGTTGAACAGATAGGGAGGTTAAAAGGTGCCATAGAAAAGAACCAGTGCCTTCCTAAGGAAAAGAGGCCAGTCTTTTCAGCTTTCTCTGTCCTTCTGGACTTGAAAGGCCATTCATGTCCTTGGTTCTGTATTTGAGGGCCAGACCTCTGGGACCTACCTAAACTCCATTTTAGACTATAAAATTTTACAGCCTGGTTTCCATGTGTTCCAAGTTCCAATCAGCTTACTCAGATTTCTTCCCACTCCAAACTTCTGTGAGTGTGATGTAGACATTCTCAGAATGCATATCTCGCCTCTGCCTACATGTGGTCCAACAGCATCCTAATGAGCAGCACAGACAGACTCAGGCTTGCTACAGTTCCTGGAAGAAAGTTTCTGTTTGTACAAGTAGGTGCCTACAGGAACAAGAACTCTGCTGGGTACCCGCTTGGATCATGCCAATTATTTATCACCCAAATTTTTAATCTTCATAACTAGGATTAACATTTTTAGTTGCATCGGTATACCCTGGTCCAGGAACTTTTAGAGTTTCAAGGGGTAGAGAAGGCAGATTTTGAATACTTGCAGTTCTCTAGAATCTGAGAACTGAATACAAGAATGCTATGAAGAGATTTCTTCATGAGGTCATGTTCCCCAATTTTTCCTGCAGGGACATGCAACTTTTGTGTTCTTCCCTTGCTCAGGTCCTGTGAGGTGGGCCCTCTGGGTCACTATATTATTTCATAGGGTCACCTTCACAGCCCGGTAGGAGGCATGACACCCTCACTTTTCAGGTGAAAACAGATTGTAGCCTTCAAGCTATCTACCCAGAGTGGTAGAGTCAGGAGTTAAACTCAGAGCTTTTCAGGATTGGGGAAAACTGGAACATTGGAAAGTATTTTTTTTTTTAAATGCACTGTTGCTCTTTTGTCTCATTTCAAAATTAATACATGTAAAAATTTTTGTAAATGTGGAGGATTTAGAAAGTATAAATCACTACCTCTAAGCTCCCACCAGTGCAGATAGTCACTGTTAACAGTTTGATATGTTTTTCCTCATTTTAAAAGACATTTTATAATAATTTTATCATTATTATAATAAATGTAATGTTACACATGCATTTTATAATTTCTTTCAAAAAATTTTTAATGTTTATTTTTGAGGGGGAGAAGGGGCAGAGAGAGGGAGAGACACAGAATCTGAAGCAGGCTCCAGGCTCTAAGCTGTCAGCACAAGCCTGACATGGGGCTCAAACGCATAAACCGTGAGATCATGACCTGAGCCGAAGTCAGATGCTTAACCAACTGATCCACCCAGGAGCCCCCAATTTTTTAATGTTATTGTAAAAGTAATACCCATTTGTCATAAAACATTAAAACAGGATAAGAATATAAAACTTAAAAGTTCCCCAGCCCCTGATCCGAGAAATATTTGTTGATAGTTTAGTTTGTGCCTTTTAGGCATTTTCTCTGCATATATTTGTCTGTCTGTGTGCGTGTGTGTGTGTGTGTGTGTGTGTTCGTTCATTTATATATTTTGTTTTTATCCAAATAAATTCAGGTACATATTCTTCTGCAACCTAACATGTTTCTAAAATACCTTTCGTTATGGAAATTTATAAGCACACACAAAAATAAGCTAATGTATCAAATCCCCATTCATCATCCAGCTTCAACAACCATCGCCTTCCCTGTTCTTGATTTTTTTCTCCCCATTTTCACTCCCCCCCTAGAGTATTTTAAAGCCAGTCCCAAATATCATTCTATCATAAATATTTGTGTATTTCTAGCAGATGAGTATTTTCTAAATTATGCAATACCATTATCATACTCAATAAAATTAATAATTCCTTAATATCAGCTAAATACCCAGGCTAAATCTAATTTTTGATAGTCATCTCACAAATGTCTTTTTACAATTGGTTTATTTGAACCTGGTTCCAGCGAGATCCACACACTTCCAGTGGCTGATATGTCTCAAATCTCAATCTAGAACTCCTTGCCATACTTATGCTATTCATTTTTTGGAGAACTTGGATTATGTGTCCTATGAAAGGTCCCACATTCTGGATTTGCTGATTGCATCCTCCTGGAGTTGTTAAACACATGCATCTATGCCCCATATTTTCTGAAGTGGGTAATTTATTTTAGAGATATGATTAGAGTCTATGTATTAAGAGTGCTTCATTGTTGGTGATGTGTACTTCCTGTTGCATCACATCAGGAGACTATCATTAAGATTGATCAGTGAACCTGACTTTATGATATGATTGTCTTTCCACTTATGTACACACAGTCCTTAATTTTAAAAGATAAATGTATTTTAAAGAAACTCACATATGTCAGGTACTTGAACTGGAATGACATGTGAAGGCCATAACATGGCCCTCAGAAGCAGGCTCCATCCTAAGAAGAGAACAGTTGTATATGGAGAGAAAGAAGCACTGGGTAAGGGGGAAGGTCTTGGAGCTGAGACCAGCAAGGCACTGGTGCTGCCAGCAGCCAGCTGCCCTTCTGGGACATTATGTAAAATGATGTAACTACGTGAAAAAGTGGTGGTGAGGCGGTCTTCTCTCCCTGCTCAAGTCACTGAGCCACTGTCGTGAGGAGGGTGCTTGTGAGTCCAGAGTTCTAAGTTGGTGGTGTGTAGGAAGACTTCTTGGTTTGAGAAGACTGGCTTTTTGGTCTTTACATCTTTGAACTCTGGAAGCTGGTATCAGAGCAATCTTCTGGTGCTCCAGTGGTGAGTCCCAGACTTGTGGTTGGGGCTGCCTGCTTTGGAGAAAATGGATGAGATGACCTGGAGTGGCAGTCTTAGAGCTGGAAGGAGACAACTAGGAGACAATATAGTCCACTGCCTTAGTTTACAGATGAAAACACTGTGGCCATGGAGGAGAAGGGAGGTTCACAAAACACCTATCAAGCTGGAGGCTCAACTGCAGTCAGCATCCAAACTGCTCATTTTCTGGCTATGATTACCAGCCAACATCTCTTACTTGGAATATCTAGGATGGTGAGGGTGGCTGGACCAGGCTCTTGACAGATTCTTAATCTGTACCCAGAATTTCTGTGTATGTTTGGTGTTGGTTTTGTCCTTTGTGTTCTCTTCTGGCAGGTTCTTTGATTTGGAGGCAATATTGAACAACAGCTTGTTTTTCCTAGCATTTGGTGGCCAGCTTGATCTGTGGTGGTACAGTGGTTTGAATACAGACTTGGTGTCTTGAGTCCTGGTCTCAGCTGCATATTCATCAGTTAGAAGACAGGTCTTGGGGTGCAGTTTCCTGAAGAGATTGGACCAGATCAAGTTTGCCTAAGGCATTGTATATGGCAAATTATTTCAGTATGAGGATAAACAGCTTTTCTATCATATTTGTATTTATCTTTCACTTATGATAATACTGGTTTTTTATGTACAGCAATGACATACACTTCTTCTTTAAATGTATTGTGTCTAAAGAGTTGATAGATTTAGACCAAAAAAGTAGATGGTATTTTAACCCAACAGAAGGCAGAATGCAGAACATTGCGATTTGGAAGACATTGGGCTGAATGGCCTTTCTGGTTCTTCTTAGCTTCCTAACCTTTCACAGGTAACTTCCTGGCCTAACCAGATTCACCCGCCAGTATAGATGCAATCCATAGTTAGAGGACAGCCTGTGCACATTCAGTTTTATTTAGCATATATTTGTTACTTGGATTGGTTATCCTGGGAGAATGTAAGGACATGTGAGAAAGGGTCTCAATTCCTCTGGAGAACCATCTGGATGGAGGATGCTGTGTATTTGTGCAGTGTGTTTGTGTGGTACATTCTGGGCCATGTTCATGAAAGTTTCTGAGTCATTGTTCTCTGGGTAGTGCCCTGTGAGTGTCATCCTCTATAGCCTCTGCCAAGTCTGTTTAGGGGTTCAGTCATAATCTGAACTTCAGAGCTGAGAGAAGATGGGGGTATTGCTGTGGAGGCTGGGGAGAGTTGGTGTTAGAAATGGGCAATCAAGGACTCTCTGCCTTTCAGGATTTTCCTGGGGAGAATCTTCACTCAGAGTTTCTGACAGCCAAGGATGGCAAGCAAGGGGCCCTCAGCCTCTGCATCCCCTGAGAACTCAAGTGCAGGGGGGCCCAGCGGTAGCAGCAACGGTGCTGGTGAGAGTGGAGGGCAGGACAGCACCTTCGAGTGCAACATCTGCCTGGACACAGCCAAGGACGCCGTCATCAGCCTTTGTGGCCACCTCTTCTGGTCAGTATCCCTGCCACCACCCCAGAAGACACACTGCTAAGTTTAGAAAGCCTGTGGCCCTGGGCAGCTTTGGAATAGGGGTTTCCCCACCCACTTTGGATCTCCTGATACAATCAGGCCCAAGAAGCAGGAGGCCTGGGTTCTTATCCCGTTCTGTTGCTAATGAGCTGAGTGGCCTTGGGAAAATCACATCCCAACTCTGGACTCTGTACCCCCACCTCTAAAATGAAAACACTCACCAGTTAGTGGGCAGTTACTATGTGCCACTTGCTATTCTAAGCAAAGAGGCAGTATGTACAGTGGTTATGAGCAAGGACAGTAGAACCAGACTTCCTTGTTCTGAATCCTGAATCTGCCACTTTCCTACTGGATGACCTTGGGCAAGGTGCTTACACATACTGTGTCTCATTTTACAGGGTTGTTTGTGAGCATCAAATGATTCTAAATACATAAAAAGCTTGGAAGAGCACAAGGCACACCGTAAATACTGTGTATTAGCGATGATCCTAATAATTGTTGCTGTATTTTATGTATATCAAAATGAAGTGGCAGGGTTAGTTTCATTCTGGCCTCCATCATTATAGAAGCCCCTTCTGGCTCTGAGATTCTGGGTAAATATTGAGATTTTATTCTTCTCTCTTGGTTTTGAATTCAACCCTGAGGGGTGAATTGGGGTAAGGCAAAGAATATGTGCCCCCCAAGGCAGGCATTTTCTAGACATATACACTCTTGGATATGAGACTTTGAGACCCCAAGGCTGCTGTATACCTCAGATGGCACCCTGGCTGGGAGGCTGGGAAGTGCTAGGAAACAAGAGTGGTTAAGGGAGGGTTGGACCAGCTTATCAAACCCAGATTTGATTGAGGACATAAAGCTGTGGGATGTTTTTGAGCAGGAAAGTGGTGTGAAGGAAAGGACATTTAAGTAGTATTTATTTAAGGGAGTTTAAGCTGGCAGCAGTGACAAAGATAAATTTATTGGTGAATAAATAGAATGGGGCAGATTTTGTTCTGGTGGCTCTTGGCCTAATCAGTAAGTTTTATACAGAAACTATTGTCTCCTGGAAATTAGAGATTCTCTGGGGTATCATATAACCAGGACTTGACATAAGTGTCATAATTAAGAATTAAATGAAGGTGCCATTGGAAAGGAAACATTCTCCAGAATGAAACAGATGCTTCCAATTAGAATGGTTTGTCCCTGAGCAAATCTACCAGCCTCTCTGTACTTCAGTTTTCTCATCTGTAAAATGGAGAGATAATTATACTTTGTCATAGATTAATATGACCCTCCAGTACCATTAACAAATGAAAAGCTAGTCAGCTACAGCCTGGCACACAGTAGTTGCTTAATAAATGGAAGTGCTCACCATCTTTGTTATAGTTCTGAACTTTCCCCTAAAGGAAAGTTACCTTCACTTCTCCCCCACAGCCTTTGAGGGAAGCTGCCAGTGGAGATCTGCCATGATTTGGGGTTACATAGGCTCAGTTTGGAATGGAACTGCAAGGTTAATGTGGGAGTCAGATGTCAGGTGTGTCTGTTACCTCCAGGAAGAGAGCATATCTGGATTGTGATGCTAAACTGATTAAGGAACTGGGAAAGGAATTATCCTTTGAGTCCAAATTTTACTCAGCTAGAGGAGTCATGTTTTATGAGGGACAGAAACCACGTCCACATTTTCCACTGTCTGGGCTTATAGGTGTGCAGTGGACATTTGTTAGTTGGATGAATGAATCAAGAGAGAAAAAGTGAAAAATCTGGAGTTAGAGTAACTTTTCCTTCAATTCTGTAAGTGTCATTTTTTTTGCACCTAGTGCTGGGTGATAGAAGAGTCAGGAGACTTTTTAGTCCTGGTGGCATAGGCAAGTCATTTCATGTTTCTGAGTTTGATTCCCTCATTTGAAAAATGAAAGACTGGGCAGCAATTCATTGTAGATAGATTCTGTTAAACTGGATTCAGAGTCACACATTGTGAGTCTTAGGTGCACATGTATGTATGAGAATGCCTCCATGAATTTTTTTCTGCACAAAGGGTCTTTAGCTTTTATTGGATTCCTTCAGAGGCCACAACCCCTCAAAGGTTGACTTATAGAGAAGCTGGGTGTGGGATGGTCTGGGACCTGGAGGTCCTTCACAAGTAGAATCCGAAGGGTAGAGACTGGGGTCTTGTCTCTATTGCCTCATTTTTCCTGTGATTTTAGCCCAGTCTTTTCTAATTTCTGGTACTAGTGATTCCCCACAGACATTCAGTGGGATTGCAGTACTGCACAGTTCCACCCTGTGTTCCCATTTTTAAACTGCTCCCACCGTCAGTGTCTCTGCTAATGAAAGCATTTTTCTCCTTTTACCCCCATTCTCTTTCTCTTTGATGACTGGTTGCCCTGGGGACTCTGGCAGTTGGCCGTGTTTACATCAGGTAAGATGCATTTCATTTTACTTTGTCTTTCATCAGCTATTGTTGCACAAGACACCCCTAGTCTCAGGAGACTACTGTCAGAAGCTGCAATCTCCCCTGTTTGTGGGTTCATTTGCTTGCTTTACCCCCAACCCTCTTTATACACATACCTACTGATGAGCACTTGGTGAAACAAGGGTTCAGTGTAGTACCTGGGATGGTCCTGACCCTGTACTGATAGCCTTTGTGGCCTTGGCAGGCCACCACCTCTCTGGCTTACAATTTTCCATCTGTAGACCGGGTTGGATATGATAATATGTTAGGTTTTTATTTTTGAGATTCTGACTCTACAAAAAGAATCTCCTACATATCAACTATGAAAATGTTAGAAAGGGGGAAAGTTTTTTGTCTCAACAGAGAGCTTTTGTGAGAGGGGAAAAATCTGTTTTCCTAGCTTCAGATGATTATGAAAACCAGTTAGTAAGTATTCACCAAGACCCAGCCACATGCTTGGTGAGAGAGAGCAGGGCCTGGCATTTACAACTGGCTGTGAATGATTACTGTAAGCTGACTGTCCCTATGGTTGTTGGCAGAAGAACCCCACAGTAGTAGGTGGCTTAGGAACATTGGGGGAGGACAGAAGTTCCAGACCTCTAGAGCCTCAGAATCCAGGTAGGAGGAAGAAGCAGGGGAAACAAGAGAGGGATTCCCACTATGTTACGAGCTGTGCATTCTGACTCCAGTGGAACCTAGTAGACCATGTCTGTTGTAAATTTATAAAGAGCACATAACACATAAGTTTTAAAGCTTTCAACAATAAGATAAAGGAAGTGGGATATAAAATCACTAAATGCTGCTTTCTCCTTGGCCCTGAAATCTGAGATTCACATTTATATAATAAATTTTATATCATTAGGTCTAAAGATACAATTCATGTTCTAAGATAAATGCTGAGAAAATATATATATATTAAATTATTTAATGTCTGCAGAGACACTACAGATAATATGGTTTTATCATTTTTATTTTGTTTTAGAGAAGGTTAAGCAAAATGCTTTATAACTAGTGAAAGGGCCTGGGAAACCCAAAACAGAATTCTAGTGTTTTTAGTATTGAAAGAAATACTTTAGTATTGAAAGAAAAGTTAATGCAAAAAATCAATGAAAGTACATCAAAAACCCAGCAAATTTAGATAACAAGCAAAGTCTATTCTTTAGCACATTGTAAATCACTAGAAAATGGGCAACTTATGTCCAGACGCTGATGCCTGGTATATAGAGTTGTTGAGGAAATGCTGCAAAAATGAGAAATCATAGAAAGAAAAATTCCCTTTTTACAGTTGGTCTATTGAGGAAGGCAGAGATTTTAAAGCTCGTTATACCAGCTGGGTCAGTCAGACCCCTTGACACAGCTCCAGGCTTGCAGTTCCTTCCTGCAAGGAAGCCTTGTGTTGCTGGGAGCCCCTAGAGATCATGATGCATGAGGAAGCCTCTTTAATTTATGATGGTGTTTAAAAGCAATTTTGATTTTACCACCGGTAAATATTTATTGAATGCCAGGAGTAGGAATCAGGAGTTGGGCTCCTTGAAGTGTTCCCTGCTTGTGCTGGTGTTTCCAGTTTAAAGCCTCTGGTCCATGTTGTTCTGCTGACCCTGACTGCTCTGTAGTGGGCTTCTTAAGCCATTCATGCATTTTTCTTTCCTGATTGCAGTGGTTGGAGACCAGACCTAACAGACAAGTGTGTCCAGTTTGCAAAGCCGGCATCAGCCGAGATAAGGTCATTCCCCTCTATGGCAGGGGCAGCACTGGGCAGCAGGACCCCAGGTAAGACATCTTACACCCATTCCTTCCTTTGGACATGAATTCTCTTCCATTCAGCACCTTCTCACCCAACCTTTTATTTAGTACTTACAGACCCTCAGTTTTGAGGCAATTGAGATCCAGGTGGGAGTCCACCAGGAAGGAAGAACGCCAAGTTGCCACTCACTGGGCTGTAATACAATGAGCATCTGCCAGTGGGTAGGCAGTGTGCTAGGCAGCGCACAAGGTATCACAGTTGTGAATGTGCAGAAGCTGTGAAGTAGCAGCTTTGGAAGCAGGGTGTCCAGCAGGAGAGTTTGCAAGGAGGGGGTTGCTGCAGCGGTGATACATAAAGTACATAGGGAGAAGGGAACAGGAGGTCTGGGAAGCTTTGTGGAGTTTGAAGTGTGTGTGGGTCTGTCTTTCCTCAGTCTGGTGCATGCGTACACACACATGTACGCACTCACACACCCCGAAGCTCCCTAGCGGTATCTCTTACCTTCTCTTAACCCACCTCACTCCAGCATACCCTGTACCTAGACATATTGGACCTCTCTTAAAGGAACTTACCTTTTCACATTCATGAACCTTTGTATTTATTTTCCCTTTGCCTGCTCTGCCCTCCCCAGGCCTGCTCAACACCCTCCTCCTCAAATGATTTTTATCCATCTTTAATGACCAGCCCTGAAGTTACCCCCTCCTTGAAGTGGCCCTTCTTCCCCACATTAGTTGCTCTCATCCGTGCTGTCACTTTGGGTAGTTGATACCTCTATTTAAGAAGTGCCTTCCCATGCTGTATTGTGATTGGTGTACCCGCCTTTAAACCATAAACACCTCAAGAGTAGGGTTTGTCATAGTCTTAGTATTGGTCATGTCCTGCCTAGTGCCTAATGGGTAACAAGCTCTCAGTCTAGTATTTTAGGGATGAATAATGGAAGGGGGGGCTAAAAACCCAGAAGCAAAAAACATAGTGTAGAGTACTTACCAAGGAATAGTGGGAGGTAAAGCTGAAGTTAATAGGGGCAGATCAGAGAGACCCTGAATCTCAGCCCTCTGTGTTGACAGGCCATCCTCTGTTTCAGTTTGGATTTGGGATTTTTAACATCCATGACCCCCATATCACACAGGTCCAGAGAGGAACATTACCAGCGTTCATAACCAGTCTGAGCCATGCTCTCTGTGAGAGGAATAGGCTGTAGTGCAATATGGTGAACATCTTATAAATTAATTTTCTCCCTGGCTTCCTATACAGTTGAAAAAACCATTGCAAGTAGAACAAAGGTTAGGATTTGGTTTAATTTGGCATAAATTCATATGCTGGGCACAGTGGACCTTATGGGTAAAGAGCTCCCGCTCCACTCAAGGAACAGCTGTAAACATTTTATAATAATTATTTTATAATGTTTCTGTTTCAGAGAGAAGACCCCTCCCCGTCCTCAAGGACAGAGGCCAGAGCCAGAGAACAGAGGGGTGAGGAACATTCTAGGAGAATTCTCTAGAAATGAGTTCAAGGTTTTAGAAGTTTCCATCTTGGCTCTATACTTTTTCTCCTTGATTATAAAAGTAAAGGAAAAATTGTAAAATACACAAAGGAAAAAGAGAAGAAAAAATTACTTAAAATCACACCATACAGAAATAACTACTGGAAATATTTTGGTCGATTTTCTTTTCTATAAATTTTATAAATTTATTTATGTGCATGTATTTATAGATATATTGTGTGTGTATATATATATATATTTTTTTTTTTTTTAACAATGTTTTGCTCCTGTTTTGTAACTCTTTTTTAAAATATCATGCATTTTATTTTGAGTACCTTCTCTATGCTGGGCATTATTCTAGGCACTGGTGATAGATCAGTGAACATAGCAAAGATAAACCCCTGATGGAGTTTATATCAGAGAGGGGGAGACTTTTAACGATGTATCTTGAGATTTTACATGTCAGTAATATTTTATTTAAAAGCTGTTTAGTGGGGCGCCTGGGTGGCTCAGTCGGTTAAGTGTCCAACTTTGGCTCAGGTCATGATCTCACAGTCCGTGGGTTCGAGCCCCACATCACGCTCTGTGCTGACAGTTCAGAGTCTGGAGCCTGCTTCAGATTCTGTGTCTCCCTCTCTCTCTGCTCCTCCCCTGCTCACTCTATGTCTCTCTCAAAATAAAAAAATAAAGACATAAAATAATTTAAAAAAAAAGCTGTTTAGTGTTTAGTTGTATGAACTTAACATTATTTGATCCTTTGTTGACCATTTAGCTGTTTTTCTTTTCATTTTAAAAATACTCTGATGAAATTATAGATACATTTTTGAGCAAGTTTGTGGTTATTTTACTAGTACAAATTCATAGAAGAATCACTAGCTCAAAAAATTTGCTTATTTAAGTCAGGTGTTAGTATTAAATTTTTCTTGTTAAAATATTAAAGAATGTTTTTTTTTAATTTTTAAAAAAATGTTTATTTTTGAGAGTGAGAGACAGAGTGCAAGCTGGGGAGAGGCAGAGAGAGAGGGAGACACAGAATCCAAAGCAGGCTGCAGGCTTTGAGTGTCAGCACAGAGCCCGACCTGGGGCTCAAACTGATGAACTGTGAGATCATGACCTGAGCCCGAAGTCGTATGCTTAACTGACTGAACCACCCAAGCGCCCCTAAAGAAGTTTTAAAAACAAAATATTTATTCACACTACCAGAATCCCAAACAAGTATATTTTCATTTCTCTAGATTAAAATATTAAAAGAAAAGTTTTGAGGGAAAATACTTATCTATATCTTGTCCACATACCATCATATTGTCCTGAGCATACTTGTGACCATAGTGTTCAGTTTTGTCTGATAATTTGGTCACAAGAGTTTTTCATTTCTCCATAAGAATTAAGGGCATAGGTTGTTGGACATAATGATCTAGCACTACCCCTTGACTATAAGGTGATATCACTAACCTTCCCAGGCTCTTTTTCTCAGCAGAACATTGGCTCCTAACCTCAGGAAGCCAGAAGCCCTGGCCTTGATGACTGTGGGGCACACCTCCAGCATATACAAGTACCCGCAGCCATCAGTGATGCTTTTTGCCTATTTTGACCCGAGAACATATACCCACCAAATGTGAGGATTTAGAGGATTGTATAGATGTTGCTGAAAGGGAAGCCAAAGGATCAGTCCTTGGGATTGCACTCAGTGAAGTGGTGGTTCCTGATGAAACAGTTGCACCTTCCTGGGTAAGGCAGCCTCTGTCCCAGGAGCCCTCAGACTCATCTATGCTGGGTCTGAATAGGAGACATATCTGCACAGAGGAGATGGAAAACTGGTTGTTTTTCTTCTCTGTAGGTTTGTTCTGTTAGTTATCTGCTGTTAGGTTTTATAGGTAGTGCTGCCCAGCAAGAAGTTTGGAGCTGGATGCCAGGTTGCTCGGTATGGGATAAGGAACAGCCATTTCATGACTTGCAAAAGACTCACAAATGAAGGGACCAGTCAGCTCTTTGTAGAGAGCAGTTGACCCAGTAAATTTTCTTCTTCTTATTTTTTAATCATTTGTTCTAAGGATATACCCAGGGATGTGGGGGAGGAGAGAAAATTTTTGTAAGATGTGCACAGTAATTAAGAGCATGGGTTTTCAGATCATATTGACCTAGTTTCCGATCTAAACTCTACCCCTTTTACTAGCTGTGCAACCTTGGTCAAGGTAAAAAATGGGTTACTTATTCAGTGTTGTAATTTCTGCTGAATCTTTTCTTTCTTTTTTTTTAATGTTTATTAAAAAAATTTTTTTTTAATCTTGATTTTTGAGAAAGAGAGAGACAGAGTGCGAGCAGGGGAGGGGCACAGAGAGAGGGAGACACAGAATCCGAAGCAGGCTCCAGACTCTGTGCTGTCAGCACAGAACCCGACGCGGGCTCAAACTCACGAAACGTGAGTTCATGACCTGAGCTGAAGTCGGACGCCCAACTGACTGAGCCACCCAGGCGCCCCAATGTTTATTTATTTTTGAGAGAGAGAGAGACAGACAGACAGACAGGGCAAAAGCAGGGGAGGGGCAGAGAGGGAGGGAGACACAGAATCCAAAGCAGGCTCCAGACTCTGAGCTGTCAGCACAGAGCCTGACGTGGGGCTCGAACTCACAAGCCGTGAGATCATGACCTGAGCCAAAGTCATATGCTTAACCGACTGAGCCACCCAAGTGCCCCTTTACTGAGTCTTTTCATATGAAAGATGACTTAGTGTAGAACATGTTATGGGGGGGAAAGCTGAAGATGATAACACAAACTGCTAACAGTGTTTATTGGGAAGAGCATGGCCTTGAAATGGTGAATGAGGAGGCCTCTGACTTTCTATGTCAGGTATTCCTCTAATGTGTGAGTTTCTTATAACAAGCGTATATACTTCTGTAATCAGAAAAAATTAAAGTGTTTTACATTTTTAAAAATTCTTTGTAAAAATATTAAAGGAAAATTTTGAGGGAAAATACTTACCTATACCTTGTTCACATACCAACGTGTCATCATGTACTTGTGACTATAGTGTTCAGTTTTGTCTGATAACTTGGTCACAAGAGCTTTTCTGTGTTGCTGCATTGTCAGTATAATGGTCTTTAGAGAGCATGTATCAAGATTTTCATCATGACCTCCATTGTTGGTTAATTGGGGTTCCACTTTTTTGCTCTTACCAATAATGTGGGTGTACGGGTTGTTGCCAATTTTGCTGTTATAAAGCATGTAGAAAATTTTGCTGACTAGTGTGGGATTCTGGGGAAAAAAACTGGTGCTCTAAGAACCCTGACTTGCATCAGCAGATTGTTTTACTTTGGGCCAGGACCAGTCCTTTCTGGCATTCACAACTCCTTGGGTGGGAATCCTTGAAGGCTAGCGGGGCCCGGGTTCCTCTGCCTTGGGGTCTAGATCGGAGGAAAAGATGCCACTCCCCTTGGAAACAGGTGGCAGAGGATGGGGAGGAGAGGCAGGTGCCACCTGCAGGTGACATGTTTGACAGGTGCAGGAGAAATGTGCTTGTTCTCCTGAATTACATTTCTTCCATACAGGGATTTCAGGGATTTGGATTTGGAGATGGTGGCTTCCAGATGTCTTTTGGAATTGGGGCATTTCCCTTTGGGATATTTGCCACAGCATTTAATATAAATGATGGGCGGCCTCCTCCAGGTAAGACCCTATTTCCTTGGTAATTGTGCTTGAAGTCTCCTTGGAATTCATTAGTATGTAGATTATAGATAATCACTGCTTGGAAGATCAGGCTTTTCAAAATGTGAACTCTTTCCAGATTACTGGTAGTCATAATGATATTGCACACTCGCCACATATTAGGCATGTTCAAAGTTCTTGCCATCACAAACCCAGAGGATCCTCACCACAAGTCTGTGGGATGGGTGTACAATTAACTAGCTGTGTTTTACAAATCAGAGAATGCTCAGTATGTTTCCCAAGACATACTCTGTGCCTATAAAATGAAAAAGAATGAAATAATGCCCAGGATACCTAGCTGAAGAATAGCCTAGTCCTGTGCATGTACGTATATCCCCCACTTTGACCATTTGGGGCAGGGAGGAGTGAGGCAACCCACCAGGATTCAGGGCCTCTCTATTCTTTGGCATCTCTGTCCAGCTTCCCTCAGGTTACACATAGGGCTGGTCCCAAGTCCCATCCCTTTAATAACCCTTTCTAGGTCTGTTTCCCGCCACTACCTTTCTCTCTCCAGCCAGCTTAAAGGTACCAGCTGCATTCCATGTAGAACTGGGCAGCAAGGTGGGTACCCTGTACTTTATCCCAATCTGACACCAGGGCCAAGATCCTTACCATGGAATCTGCAGAGGTGCTGAAGTTGGTTGAGCTCTGCTTATACTTATTGGAGCCTCATATATGACGGGCTCAGTGTATTTGCAGAAAGAACCAGTGTGTGTTTCCTGGCCAGGAGGCTATGCTCTTAGGGACAGAAACCTATTCCTGGGTCATCTTAGTTTTCTTTGGCCTTTACCGTGGTGCTTGGCATATAGCAGGCAAACAGTAAGTCTTTGTTGACTGCCTGCCTGCATGAATCATCAGAGTACTTGTTTGGGGAATAGTATAGCACCAAGAGATCTTGGAATGCCCTTCCATACCTCCTCCACCTCAAAGGTTTCTCAAAGGAAGGAGACCCCACAGGGCAGGGTGTGTTCTTTCCTGAAGGAGGGACAGGGCCCTGCGGAGGCAGTAAGAACCTGCTTGGCAGCTTGTTTCCTTTCTTCCTGGTCCAGGGCTCAACCTGGGTTCCTCAGTTAAAGAGAGCTCTACAGCCAGACTGGACTCTGGATCACTCTATCCCCATGCTACAATCACAGTTTTCCTTTATCATGTTTGATATGTTTGCCCATCCTGGATTCAGATTTTCTTATACTCTCTCCCCCCAAAGTCTGGACAGGGAGCTCTACATAGCTTTTCTCAAAGCAGGGAGGAGTGGAAGCCCAGTTCTGCCTCTAGTTTGCTGTGTGATGGAAGAGACCAGTCATTTTGCCTTGTCTGGCCCCTAGTTCTCTTCTCTGGAAAAGGAAGGCACTCTATGTGGGGCTAACACCCCTGCATGCTCAACAGTGCCAGAATCAAGGCAGCAGGCAGAGAGGCTGAGAGCATGACTGGGGCTCTGCCACTAACTTGTGAACCTTGTGATCTTGGGCAGGTCACCTCATACCTGTGCTTCAGTTTCAGTGGGAATAATAATACCCACCAAGCAATAGTGTGTGTACAAAACACTTAGCACACAGAAGAGGCTTAACAGCTGCTTTTCTTTTATTATTTCCATTTCCTGTAAGAGCTTCTTGTTTTATTTACATCTGTAGGCCAGACTCTCATAGGATAAATTGGAGACCTTGTCCTCATTGTTATATTATTCCACATATCTTCATAATTCCAGTTTTGTTTTGCCTGATGTTATTTGGGGTTTGGAAATCTTTTTAGTGTGCAGAGTTCTGTTGTAAAGAGATGAAGATTGATGTTCTCAATTCTGGCCTGAACAGGCAGTGTGCACAGCTGCAGTGTTCTGACAGCCTCTCTTCTCCCTCCTGTCTCTCCAGCTGTCCCCGGAACACCCCAGTATGTGGATGAGCAGTTCCTGTCACGCCTCTTCTTGTTTGTTGCCCTGGTGATCATGTTCTGGTTGTTGATTGCCTAATGCTGGGCTCCCAGCCTATCCATGGCAGGGCCTCTGGACTGATAACATGCCACACCCACTCTTGATGTTTGACCCCCTGGCTAATCCTGACCCCTGGAATCGGTGGGGTCAGTAACACATCAAGGAGTTTTGCTTCTCCATCAGAGCTTTGGGACTCAAGACCAGTTGTCAAGGACTCTGGAGTATAGCCACTGCTGTCAACACCCTGCTGTAACCTCAGTCTTTGTCATTGAGTCGTCTCTCATGAGTTACACCATGAAGTCCTGTTCCAGCCAGCTCAGCAGGTCCTGACTCTGCACAGGGGAGAGGCAAGAAAAGAGAAATTGTCAGTACAATTTCACCTGAGTTTAATATTACAAAAACAAAGGGATGAACCAAATAGAAACTTTTTTTCATCTCTTTAAATACCCCTTGGTAAGTGGCTTCCAAAATCAGTGGGACTCCCCATATAGTGAGGCTCCAGATCCCGGTGCTGCTCTGTCCTATTTCCTCCTCCTCCTCTGAAGAAATGCAAGAAATTGCTGTCCTATAAAGATCGTAATTGCAGCAGCTAAGGCTGGAGTCGCTTCATGAATTCACCAGAGATCCAAAGATTTTTTATTGGCTCTGGGCCATGCTCAGTCTCTTTGGCTCCACAGAGTGGCTTGAATGACGTCCTGGTTTCCTGGAGTAGATTATCCCCAGAGACATGTGGCTTCACTCACAGATTTCCCATCCTCTCCCCCAAAAAATATACACATCTGTGCCTCTCTTTCAGAGGGCACACAGCCGAGACTGCTGCTGAAGCCAGGACTGACTATGCATTAGGAAAGACCTGCCAGTGGGACTCTGGTGGGATCGGAGTTCTGATGCAGGAACAACTGAACCAATGCAGCCCTTTTCCCCAAGGCTACAAAAGCTTCGGGTGCATCCTCTCAAACCCACCCAAAGGGAACTGGGGGCTTTGTCAAGTCAGCGCATGTTGAAGACCATCTTCCCAGAAGCCAAATTGTCCTTTATGAAGAGGCAGGAGGGGGGAGACCTGCATGTGACCCTAATTTTGGTATGGCTTGGTGAATACCCCTGAAAACTCCTTATATGTGTGCTAAAACCAGGGAAGCAGGCAACCCCTGATGATTTTTAAAGCCAGGCAGCAGGGCCTAGGGAGCCTCAGCACAATGACATGATGTGGTTTTCTCCAGGAAATTTCCAGGGGAATCATTTTCCCAAGCCCTTGACTTGTTTTTCCAGTTCACAGACTTTTTCCTCAGAATCTGATTGAGGGAGTGGTTCCAGGCAGGAGGACAGTTCATTTGTGGAATGGTTCTTACTCTCCTGGTCAGGCCTTTTCCTAGAAAGCCAGCATCTTCCAGGAGATCCCAGGGGTCGAGGAAGATGAACTTCCTCTGAGGGCCTCTCTGTCACTTGACCAGTCTACATTGCTCCTGTCTCACCTCCAACCATAGCCAACGAGTGGTAGAAAGCCCCACCTAGTACTTTTCTCCAGATGTGGCTCTGTGTAGCATGTGGAAACCAAGACCTTGAAGAAGATGGGGGAAGTCCTTCTCTCCTCTCCACAGCCCCCACCCCTTCCTTTCTGTACCTGCCAATGCCAGAGTTCAGTGTTTAATCAGACAAAACGTAAGTATTGAAAAGGTGGTTCGTTTGCCTATTCCATTTGGTGGACTAAGCTACCAGCTTTACAGTGTCCCTGATGGATTTTAAACATTCTTGGGACACCCACTCAAGAGTGCTTTTTTTATCACCTCCTGGAATCCCAAAAGTCAGAGGGACCCCAACTTCTCAGCACAAGTGAATTGGTGGGATCGCTCAGTGAATAGCCCCACCTAGTGGTGAGAGAGAGGACTTCAGACAGATGGGCCCAACAGAAATGGGTTTCCAGAAGAAAGGTTAAAAAAAGAAAGGGTTGTGGGTAGGAAGACAAATCATTGGGACTCTTTGACGAAGTAGAGTGAGCCTAGGAGAACTCCACCAGCAAAGGCATCCCAGGAACCTGTGAGCAAAGCCAGGTTGGCCATGCGCCCTTTGATTTTGAACCTTCTAGGCCCCCCACTCACCCTCTACTGGGAGCTGGGGCAGGAGAACCAACTTGGGACTGCTGGCTCAGCCCCAACAGGAAATCCCCTTCCCACCATCCCTCTGCAGGCTCACCACCTTGCCCCTCTGCCTAGCAGTTTTCCTTTCTTTTGTGTGTTTTCTATGTTGGTGTCCACTCCCTTCCTGCCACCTTTGTGGATTAGGACCAGGTCCCAACCACCGTCGGAAAATGACACCATGTACAGTGGCACACCTTGACCAGTCACTAATTTTCACTGTTGTGAAAGTGATTTGATTTAGAATTAAACAAATGGTTTTACATTACTGTGAGCTGTGGACTTGTCTGTGTAATGGGGGGGGGGGCATGAATGGGTTGGGAAGTAGTCACACTGGTCTGGCCTCAGAGAAACACTTCTGCATACGTGGAAATGTCACATCAAGGAGCAGTCTTCAGGCAGCCATCGGTAATTAGAGATGAGAAGCACAGGCTAGAGGCCTGGCTGCATACACAGTCCTGCCCAAGGTGTAACCTGTCTGAAAGCCCTAGTCTTGACAAGTGTATGGAATTCCTAAGCTTGCAGGATACCACAATGGAGCTTAGCTTGTGGACAATCAGAACCTTGAGGACACTCAGAAGTTACTCACATGTTCTGCAACAGGGCAGGTGGGACCCCAGCCAAGCCCTCTACCTGCAGAGTATGAGATGGAAGATAGTGAGGTTCCAAACCTGGCCTAGGCTCAGGCACACTAGAACTACAAGGTCATCCCTCTGAAAAGGTCTCTTTTCTCCCTCTCTTCCACTTTGACCTAAGAGTTAATCAAGTTGAATAGCGCTAAGATATGGTAGGAAATGCAAAGATCAGAGATCTCCAGGAACTCATAAGCCCAATAAGGAATGGAAAACAAAGCATACACTGAAGTAGAATAGGACAGTAAAGCCTCTACCTACCAATGACCCATCCCCAATAACCACAACTCCTGTCCAATTCTGTTTCATTCCCACCCTCACACTGCTCCCTCTCTCTTGCCTGGACTATTTTGAAGCAAATCCTAGTCCTGTGCCATCTATTAAGTATTTCAAATATGCGTCTCAAGGATTTTCAAAAACAGCCAAAATACTTTTATGTGCCTGAAAAAGTTAATTTCTTAATGTCATCATATATCCAATCATTGCTCAAATCTTCCTAGTTGTCTCAACTTGTTTGTTCAGTTTGCTTGCATTAAGGTCCAAATCAGATCCATATCTTGCTATTGGATATCTCTTAAGTCTCTTATTAACATCCATAGGTTCTCTTTTCTTATTCTTGCAGTTTATCTGTTGTTTTTAATTTAACGTTTATCTTTGAGAGCAAGACGGGGTGCAAGCAGGGGAGGATCAGAGAGAGAGGGAACCACAGAATCAGAAGCAGGCTCCAGGCTCCGAGCTGTCAACACAGAGCCCAAAGCAGGGCTCAAACCCACGAACCGTTAAGATCATGACCTGAGCCAGTCAGCTGCTTAACCAACTGAGCCACCCAGGCACTCCACAGTTTATCTGTTAATCCAGTTCATTTGTCCTACTGAGTTTCCCACAGCTTCAGTCTTGCTATATGTATCACTGTGGTGTTAATAAGCTCCTTTTGTATTTCCTGTAAATTGGTTGTTAAATCCAGAAGCTTGACCAGGTTCAGGCTTGGTTTTTTTGGTAAGACAGTGTCATAAACGGTACTATATACCTCTTGTTGCATCATTTCAGGAGGCACATGATGCCTGGTAGTCCCTTTTTGTGATGTTAACAGCCCTACTGATCATGGTCTAAAACAGAACTTTCTGCCATGGTAAAGATGTTCTCTATCTGCACTGTCCAACAGTAACCGCTAGGCACATGTGGCTAGCAAGCACATGAAATGTGGCTAGTGGACTGAGGAATTTAATTTTCAGTTCTATTTCATTTTAACTTAAATAGCCACATGTGGCTAATGGCTATAGTATCAGTACAGATTTAGATTAATTCAGAGGGGTTGCAAAATGATATAATTGAAGATAATGTGTTAAGCATTTAGAAACAAGAATAGGTAGAAAAGGGCAACAAAATTACAGAGAATGGAGGAGAATGGCAGAGTGGTACAAGGGCAGAATGCATCCGGGAAAAGGAGAATAGACTACAAAGTGAGATGTAGTTCACTCATGAGGACCTGGTTTGGCCTTTATTTTGTTGGCACTGGGGAACTATTGAAGGTTTTTGAGCAGCGAGGAGACAGACACATAATTCTGGAGGATTAATCAGTTCCTCTTAGATAGGACTGATTCCGGGAGTGAAGAGACTACAGGCCAAAGACAGGCTCGATTTGATGAAAGTGGAAATGACGATGGGAGGGTCTGGCTGGGAATCAGTAGACCCATTCCCTCAGGATGGCAAAGTCTGAACTTTCAGGTGGTTTTCAGTGTCCAGGTTCTCGTTTCTGTAGGTCCAAAGAGTTGATTGTGAGTCAGTCAGCAGGACCTGGCCTTAGGGACTGACCAAACTATGGTGGGGTAATCAAACTGAACAGGTGACTTGGGCGCTAGAAACCCACATCTTCTCCCTACCCCGGACTTTTCTGTCCTCCCGAAGTCCCCCTGGAGTTCACAAGTGATCTTGGAATATTCTTTGGGACCATACTGGAAAGATATCTCTTGGTTACACATTTCTACAGATTGCTATTTTCTTTCTTTACATTTCAATTAGCATTTTTCAAGAGTTACCTAAACTTCCCTGGAAGGAATTTGGAGGAGTTAGTTATCCCCCTACTCCCTGCTGAGAGAGGGTAAGGAGGGAGAAGAGACATACTTGGGTGCCTTGCTGTGGGGGGCCAAGGGAGAGGGAAGACAAACAGGGGTCTTGGTTCCAAGGCTGCCAGTGCCTGTGTGCCTGGGAAAATACAGCATTACCTCTTTGCATGTGAAGTGTGAATAAAATCTGTGCTCCCCTTTTGCCTACCCTGAGGTGGCTTGTCAGAGTCCCCTGAATCACAATCCTGTAGTTGCTATAATCAGACCAGAAATTTCTCAGAAACTAAAGCCAACCTCTGGAGGGTTCCCAGGAATTACCAGAAGTCAGGCACATCCCCTCTCCCACCCCCTCAACACTTTCTCAATACTCAGGACTTCAAGAGCCACCTGCCACACCCAAAGGAGAAACATCTGACCTGCTTCCGGTTTGGATTACACAGGGCTGGAAGAAAAGAGAATTGTGCTCACCTTTGCTTATTGGAGTGCTGGGACCAGCCAACAGCAGGGTTGAACTTTGTCTTGAGTGGGCATCGTGATCCATTTCCTTGGGCCCCATCCCTGCCTCTTCGTGGTCATTTAGACACTTTTCCCATGACCTAAATCCAGTCTAAGGAAATGACAGTTGCCAAACACCCATCACAAGAGAATCAGATGGGAAGGACTGCAAGGTCCAGCTGATGTAGCCCACCCTTTGTCACATGACCCCGATTCCCTCCCAAACC
Organism: Cryptoprocta ferox; assembly: GCA_028646485.1. Classification (NCBI taxonomy): domain Eukaryota; kingdom Metazoa; phylum Chordata; class Mammalia; order Carnivora; family Eupleridae; genus Cryptoprocta; species Cryptoprocta ferox. The sequence continues at coordinate 19,758,127 of CM053566.1, read as the reverse complement.
CAGCTGAAGGGAAGTGGTTTTCAAGGCCCCTCAGCCAGCTAGCAGCTGCCAGGAACCAGCCTGCTGCTCTAACTCCTTGTCCAGGGCTCTCTCCTCCACAAAGAGGAGCCAGCAGGGCAAATCCAGTCTACAAGTGTATTTGTTCCCTTGGTCTACTTGGCATTTTTAGAATTTCTGAATTTTAGAATTTCTTGTTACCATTTTATTTAAAAAAAATTTTTTTTAATAATTTTTTAATAGTTTATTTTTGAGACAGAGACAGAGCATGAGTGGGGGAGGGTCAGAGAGAGAGGGAGACACAGAATCTGAAACAGGCTCCAGGCTCTGAGCTGTCAGCACAGAACCCGACGCGGGGCTCGCACCCACAAACCGAGATCATGACCTGAGCCGAAGTCAGCTGCTTAACCGACTGAGATACCCAGGCACCCCTGAATGTTACCATTTTAAAAAGTGGCAAAATTCACCTAAATACTTGGAGTTTTTGGTTTGTCTTGAAAAATTGGAAGATCTGGTGTGCTGCATTTATTAATTTATGTATCTATTTGGCCTCGATAAGGATCTGGCCCTAGAATGCTGGTTGCACGACCTTCGCACCATCTTTGACCTAGAGATTATCTACTCATAGTGGCACAGATAAGTAGCTTCTTTGAGGTGGAAACCTAAGAAAAGTTCACTCTCAATCCCCAAAGTTATTTGTGGAGTAGTTTCTACATATTCATATTCTTTTTTTTTTTTTTAAGATTTTTATTTTTAAGCAATCTCTACACCCAACATGGAGCTCGAATTTACAACCCCAAGATCACGAGTGGAATGCTCTAATGACTGAGCCAGCGAGGCGCCCCTCCATATTCATATTCTTGGTCCCAAACACTCTACTGGAAAGAGCTTTTGTTTGGGCGTTAGGAGACCTGAGTTCCCATCTCACCTCTGTTCCTAGTGAGCTAAGCCATTTCGAGGTAGTAGAACTTGTTTCCTCGGGTCCTCAACTGTCCCCATCTGTAAAATGGGCTTAGGGTCCTCTGTTGAGACCTCCAAGGAGTTCCGGGGACTCTGCTGACAAGCCCTCACGGCCGCCGACAATCACCCGTACCAGCTCAGGCACTCAACAAACGGCACCACCCTCTCTGGGAGGCGCCAAGGCTCCCACAGGTCCCGAGTCAGGGGGCGTGGCCTGGCGTCGGCGGGGCGGGGCGTCGGCGGGGGTGGCCCGCGTGCCAGGTGCGGTTTGGTCCTCCCCGGGCGCCGTAGGCGGCGCATCCAGCTTGCGCCCTGGGCCGCGGTCCTCCCGCCCCTGAGGCGGCTGCGAGAGCTGAGAGGAGTTGCCGTGGTCCCCACCACCTCCTCCCCATTTCCGCGTCCCCGGGACCATGGCCACGCAGACGGGTAAGGAAGGGCCGCGCAGTCCTGTTCCGCCGTTATCTCGGAAGCCTGGGCCCAAGGCGCCTAAGGGGAGCTGGCAGACTCGGGGGTTTCGGGCTGAGTGGACCCCCGTGGATCCCGGCGCCTTAGCAGGAGAATTGAGGGAGTGAGCACAACGCTCCGCGAGGGTTCGGAGGTTGTGGGACTTTGGGAATTTGAGGGGTCAGAGACAGAAGGATGCGAGGGGCATGCAGGTTTGGCTGAGAGGGTTGAGGTCCCTGGAGAAAGGGATGCTGGCTCTGTGAGGGAGCCAGCTTTTTTGTGTGGATCTGGTGGCCGCAGGTCCCCAGATGAAAACTCTTTCTAAGGGGGCGCCTGAGTGGCGCAGTCGGTTAAGCCTCCGACTCTGGGTTTTGGCTCATGTCATGATCTCACGGTTGGGGAGTTTGAGACCCGCATTGAGCTCTGCCCTGACAGTGCCGAGCCTGTTTGGGATTGTCTGTCTGTCTGTCTCTCTCCCTCTCAAAATAAATCAAAACTTAAAAAAATAAAATAAAATTTTTTCTAAGAAAGCTGGGGGCCTGAGTTCCCTTGGAGTGAGGAGGGTTTTGTGGAATATGGAGAGTGCGGGATCCTCAGGGTTTGGGCCAGTTATGTGGGGATGGAGAGTTACCCTGGGTTCTGGGTTTTCTGTGGGAAATAAAGGATAGTTCTGACTTCTGACCGGATCCAAGGCCTCTCACGGTTATCTTGGTGCCTGTGATCGTAGGTAGGTCTTAAGGCTCTTTGCAGGAAACTGTGAGTGCGGGCTCCCTTGGAGTTTAGGACACGGATTAGGGGTTAGGGAAAGAATGGAGTATTCTTCCTGGGGAAGGTAGGCCCCTTCGGGTCTGGACCCTCCATGGGAGCTGGGTCCTCCCTTGGCCTCTCTGAGAGGAGAGGAATATGGCCAAACACCTCTTAGAACAAAGAGTTGTCCAAAGGTGAAGGGTAGCTTGGAAGTTAGATTAGCTGGGCCTACAGTCCCCTCTCAGTCACCTGACACACTATCCTTCCTGCCCTCCTGGCATGTCCCCCTGCACTATGACTTTTTGTTGCCTCTGTTTCCCAGCCACCTGTGTGGGTGGCCCAGCCTCTAGGTCGACCAGGGTCAGCATCCAGAAGCTTTCTAGAGGTGACAGAAGGGTATGTTGGAGGAGGGAGGCTGTCTTGGATATCTGCCCCCACTTCCTGGCTTTCAGCCTGTGGACAGTCACTTCCTCCATCCTGAATACAAGGACCAGGCCACCAATGGGTCATTTCCTTACAATGGAAGCATGAGATTTTTCTCTTCATTCTGGATAATAGGCTTCTGGAGAAGGCTAGAAGTATAAATGCTCCCTGTCCCTTTCTCTCTGATTTTTTTTTTTAAATTTCCAGAGTTTTTCAGTTCAAATGATTTCCAGTGACTTTTTCTAACCTCCATGTATGTAAGTTCCCTGTCTCGAACCTTGATTCTCAGAAACTTGTAAAAGATCTTAGAGTGCAGTAGTGTTTATTAGATTCTCTGAGTGAACCAAAAAGCTTTCTAGAGGCATTAAAGTGCTAGGTGCATTAGTTTAGACATTTGTCCATAGAATATTTGTTGGATACTTTTGTGCTTACGCAAGCACTGAGTAATATAATGATGAACAAAATGGATACAGTTCTTGCCTTTGTGGTGGATACAGCCCTAGAGTAAATAATTGAGGTAATAATAGAGATAAATGCTATAATAATTTGAGATAAACAATGGAAGTAAGTGCTGTAAGAGTACACCAGGGGTGAGGAGAGTGGAAAGAAGATACTTTTCCTTTAAAAAGCAAGTTTAGAAAGCTGATGCTTGAGGATAAGTAGAAATTGGTCCAGCAAAGAAAGGGCAAAGAACATTCCAGTTAGATGGAGCAGCATGAAAAGGTGCCTATGAAGAACTGAGAGTAGGCCAATATACCTTTTTTTTATGGATGGGGAAACTAAGGCTCAGAAATGACTTGTTCAGGGTTGTACAGCCAAGTAAATGGCGGTGATCAGAATTCATATTTTCCAACTCAAAGTCAGTGCTTTATCCTCTCACAAACACCAGAATCCTTTATTATATCACAAACATGAGAATGAGGTTGTCCTGTGGAGTCAGAAGGAAGTGGGGCTTAAACCTTTACTTGTTCTGTCCAAACTGTTCCAAGACAACTTAGATTCCTGTGTAACAGGAGAATCAACAACAAAGAGACCAAATATTTACTGAGTACTGTGATGTCTAAGACACTGGGCTGGGCCAGGTTTTACCTCTTACAAATTTTAACAGATGCTAGAGCCAGGAGAGACCTGATAATGTTACTCTCCTTGTTTTATGTATGAAGAAACTGAGGCCCAGGGAGAAAAATGGATTTGTCTAGGGTGATTCAATTAATGGTAGAGCCAGGACTAACCTAGGATTTCTCCTCCAGTGCTCCTTCCAATATTCCAGGCTACTTGAGACATAGCACATAATAAGTCCTTAATAAATATTTGTGGAAATGAATAATATGTGGTTTGTGCCTTTGAGAAATTCACCGTCTATTGAGAGTAATTAAGAAAAAAAAATGGGCAAATCGGGACAACTTATTAGAAGGCCTGTATAACATTATGGAGTTTAAAAGGTGTTGGAGAACTGTATTCATACTTCCATTCCACAAATATATATTGAGTTTATACTATGTGCCAAGCACTTCTAGGCCCTGGGGGATACAGCAGGAAACAAAACAGACCAAATCCCTTCCCTAACAGAGTATGTGTTTTTGTTTTTGTTTTTAGTATTTATTTATTTTGGGGAGAGCGCAACTGATGGAAGGGCAGAGAGAGAAGGGGACAGAGGATCTGAAGTGGGCTCTGTGCTTGACAGGCTGACAGGAGCAAGCCCAGTGTGGGGTTCTAACTCACTAATGGAACTGTGAGATCACAATCTGAGCCGAAGTTGGACACTCAACCAACTAAGCCACCAACGTACCCCTCAGAGTGTGTGTTCTGATGGAAGAGATAGACAATATGTAAACATTATGAGTATCAAACATCAGGGATAAATACTCTGAAGAGAAATAAAGTAGGATAAAGTCATAAGAACAGTTGGAGGTCAGGGAAGGGAAGCCTCCCTGGTTAATGACATCTAAGCAGAGGAATGAAGGAAGGGAATAAGCCATTTGGATATCTGGGGGAAGAACATTTCAGGCAGAGGGAATAAAGAATGAGTAAAGGCCCTGAGCCAGGAATGTGCTTGGCATGTTTGAAGAACAGCAAGTTGTCCAGGGCGGCTACCAGATTTGGTCAGGAAATGCTTGTAGGAGGTAAAATTTGAGAAGTTTTAGGTAGATTAAAAGTGGTGGGAGGTGAGGGTGCAGTATGATATCCTGGTAGGGAAGAAACTGGAAGTAGGATGCATAGCTGGGCAGGTTTCAAGGTTCTCACAAGGGATGGTGAATTGCTTTGGGTGATAGAGGCAAGAATGCAGAAATGGAGAAGTTATAAGAAATGAAAGATAAAGCTGAGAGGGTAGGTAAAGCCAGACTGTGGAGGGTTTAATTCTAGATTTGTGGTGGAATTTTTCAGACTACAGTAGACCATAGGTTTAGAGGCAGAGAACATCATGATGTGTGTATTTTGTTTTTAACCTATCAATCTGGCATTGGTGGGCATGATGGATTGGACAAGCGTGAGGAAGGGACCAATCTGGGGGTGGGTACAGTGGACCCTGAGCTGAAGTGTTAGTGATAGGAATGAGGAAGAAGGCACTGACCACAGGAATTACCTCATGTTGGGCAGGGCAGGGCAGAGTGACTTGGATGGCCCTGTTTGTGGGATGGAGGGAGCAAGTTAGGGTCCAAGAGAACCACAAAGTTTTAAAGCTGAATAGAAATGCATCATGTTCAAGGGGCTGTATTAGGCTTTCCACATCTTGGTGGGTTTTCTACGTCTTTTAGAGACTGGCCTGATTCCCAGGGCAGGGCTAGCTTCTGACAGTGCAACCTGGAAAAGCTAGGGTTCAGGGGCATATTAGGAAGGGATGCAGGATCAGTTTGACATTTCAGTGAGAGGATCTAGAGCTCTATCATTCTCTTACAAGTCTACCCTCCTTCTTACTCTTGACCTTAGTTTATATAGTAGCAAGAATTAGACTCTTTTTACCTATTAATCTATACCCAACAGTAGCAAGAACATGAAACCATTGCCTAGTTCTCTTAGAATATACCTTGAGCATCCACCCTGGCATTCTATTGTCAAGTCTTTCTACCTGTAATTTCCTTTTTCTAGGGAAGAAAATTTAAATATAAAGACATAGACTTTGGAGTTAGCAGACCTGTGGTCTAAACCTGACTCTAATACTTGTTAATTGAGCGTTTCAGTTTTCCTCTTCATAAAATGGGAACAATAATAATCCTTCAATACTAGTCTTCATCTTATAGGATCTTTATATTCGATTAATTCATGTTTGCATAGTGCTTAGGACACCACCAGGCACATTATAAGGACTCAAAATGGTTGGTTTTCTTCTCCTATCTTTGACAATGAGTAGAGAACTACTGTTTGGGAATGTATTAATTGGTTAACCAGTTCTCTGATAAGAAAATGCCTTCCCCAGGATAAGAAAATGCTTATTCATTAACAGCTAAGTAGACTTATGGTTGGAAGTGAGAACCTGAGTGCTCGAAAGCCACAGGAACCATCTGTCTCACTTGTTTCTCTATCAAGTATCTTATTACTCTACTAAGTTTGCCCTGCTTCCAGCACTTGGTTTGTCCCTCTCTGACATGTGTTATTTCTGTACACATCCTTGTCTCTCACACCCGCATGAGTACTTACTAAGGGCCTCAGAAGTTCATGACCTAGTCTTTGTCTTGCACTTGGGCACATAGAAAACATTTGCTGAATTTGTTTTGAAAATGTTTCCTTAAGATTTTAGAGGTTAGTCTATTTCAACTCAACCTTTTCCCTTGCCAACCCCCTAGATATACATGAAAGAAACAAGAAAAGCTTTCAGCTGCCAACTAAGTGCCAGGCACTGCAGGAGGTATTTTCATATACATTAAGTTATTTCTCTTAATCCTCTTGGGAATCCTATAAGGTATAGGTGGTTATCCTCTTTTTAAAGATGAAGGGAAACAAGCTCAGAGAGGTTAAATAATTTGCCCAAGGACACAGAACCAGGTTTCACACCTAGGTTACTTCAGCTCTTCTCCTTGACCCTTACATAGTTTTCCTAATAAACTAAAGGGCAGATGGGAACAACAGCAAGAATCAACCTTCTGAGATGTCTGTGTATGTGCCTTAATCTGCAAAATGAGAGGCCCCTCGTTTGGTGTCACCAACTCAGAGCTAAAAGGAATAATTTGATCCCTCTTCTTATGAAAGAAGAATCTAAGGTTCGGAGAAGTCCAGAAGCTCCTTTAAAAATCATCTAATCTTTCTTCCATAGACGCTCCCCCTGGCAATATCTGAAAGCTAGTGAGGAGGAAAACCCTTTGGGATATAGGGGAGAGTATCTAGAGGAATGTTAATCATACTGTTAGTCTTGTTGGTACTCACTTCATTAAAGTGTGATCTTTCCTTTCTTGGTGGTCACCACCAGTTGCTGCCCTGCCCCTCTGCTTCTTGCTTTATCCTGGAACAAGTGGATTTATACACCTGACCTGCCAGTTCCCAGGGAGGCACAGCAGTTAACATCCTTGTTGTTTTGTGCTGCACTGAATTGGCTGGGTTTTGTTCCTGGTTCTCACTGTCTAGTGGAACCTGAGAAGCAAAGATTTTTCTCAAATGAAAGAATAGGATCTGTGCATGTTGGTTCAGGCTAGGCTTTATGGTCTCATGAGCTTTCAGTGCCTGGAAATTTCTCACCACTTTGAAGTCTGAAAAGGACTAGTTTCAGAAATCCAGCTTTTAGACCAAGATTAAGGTGAATGTTAGTGTCTTGTGGGAAATGCACTGGCTCTGAGCTGGAGTACCAACCTGAGCCCTTCCACTGAGTAACTGTGTAGTCTTAAGCGAGTCCCAACTTGTCTAAGGCTGCATACAATAATAAAAATGCAACTGGTCTGGTAGTTTCAGAACTTGGGTTTGAGCCCCTCTTGGACCAGCTTTCTGATGGTTAGGCAACTTGAGTCTCCTTCTTCAAGCCCATTTTTCTTTCAGAAAAATGAAAGGATTGGACCAGAGTAGATGATTTTTAAAGGCCCTTCCAGCCTTACCACCCTGTCATTCTAGTGCCTGCCCCAGTGAATTCACAGATGATTTGAGGGTCACAGCACTAGTTATTAAGTTGGGGGAGAGAAGCATATGTAAACTGATTTTATACATATATATTTTTTTTTCAACTGAATATACTTTGTATCAGGATTCAAAAGCTCCTGAAGGTGAGAACCTTTGTCATGAGCCATTTGTTGTAATTCTCACCTCCTTTGCATGGCACATTTACAACTTCTTAAAAGCAACAAATTCCAGTAATAACCGTGAAGGCACAGTTTTCTGATTATTAAACACTTAATAAGGGCCCTTTATTGTTTTGAGGCTACTCGGGACATTTACTTAATCAGACTCCCTTTCTGGCCTCTGACAATCAGTAGCCACTGCTGTTGATAAGTCTGCAAATAGGAGAGATAAACACTGTAGAGGGTAGATATTTTCCTAGAGGATATATTTCCCAGGCAGACTGGATTCTGGATTGGTCTTTCAATGGGCCTTACAGAAATTGCTAGGTCTTTGTATTATTATATTCTCTTTCATTTCTTAGAATAAAGGTTGTAAGAGAGTTGGGATGCCTGGCTGGCTCAGTCAGTGGAGCGTGCAACTCTTGATCTCGGGGTCATGAGTTCAAGCCTCATATGGGTGTAGAGCCTACTTAAAAAAAAAGTTGGGGTGCCTGAGTAGTTCAGTCAGTTAAATGTCCTATTCTTGATCTTGGCTCAGGTCTTGATCTCAGAGTTGTGAGTTTGAGCCCCGCACTGGGCTCCACGCTGGGTGTAGAGACTACTTAAAAAAAAAAAAAATGTTGCAGGAGGATCATCAACTTTCAAGGCTGTAGAGAGCTGAAGAAACTAAGGGTATTCTTTTGAAGAGTATCTGGTTTTGAGAAGCTGAAGGCTCTGGATGAATATTCTTCCTCAGGTACTCTTAACTGAAAAACAGTGTGAATGCATAACAGATAAACTGAAGCCTGCACCTCCACATGTGACTTTACCCATAGGTAGTCATACTGAGAGCCTGAACACTTATTCAGTGGAATCATCCCTGCTGACCGTTGGAGTTTATCTTTGGAAATTACCTTCATAGTTGGCAGTTGGATCCAATGTTTCAGTTGGATTTGCCACACAAAGAGTGTCTGTTCTGCACCAGGTTTTATGCTAGGCCCTGGAGATTTGAAGATAATCAAGGTGCAGTCTGTCCCTTAGAGCTGGGAGTGGGGATGGGGGACACAGAGAAGGTGGGACTGAAGGAAGTAGAAACATAACTGTAATTACAAAACAAATGATATAAAGCAGGTATAGACAAAGAAAGTGAAACAAACACTGCCTGCCTTTTGGGGGACCATCAAAGAAGGATAGAAGTTTGATTAAGGGAAAAGGCAGTAAAGTATCCTAAACACAGAATAGCTGGAGATGAGAATGCTAGGATGTAAGAACATGAGTGTGAGTGGCAGAAACAGAAAATAGATCAAGGTGTAATTAGAGTAGCCCTTTGTAACAGATGATGAGAGATGAAGGTTCTTTGGGGCCACCTTGTAGAGGGCCATTCATTTCTTTAGTAAATGTTTGTTAAAGGACTACAGTAGGCCAGGGACCTGTCTTGGTTTCCCTCATCCTTTGGAGCTGACAATAGCCAACTTTAATGATATGTGAGGAGCTTGTGTTCCTAACTTAGGTCCTTTGCACATGTCTTCCCTCCACCTCCATCTTCAGTGTTACCCTTCCCTCCTCCTCTCTGCCTGGTTAATTTATATTCATCCTTTATTTATTTATTTATTTATTTATTTATTTATTTATTTATTTATTTTAATGTTTTATTTATTTTTGAGAGAGAGGGAGAGACAGCCTGACAGCCTGACAGCTTGAGCAGGGGAGAAGCAGAGAGAGAGAGAGAGAGACAGAATCCGAAGCAGGCTCCAGGCTCCAAGCTGGAGCCCGAACCTTGAACCCACAAACTGGGAGATCATGACCTGAGCTGAAGTTGGATCCTTAACCAACTGAGCCAACCAGGCACCCTTCATATTCATCCTTTAGAGCTCAGTTTGAAAATTATTTCCTTAAGGAATACTTGTTTGCTCTACCCCATAGGGTGGGTAGGTTATGAACTTGTTTGTTCATAACCCCATTTTCCTAGTTATGGACTTGATTTCTCCTTCATACCACTTGCCCCAATTATAATTAAAATATCTATGTTGAATCTCTTTCTCATTTGCTGCTCTTTCCCCAGAATAGTGTTGGATGCATAGTTGGCATGGAATAAATATATGCTGAAAGAATGACTGAAGCGTGTCCATTGAATTTAGCAATAAGCAGTCACTTTGGCCCTTTGTGAGACAGTTTCAGAGAAATAGGGTGGAAGTCAGATTGCAACAGGTGGGAAGTGAGGAAATGAGGGCAGTGATGTATAGATAGTTTTTTAATATGTGTGGCTCTGAAGGGGAGAAGGGTGGTAGCTAGAGCAGAAAATGGAATCTAGATTTTTTTTTTTAATGGGAAAGCTGTACTAGCTGTGAAAGCAGCTAGTACAAGGCTTGAACTAATTTAAATAATACTTGGAAGGAGCCAATGGAGAAGGGAGTAGTGGTAGAGATAATGGAGGTGGGATAGAATGGAATCTATTACAGGAGTGCCATGCTAAACAGTTGAGCCTTTTCTTATGTGAACACTGGAGAGTCTGGGTGAGCCAGCTAAGACTGTGTGGTAGATCGGGAAAAGAAGCCAAAGACCTGAACTCAGGCTGGGGTGAAGGACAGGGAAGGATTGGAGAGACATTTGGAAAGTGGAACCAGGTGGGTATGAGAGAAGGGAGTAGGGGTCTTGATTTTGTGCTCCTAGAGCCTAGCACAGAGCAGGTTCTAAATAAGTGTTGATTTGGTAGCTTTGAGTTTCTCAGGACTGGAGAAAGGGCAGGCTCTGGAGGGTGTGTCAGTAACAAGTTATCTCAGATATACTCATAGTGGAAAGTCCTGATCCTTTTTGAATTTTGTAAACAGTCAGAAGTCATCAAGCGCCAAAATGCTGAATTGTTGAATATGTGGGTGGTCAAGTTAGAGACTATTCCTTCGGTTAAAAAGTAAATAGGAGAAATAAGATGTGGCTTAAAATAATGAGACTTGCTAGGGGCAGGACACAGTAGTTCACAAACTGACTCTAAAAACCCTTCCATGCAAGAGTTCCAAAAATGTTTCAAATCTGTACCTCTATAAATTGGAAGATTCAGGGGTGCCTGGGTGGCTCAGTCAGATAAGTGTGTGACTCTTGGTTTCAGCTCAGGTTATGACCCCATGGTTTATGAGTTTGAGCCCCACATCGGGCTCTGTAGTGTGGGAGCCTGCTTGGGATTCTCTTTCTCCTCCCTATTTCTCTGCCCCTACTCTTCTCTCTCTCTCTCTCTCTCTCAAAATAAATAAATAACCTTTAAAAATTTTTTTAAAAACTTGGAAGATTCATTTGGGTGTCTGTCTTCATTGAAAACCTTCTTCCTACTGTCCATAACCCAATTTGAGTAAGTCTATCAGACTTTGAACCTTGGAGTTTGCGAGGATGATAGTGTACTCTCTCTGATCACTACCATCCAAAAAATCCAAAAAGCCCCTCTTGAGAGTCTGAGAATTTTAATTTTTTTAAAGCTTTTATTTATTTTAGATAGAACATGAGCAGGGGAGGGGCAGAGAGAGAGGGAAACAGAATCTGAAGCAGGCTCCAGGCTTTGAGCTGTCAGCACAGAGCCCGACACGGGGCTTGAATTCACAAACGTGAGATCATGACCTGATCATGAGTTGGACGCTTAACCAACTGAGCCACGCAGGCGCCCCAGCAGTCTGAGAATTTTAGATTCAGGTGGTGATGGGCGTATATGTCCTATCACTAAGGAACTGGGGGAGAGGAGCAGGTGGATCAAGGTTTTAAAGCCTTCTGCCAGCTTGTTTAACTCTTCTCTGGGGGGTATAAGGAGAGCTGTCTGTGTGTCCTGGCTGCCCCAGAATGCTGCTGAGCAATCTTGAAGTGTCTGGGGCCGTGCATTGTTTATTCATGACCCCTGTGCCTGTGAAACAGGGTTCAGTGACTGTCACCGTGCCTGTGGCAGTCTGGAGTTACCCAGAGAGAACAAAGCTGCATACACAGAGTGTACAAGGGAGTCTTGTAACAACCTTGTCCTGCTTTTAGGGCTGAGTCAGGTACCACAGCTTGATCTCGGCTGCCTTCTTTATTTCAAGAAGTTGGCATCTAAGCTGCAGCCAGGAGTATTGCGTTTTGTTCCTTTTGGAGGGACTCTGTGTTATTGCCCATGCTAATCTCTCAGCCTATACAGCCCTTTCCCATTCTTTCTCGGCCTCTGGCAAATATACTCCATCCTTCAAGGTTTAGCTCAAGTATTAGCTTTCTTTACAAAGATTTTTCTGACTCCCCTAAGTGGAATGAGCAGAAATTAATATGGTGGAGTGGAAAGAGCATGGTTAGCATGAATTGGGCCTGAGTTGGAATGCTTAACCTGCTGTTTGGCCTGTTACCCCTTAGCCCTAGGTTTCAGTTCTCCCACCCATTAAATGAGTTTAATACCTGTTTCACAGGATTGTTTTGAGAATTAAATGTGATTGGGTCTGTGAAAGCAGCTAGTACAAGACTTGGTATATAGGAGGTGTCCATTAAATGCTTTTCTCTTCTATACCCATAATTTCTTTCTCCAAGCTAAAATAGCACTTTGCTTCTACTAAGGGAAAAATTATAACGTGGAAGAACGGTTCTTTTTCAGTGGATTTACTCCTTAAAGAATATCCGGCAGTCTCCAACATAGAGCTTGGAGAGGACCAACAAGAGGACTGACCTATGATGTTGGTTGAACGAATGAGCTTCTGGACTCAGTGATGAAATGGGATAGGAAAAGGCAATAACATGCTTAACCCAGAGAAGTTTTTGTGGGTGCTGATTAGGAACAGTCATAGGAAGTCAAAAGAAAGAGACCTTGTTCATTTCATACTCAGAGCTATAATAAGCAAGGGCCAAAATTCTAGGAAAAGGCAGGTTTTGTGGAAAGAGGAATAATCAGAACCATTTCTAAAAAATGGAATGAGACCTACTCTTGAGGTCATGAATTCTCTGTCCCTGGGGAGATGAGCAAGCTGGATAAGTGCTTACCCAAGATCTTGTGGAAGAGGGAATTGTGTATTTAGCAGAGCACTGGACCACCCTTTCAATATGTCTGTTGACTCACTTACTCTGCATGGTAGGAATCCCGTCCCTGTGCCCCCTGCTACTTTGGGACTCTGAATCCCCTGGTTTTGTGTGTAGGTGAAGACGCCTGGAGGTGTCGGGGCTGTGGGGACCACGTCGCTCCAAGCCAGAGGTGGTACAGGACTGTCAATGAAGCCTGGCACAGCTCTTGCTTCCGGTAAGTGGGTCTGTCCTCCTATTTTCGCCAGCCAGTACTTCATGTTCTGGAAAATACAAAAACAAGCTTCTGACTTGAGAGTTTCCATTTTGGTATGGGTCGGGGGGACAGGGAAGAATGTGCCAAGGAAGAGCACATGAACAAATGGAAGAGCCATACACGGTCCAGGTACAGCTAGAAATGGTGTAAGGGGATGGGAGCAGCCCTTTCCAGGGTATCTCAGCACCTTCACTTTACAGATGAGGAAACAGGCCCAGAAAGAATGACTTTCCCACAGCCACACTACTGATGACGCAGGTCCCTCAAGGGTTGTTCTTGAGTACAGTTGGCAGAGCCAGCTCTTCACCACAGGATGCCTCCCTAGTTTCCTGTGTTTTGTTATTTAACTTTATTATAGCTCTTAGATTATTTTTTGAAGGCAGCTCAGTTTCTTGAAAATAACAGAGACTTTAAAGTCAGATTTGTTCCTGTTGTCCGAGGCTCAGTTTCCTCATCGGGAAAACACGGATGTTAAAAATGTATCTCATAGATTTGTTAATATCAAATGAAATCATATATGCCAAGGGCCCAGCACATGGTAGGCACCCACTGAATGGTTATTTCTTTCCCCTGTGAGATTGGAATCTTCAAGAGTGGGAGCTTGTCTGCATTCTCCAGAACATAAAACAGTGCCTGGCCTGCAATCATTCCACATCAGAGACTGGGTGGGCATGTGTGACCCCGTGGTCTGAAGTGGTAGAGCTATTGCTCACATCCTGAGAATGAGACAGACTGTAGACAAGTACCATGTGCTATAGATTCCAGCTCCCACACACAGCTCTTGTTGCAAAGCATCCCCCGTGCTGATAGCAAGTAATTTAATTGACCTTTAAGCACTTGCCTCCACTCGGGAACTATGTGAGGGGTTGGCCTGGAGAGCTCTAGCCTCTGGAAGCGTTGGAGAGGAACTAGCATTTTTCTGCCCTTTCAGCTCTAGGTCAGAGCTCTCCAGTCTTCTCTGTGGATCTAATTGCCTTGGTTCCTACTTTTACCCTCAGGGAAGCTGACTCTATCTTTACTTACTACCTTTATTTAGTAAGGATTGGAGCAGATGTTGGAGCTATAAGGGGACCCTAACGGATAAAACCTTTGGCTAGTGCTTTCATTCAGAGCTGGAGCTAATCCTAATGAGTTCCTAGGCTGAGGCTCACTGTGGTACCTAACCCATACAGTCATATTTATTCCTGCTGTTTCCCTATTTGTGTTAATATTTTTCCATCCAAAATAAGCAGAACAGGGTAGAAGCAGCTAATTTTTTTAATTTCTGGATTCTCTTAACACTAAAGAACTTCAGAACCAGAAGGGACCACCTATTGTGTGACATAACCCCTTCATATCACAGTTGAGAGACCTGAAATCAAAAAGACCAAAAGAGTTACAAAGATAGGTCATGGATGACCAGAGCTGACCTTAGTACTGAATTCTCAAATCATATGTGGGTCTGGTCAGATGCTAGCTTGTTAGGGAACATATTTGTGTGCATGTTGTGTGTGTGTAAGAGTGGGTGGTAGAGAAAAATATATGTGTAAATATATGCTCAGAAAGAGGTAAGGCATATTACCATGGTGGATGAGTGCAAGCTCTAGAAGGAGGCTGTCTGGTTTCAAATCCTGGCTTTGCAATTTATTAACTGCCCTTGGGTAACTGCCTTGAGCTTTAGGCACCTCATCTATAAAATGGGGATAAGTACTCATCCCCCAGGCTGTCACGGAGGATTAAATATAATAACCTAGATAAAGGGCTCAGCATAGCACCTGACACATAGAATACCCATAATAATCAGTAGCTGTCACTTTATATTATATTGTGAGTGTGTGTTTATATACACCTATGTGCATGGATTTATTTCTCTTATTATACACCTATTTGTCTTCTAATGTGGAGCTTGAGGGATTAAGGTTAACTTTGAACTACTCTGGCACAGTTACACCAAAGATCATGCCTGTGGGGGAAGTAGAGCATCTGGAATAGGTGTCCTATTTACAGCTTTGTCTCAAGGATGTAGTCTCTCTAATCCAGCTCTATTGAAGGAACACATTTCCTGACTCCTGAGCTTTCTCATGAAAACTGGATGACATGAAATCCTCAGATGGAGCCTGGTAATTTGTCCTGGGGAGACTGGCTGCTTTGGAGCCTACTGACTTTTGCCCAGATTTGAGGAAGATCTTCACGGCTGGGAAGGACTGTATTTGTCTGACCCCAGAAGTAACCTGGTTTTGAGGAACATGAGGCATCAGCCTGAATGGTCTTTGAAATTTTCTTCCATCCTAGCTCATCTGTGATTCTCTGATAAATTCAGAGTGTCTGGGCATAGGTCTGCTGAAAGTCTCCCTCCATGCTACCCAAAGAAATTCATTCTTCATGACTCCCTTTGAGCCTTGCTCTTACCCAGTTGAGTTAGTTACAATAAAGGAAATGACTTTTCTTTTCCCTTTCCCCCACACCTTTGTTTTCCTAGTCACAGGGTGGAGCTGGATATTCAATGAAGAAATTGCTGGGGTTTGGCCCAAACTCTCCTCCCTTCTCCTTCTCCTTACATTACCCCAGCCCCCACATCTGCAGCCACATCCATAATCCTGCCTCTGATAACCTTCTGCCAGATTCTCAGGTGCCCGGGACAATAGGAACCCACTGAAGGCTGGAACCTGGGACTGTACAGCAGAGGTCAGCTGACAAACCTCCTGGAAGTAGCCTAATCTGTAACTGTGCTGGTGCAGTTGGGTGCCTGGCCAGGATCCTTTTGATCCCTGGACACTTGGCTGACCAGCCCTCCTGCTTCCTCTCCTTAGCCTTCTCAACAGGCCTACTTGGACTCTACGTACCTCTGGCAGTGCCATTGGTTCTAGAGTTGGGGTCATTCTCTCTGAAGTTCTTTGGAACTGGCTCGCCTCTCCATGGGGGAGGCCAGGAAAGCAGCTAGACTGCATGTTGTTTGTAACTGAGGTCAAAGTATGGAGCTGGCATGTTGTATAGTGACTTGGCATGTTAGCAAACCAGAGAACCTTGACAAGCTTTCTGATGATTGTCCTTTTCACCTTCATCAGAAGTGTTTAACCCAGGAGGAGGGGTTGTGGGAAGAGGGGAAACTGCCTCTATTAATTACTCTTTATGGCCCTTATTTGGGACTCTCTGGCTTGACCCGGTTCCTAACAGTATTGTTAGAAGGAAAAACCCACCATACTGAAGGCTCCTGGGAACTCTTCAAGGCCTCCTTTCTTGGGATCATGAACACACTCTGAGCTTTCTCTTTTGAGAAGTGATTTGTAATGCCTACGCTCTGTAAAAAGAATAATACAGATAGAAAGCTGTTGTTACTTCATCAGGCAACAGACCATTTCCGCTAAATTTGTGACTCCAGGAAAGGCCGGTGAAGAAATTATACACGTAGCCACCAGAGACTGTGGTATAATGGGCTGGGTGACGACAGGATATCTTCTGTGATGCTGAAAACCATGCTCATTTTCTCACCTACACCCCCATCTAAACAAGCATGGTGCATCATAATTATAGTAAGAACTACCATTTTTTGAGTGTTTACTATGTACCAGACACTGTCCTAAATACTTCACATTTGTATCATCTAACTTAATTCTTAAAACAACCTAATAACTGTAGTACTGGTGATACCTATTTTACAAATAGGGAAATGAAAGTTACTTGCTCACAGTCACAGAGCTAGTGACTAGTAGCATAGCTGAGATTTGAACTCAGGTGTTCTGACTCCTTGCTTACAAGAGTCTCTTTGTATTCCTGAATATGGTCATGTTGTTTAACCTCCCTGAGGCTCAGTTTCCTCTTCTGTAGCTTCAGAGTACAAACACTTACCCTGCTTGCCACACACAGGTGGTGTCAGATAACATTGAAGGGTATTGGTTCAAAAGCTTTATGAACTCTCAAATGTCAATAAAAGTGCTGTTACATTTCTCCTGTCTCTGGCTCCTGGCAGGGGAGTCCGTGGAACAACCCTGCCATCTGCTGTTGTAATGTTGATGTTGCTGCCGCATTTACTGACCCAACTCTTTGATTCTAGTTGACTTATTTGTCTAGTTTATCTCTAAGGAAAGAGCCAGCCAGCAACTCATTAAGGCTGGCAGTTAAACAGGGGGCTGGGGCCTGCCTGACAGAGAACAAACAGCTCGGCCTTCCTCTGCCCCCACAAAAACTCCAGCATGAACACAGAGTGGGACTCCTAGTATATAGCAGCAGTATGTTACCTTCAGCATGCCTTAATACTGCTCTGTTCTCTGGGAAGAGAGAACTAAGATTCCAAAGAAGCCCCACAGCTGCTGTCTGGAGCAGAGATGAAGAGGGGTAGAGTGGAGCCAGGAATGGAGGACAGATACTTATTAAGCATTGTATTGGGAGTTTCACTTAGATTATCTGATTCAGCCCTCACAATAACACTACAACTGCATTTTACATGAAAACAGGAAGGTCCAAAAAGGTAGAGGAACTTGCTCAGGGTCACAGAGAGCTAACATTTGAACTCAGTTCTCCCTGGCTCTGAAGAGGGTCCTCTCTCCATTCGGACTCCCCAGAAAGAATAGTAGACTTAGAGTCAGAAGAGCTGGATTTGAGTCTTAGCTGAGTCAGGCTGGCTCTGTAACTGTGGGCAAGTTCCTTTGCCACTATGAGCTTCAATTTCTCATCTATGAGTTGTGATAAAAGTAATCCACCTCATGAAGTAGTTGTGAGGATCAAGGAGGTAATGGATAAGAAAGCACTCTGAGGGGCACCTGGGTGGCTCAGTCGGTTAAGCATCTGACTCTTGATTTCGGCTCAGGTCATGATCTCACAAAAGAAAGCACTCTGAAAACATGAGGATGGTATAATGTGAAGGGTTAGCTGAGAGCAGCACATGGCAATTTTATGCTGCTTACGTTAACAGTTCACATATAATTTTGAGTATCATTTGCCATATTAAAGGCGCCAAATTAGATGCTGTTGGGAATACAGATTTAATATACTGGCCTGGTCTCCTAACTGGCTCCCTCAAACAGCTGAAAAACGGTAATAATGTGGAGCAGTCCTAACAGTGGGCTCTAATGTGACTTCTGTTCTCATTCCCCTGAAGCATTGGTCCATCCACTGGCCACTCTTCAGTCTTCATCTTGTATGACCTTCCAAGTTGTACTAGAGGTAGTAGAGAAAAAGTGAATGAGATTTTGGAGTCAACCTGCTTGAGTTTCCATCCCAGTTTCTTTTGAGTCAGCTGACCTTGAGTTTCTTTCCAAGTTTTCCTCATCTATAAAAGGGAAGTAAAATGCTTCCCACTTCAAAAGGTTATTGTGCAGCATTAAATTTGATCATGTATTCAAAGCCCTTACTTAGCACAGTGCTTGGCCATAATTAGGACTTAATGGATGTTAGCATTTATTATTATGTTAGTATTTTTGTTACTCTTCTTTTGTTATTCTCTTCCCTTGACTTCCATGGCATTCCATACTCTTCTGGTTTTCCCCCACTTTTCTGGTCATTCCAGTTTGCTTATCCTCTATCCAGCTCTGAAATGTTGCTGTTCCTCCAGGCACACTCTCTGTTTCTCCCTAGGCAATCTCACCCACACCCATGGCTTCTGTTGTCCTCCACACACTGATGACTCCAAAATTTGTATCTACAATCCAAACCTTTCCGTTGGGCTCTGGTCCTGTCTATCCTACTGGGAACCTCTCCTGCCCATTTGAATGTCTTCCAGGCATCCCAGATCCAGCTAGACTTTGAATCTTCCTCCCCAAACTAGCTTCTCTTCAGTGTAATCTGTCCCGTTGAATGGCATGACCATCCACCCCACTGCCTAAGCCAGAACCTGGAAGTGCTTCTTGATACCTCTTCTCTCTCATCCCCCATATCCACACCTGTCAGTTTTGTCTCCAGATTATATTTTGAATGTGTCCATTCTTTCCATTTCTCCTACCACCACCCTGTTCCAGGCTACCATCGTCTCTCACCTGGGTGACTAAAGTAGCCTTCTAACTGCATAGTCACTCTCACCACCCAATCCATTCTCCACAGAGTGGCCAGAATGAGTGACCTTAAAAAAAATTTAAACATGTCACACTGTCATCTCTCCATCCTTATATGTGTCCATGACTTTGCAGCACTTTTGGATAAAAACCGGTCCTTATTATGGCCTACAAAGCCCCTCGTGGCCTGGCCTCTCCCCACAGCTTCCTGCTCTCTCTGCTTCAGTCTCACTGCTCCTCCTCACAGGGTCCAAAATACACCCTACTTCCTTCTGACAGCCTCTTGTTCTCACTGTTCTCTCTGCATAGAATGCCCCCTCACTCTCTTTCGGCCTAATTAACTCTTGCTCATCCTTCAAATCTTTACCTGGATGTCTCAAAGAAATAGTTATAGAATAGGTCATCAACCCCTGTTTTATGCTTTCATAGACCTTCCCTTTGAAGCTTTTTTTGTGGTTTTAATTTTATGTTTATTCATTTGATCATCTCCTTAATAACATCCTGAGACCTCTAATATTCTATAAGTATATAACCTTGTAAGTATAACCTGGTCATGGACCATGGGACATTGTGCCCTTCATTGTGTCACCACTGAGCACATCGTTGGCATGTGAGGGATATTTGTTGAATGAGTTGCCAGGGGTGGCCAAGAGACATGATGTAAGTGAGGCCTTTCCCTGCCCTTCCTCTTCCCCACATCCTTCCCTTAGCAGCCACTGTGTCTGCAGTTACTGTAAGTGGCAGAGAGGAATTGGTTCTAGACATTGGGTTGTTTTGGAAAATTGCCTGCAATGTTGAAGTGAGAAGTTAAAGCTTTGTCTTCTGCTCCCAAAGGAGCCAGAGACGATGACCCAGGGATCTTGTTCAGCAGCAGGTCTTGAGCTGTGCTTCTTTGTAGGTACCAGCCAGACAGGAACAAATCGTGAAGAGAAAGGCAGTAAAGGGAAAAAAGGATCCAGCTACTCTAGACCAAACTAATTATGAATTGAAACCTGACAAATTTCAGTTCTAATTGTAAGTTTTTTGTAATTTATTTGTTTTTTAACTTTTAGAAATCTTTGAAAGATGACATTAGCTAAAGATGTACATTAAGTATTGAGCGGAAAAAATGGAATATTTATATAATATTTTTTACTTAAGGGTGATTTGGGGCAGGGAGAGGGTGAATAGGTTGGTGATTCCCCAAGAAGGTGGAAATGAAGTTTGGCTTCTGGGGGGTTAAACTAGTCGGATCTACATGTAATAGGAGCAGTATCATGTGGTAGTTAAGAGCACAGACTCTAGAATCAGATTGCTTGGGTTCAAATCCTGATTCTGTCATATATTAGTTGTGTACATTGGGCAAGTTACTTACCCTTTTTGTGCTTCATTTCCTCATCTATAAAATGGAGATACTAACCTTCTGCCTAGTTTGTAATATTATGATGAGGGATAAATGAATGAAGTCCTGTGTGGTATTGGGTAAGAACAGGGCTTCACATGCAGTGAACACTCATGAGTGTTAGCCATTTGTTATTAGCTGCTAGGGAGCCAAATGTCTCCCAGAGCTGAATAATATGTGAATTGGTGATTGTTACATGTCTGAAGAAGTAATGATTTTTTTTTCAATTAAAAATTATTTTACTCGGGGGTGCCTTGGTGGCTCAGTCAGTTAAGCTTAAGTGTCCAACTTCAGCTTAGGTCATGATCCCATGGTTCGTGAGTTCAAGCTCTGTGTTGGGCTCTGTGCTGACAACTCAGAACCTAGAGCCTGCTTTGGATTCTGTCTCCCTCTCTCTCTGCCTCTCCCTCACTCACACTGTGTCTCTCTCTCTCAAATAAATTAGCACTTAAAAAAAATATTTTACTAAACCGGGGCAGCCACTCTGGAAAACAGTATGGAGGTTCCTCAAAAAGTTAAAAACAGAACTATCCTATGACCCAGCAATTACACTACCAGGTATTTACTCTGAGTATACAAAAGTACTAATTTCAAGGGGCACATGCACCCTGATGTTTATAGCAGTATTATCAATAGTAGCCAAATTATAGAAAGAACCCAAATGTCATTGACTGATGAATGGATAAAGAAGATGTGTTATATACACAATGGACTCTTACTCGGCTATCAAAAAGAATGAAATCTTGCCATTTGCAACCATGTGGATGGAGCTAGAGTATATTATGCTAAGTGAAATAAGTAGGTTAGAGAAAGACAAATACTATGATTTCACTCATATGTGAAATTTAAGAAACAAAACAGATGAATATAGTGGAGAGAAGAGAAAAACAGAGAGGAAGGCAAACTATAAGAGACTCTTAACTATAGAGAACAAACTGAGTGTTGCTGGAGGGGAGGTGAGTGGGGGGATGGGCTAAATGGGTGATGGGCATTAAGGAAGGCATTTGTTATAGCACTGGGTGTTGTATGTAAGTGATGAATCACTAAATTCTACTCCTGAAACAAATACTACACTATATGCTAACTAACTAGAATTTAAATTGAAACTTGAGGGGCACCTCGGTGGCTCAGTTGGTTAAACATCCAACTTTGGCTCAAGTCATGATCTTGCAGTTCATGAGTTTGAACCCCACATCTGGCTCTGTGCTGACGGTGTGGAACCTGCTTCAGATCCTCTGTTCCCCACCCCACCCCCTGCCCCTTCCTCGCTCACTTGTGCTCGCTCGCTCTCTCTCTGTCTCTCGAAAATAAAGAAATATTAATAAATACTGGGAAAAAATAGTTTAAAAGCCAGAAGAATAATAATGAGTGGCCAGGAGTGAAACAGAAAATGAAAACTCAGTGAGGCAAAACTGTTAGTATATCCAGATAAAAATATTGAATCTGGATTTGGTCACCAGAAGGGGGTTCTTTATTATAGACAGGGCTGGTTTGGTCGGCTTGCTAGTGCCAGAATGAAATTTTTCTCCATGGCTGCTCATCTTCCTTTAAGTCCATACTCACAGAACAACCTTTGATGCCTAATTCAGCTTCTTGGACTTCTTGGTAACAGGCAGGGTCCGGAGGTAGTACTTGTATGGGGGATGTGGGTGTTCTAATTTCAAATGTCAATTCGTAAATGGATCATGGGATTCATAAATGGTTAGAGGCATCCTAGAATGTCTGTACCTCTCCAGGTGCTATGAAGCCCTGTTTCTGGACCTCAGAGGCCAAAAACAAGGCTTCATTGAGTTAGGATCATTCAGCCAGGTAATGCTAGCCTTGGAGAGGTCTCTGGATGATCAACCAGTCAACCTTTCTCTGACTACAAGCCCCTTCCTCATGTCTCTCTTCAGTATTGACCTTCTGTGTGTGGAATTTTTTGCTTACCTAACTCCTTCCTTTTACAGGGGAAGAAATTGAAGGTTTAGTGGCTTGCCTCAGATCACACAGCAAGTTTGTTTTTAGCCAGGTCAAATTTTCAGTTCTTCTCTTTTCAGACCAGGGCTCTTTTCCTTGCATTACTTACAGATTTGTTAAGGTATCCAAAGCATTTTTCCCCCATTGCGGCCAGGAGAAGATCTAGGTAAATAAAGCATTGGACACAGAAGGTTGGACATTCAGTTGTATCACAGAGCAACAGTAGATGATTATTTACAAGAGGTTACAACTTCACTTTTATGTGCTTACAGCCCACACAGGAAAACCTCAGTTGTTAAAATGACCAGCTCAGTAGAGATGCTGCCTGGGGATGAAGCCATAGTCTGCTGTTAGTGAACCCTTAGCCAGCAGCCAGCTGAGATATAAATGCCCATTCAAGGAGACTAATAGGCAACTAAAAACCAGCACTTTCTTTGGTGTTTTAGGCTTTATGTTCTATTAATTGGGAACCTCTGCTTGCTTAAATACCTTTGATAACTCTTCACTGCCTGTGGATGACTCTTTCACCTGGCAGACCTGGCTCTGATGATCTGCCCTTGCCTTCTCCCACCATCGCAGCCTCCCTCACATGTGCCCTGCACTGCAGCTTATGGACCATACTCTTATCCCTCCGTGCACTTGCATGTATTATTTCTTCAGGCTGGAATGCCTCTTGTCTGCCTGGTAATCAGCCTTTAGATTCAACTAGTACACCTCATCCTCTGTGGAGGAGCCTAGCCAAATCCACCCTTAACCTTCCCCACCAAACATAGGAGATTTTCTCCCTCTTTGTTATTCTCATACCTCAGTTATAGTCCTGTCGGTATTTGTTTACAAATCTAACATCACTCTTAGAGTATGAAATTCTCCAAGTCTGGAGCCATATCTAGTTCATCTTTGTATCCCAGAGCTTAGCAGAGTGCCCAGAATGCAGTGGGTGCTCCATGTTTGTTAGGCAAATGATGTTTTTGTCAAATGACCACCTTTTTCTTTGGACATGTGGATGAAGCCCTTTCAGTATGCATCATCACCATCTCTTTGCTCTGCAGTATTCTTTCAGGCAAGAGCTTTTCTTCCGAAATGGCAACATCAAGTAAGACCTCTGCCTATAAATGTCATTCCAAAGCTGAAATCCATCAAAGCTCAAGGTATGGCATGCCTTCTGCACTGTGGCAGCCCACTGTGCTAATTTGTTTTGTATTTTTCCTCTAAGGGCTGGAATCCCCCCTTCCCTTGGGCAGTATTTGGAGAGGTGCTAGCAAATTCTCTTTCTCCACATTTGTTACCATTACGAGGAAAAACCTCCCAAGTACCTCAAGCCATATTTGAGGGTAGTTTTCTTCTGTCGGTCATCTTCTGGCCATACCTTCCTGAGGCTGTTCTGTAGTGATCCTGCTTAGATGCTAGGGTGCTCCACTGTGCTCCCATCAGTAGCCCTGACTCTTACAATAACATCAGCTGTTTCTGAAATTGGCTAGTGTCAGCCCTTGTGTTTTGTTTCATTTGCAAAGGTGACCTTTTCATGCAATGACCTGTATTCTGGAGTCATCTTTTCCCACCATACCCTGAGTACCACTACAGTTTCACTGAATAAAAAAGAGAGGCAGCTATTGTGGGGTTACAAATTAGTAAGAATAGCACTAGGAAGGTGAAATTCCCCAGTGAGCCAGCCAAGGCTTTACAAAATGTCAACCACCAAACATTTATTTTTTTTATTTATTTTTTATTTTTTTTAATGTTTTTTATTTATTTTTGAGAGACAGAGAGAGACAGCGCAAGCAGGGGAGGGTCAGAGAGAGAGGGAGACACAGAATCCGAAGCAGGCTCCAGGCTCTGAGCTAGCTGTCAGCACAGAGCCCAACGTGGGGCTTGAACCCAAGAACCGTGAGATCATGACCTGAGCCAAAGCCGGATGCTCAACTGACTGAGCCACGCAGGCACCCCAAAACATTTATTTTTTAAACCCAATCCAGAATAAGAAGGTAAGCAACCTATCTTCGAGTCATTTCCTCATTTGTAGCCAGGCGATAATAGTGATCTATTCTGCTTGCCTCTCAAGGTTAGTGTGAGAGAAGAATGAAATCAAGTGGAAGAGCCCATAGGAAAAAGTAGTGGATTCAGTCTTCAGTGTGCATCAGAAACACTGGGGCTTGTTTAAAATGCAGATTCTTGTACGTTGTCTCAGCCATTCCTTTTATGTAGGCTTAGGGTAAGGTCCAGGAGTCTTCATTTTCAATAGGCTGCCCCCGGGAGTCATAGGCTGCTGTTCCACATTTTCAACCACATTTTCAGAAATAACCACTGTAAATCAAATAGCAAGTGTAAAATAGTTATCTGAGGCAACTTTACAGTCTCAGACCTGGAATCCAAAGACTTAGGTTAAATCCCAGCTCTGCCAATTCCTAGACCCGTGACCTTGAATAACAGCTTTCTCTGTGAACCTTAATTCCTCATATGTGAAAAGGAGATAGCAACCTCAACCTCACAGTGTTGAAGATTAAATGAAAGCATACGTGAGCAAGCCCACCTCAGTGCCTAACTTCTGGAACTTAGTGTTTTGCAGAGTGGGAGCTAAGTGTCCACAACTTCTGGAATGTGGTGTCATATTAACAAACACCCAGTAAAAGATAATCTTTGGCATCCGTCTTAAGTGTCATGGAAATCTGGATTGAACCTTAGAAATTTAGTCCAATCCTTTGATTTACAGCTCATGAACTTGAAACTAGGGAGGATGGGAAGCCCAAGATGCATGAGGGTACCCAATCACATGAAATGTGTTCAGTTTTTAGACTGGAAAATTCTTTCCCAGTATACTGAAAAGAGAAAAAAATGAAAAATCTTTGTGGCATAGTAACAGAACCACTATTAGTAACTTTTGGGAAACCTTGGAGAATGGGGGCAGTACCCCCAAGTATAATGATTAGTTGAGCCACATACCTGCCATATACCAGGGACCTATTAGTGAAATAAAGATGGAAATGGCTAACTGGCTCAGTTTTCAAAAATAAGGAAATAGAGATCCTGGAAAAAGTGAACTCATAATCCTTTTAACTTGACTTCTTCACCAAATTCTGATGGAATTCCGTGGAAATTTGTAGATATTGGAATAGGTGGACAGTGAGCATTTAGAAAAGGAGCTGATCACTAGGATTCAGCAGTAGTGAATTAGCCATGACTAACTAGACTTGACTTCATATTTTCATTGGGTTGCTAGTCATGAGACCCTCTCTTGATTTCCCTAAGGCATATGATAAGCTCTTTCATGATATCCTGACAGTAAGAATGTGGGCAGGAAATCTAGAAAAATCAGATGCAGGATTCAACACACCCAGCAGTTTGGGACCCTCTATTGGAGAGGTGGTATTCCTGAACACCTTGCCATGGCTCATGTTGAGGAAAAGGCATGGGTTTTGAGCTCAGCAAGGCAGCTTTTAATCTCAGTACTTCCAGCAGTAACCTTGGATGAATCACCTAATACCTCTGGGCTTCTCTTGCCTGGTCTGTGCCATAGGTATTCCTCGTGAGGTTGTTGCAGGGACTAAACTGGATGATGAGTTTAAAAGCCCTCTGTAAACTGAAAATGCTTTATAAACATTAGTTACCATTGCCATTCTGGTACTGTGGTTGCTCATGATGGGGGTCCTGAGTTACATGTTTATTTAATGGGCATCTATAGACGAAGGGTGAGCCTGGTATGGACCTCATGTCATTGGATCTGGCATTAGACAGATATGGAAGGGCTCTGAGCCCTTCCTGTGTGTGGTGCTTAGGGACACATCAAGGGAACTCTTCCTAAAGGAGATTGAGTGCTCTTTTGGAGTTGGACCTGGAAAAAGGAGAAGGCAGCCACCATCCTGAAAATGTAGGAGGCTGCAGAAGGAGCTAAGAGAGCAAAGGTTTGGGGAAGCCTGTGTGGCCAGGTCAGGAAGTGGAGTGGGGCAGGAGGTGGCCAAAGCCATAACCCTGGTAGGGAAGCTGAAGAAACAGCTCCAGGAGTTCTGTGTGCAGTGTACCCATGCAGGCTTTGCCTTTGGACAAGAGCACTAGAAAAAAAGTTTGAAGAGGCGTTTGCTCTAAATCTTGGGACTTCTTTGGTTATCCATTTATCGCTTTAAAAAGCAACAATTAAGTGTAAGAAAAAATTCGAACAGTATCAAAATGGTAGAAACTTAATACTGTTTTTATCCCTGCTTTGAGAGATCTCACTACTTGAAAGGAGAAACTGATAACGAAGTAGTGGAGCCTTCCAGATGGTCTCTAAGGATTATGCACATAGAGTTTTTAAACAATGGAATTATTATGTATACTCTCTCTGATGCAAGGAATTTTTAACATAACACCTTACCTGGGACAACTTCTGTTTCAGTACCTAGGGTCTACCTAATTACTTTTAATAGCTACATAATATTTTATTGTATGCCTGCATAATTATATTTATCCCACCCCTATTCGTGGACACATGACTGTTCCTAATCTTTTAGTATTAAACCGTGCTGGGTACATGTCTTAGCAGATTCGTACAAATATTTCTCTGGGCAAAACTTCTATCAGTGGAATTTCTAGGACTCCTGTTTTAAAAGGATGATGGCTGCTGTAGTGTTTCAACACTACAGAGAAGAGAAGCAGAGGCTGGAAGAATGGTCACTAGTTGGGGGAAATGCTCACCTTTCAAGGTTCAGAAATGGTAGATAGTGTCCCAGGAGCTCCCTTTCTCCATTGGAGTCCTCCTGGCCAATAGAGGGCCCCACACAAACACAGTTCCTTGGGCTTCAGATTACCTGACCAGAGCTGCCTTCTGAGGAGAGGTGGAGGTGATTCATTCACCACTCCTCACCAGTGTGTTTGCTTGCAGCTGCCAGCCTTGAAGGCTGTTGCCTCCAGCCTCTCACAGACACCTTGAAGCCTTGTGTCTCAGCTGGTCCTGAAGAATCAGTTTGCTTGGCTTCTGGTCAGGTTTGCAACTTGTAAAATGTGCAGGAGATTAGTACCTCTCCTGCCATCTTATCCTGTCCATAACTGCCAGTCCAAGGATCCTTGCAGTTGCCTCTGGCAGCTGTAACTGCTGAATCCTCTGCCAGCTTCTCTAGGGACCCAGAAGAGCAGCTTTCCACACAGGGCCAGTATCCAAGGGAAGGAGGGGGAAGTATAGTTTCCAGTATAACCTTTCACCTCCCAGTTCTGGGTGGTTTAGGCCCTTTGAAGTTGGCCTTGAGGAACCAACACTTGGGTCTGAGCAGCCAGCAGCTTATCACATCTGGTGATCAGTCCTTCAGTGGTTCCTCCTGAAGGCGAGATTTATGGAGGTCACATGGATTCCACCTAGGAGGGGCTTCCACTTCAGCTCACGACATGGGGAGAAGGCTGCCTCTCTTTGAGGGGGTGGCAGTTTTCATGGCATTGAGAAGCCCTCACACTAGTTCCCCACACACCCACCCACCCCCTGAGTCCTTTGTAAGCAAAGTGGGGGGAATAGAGAGCGCTTACAGCCTCCTGCTCACATTCCTAGACACCGACTCACTGTGCTCGCCGCCGCTGGAACAGCAGAGCTGTGTGAAATGTCAAGAGGAGTTATGCTCATGGGCTCCCTGGCCCCAGTCTCTTTGTGGCTTGCATTTTCTTCCATCTGCACTCTGTTCATCAGATGGAAATCAGAGGGTACAATTAGAAGATAATTTGCTAGTTCCAGACTTAATTTGGGGCCCCCTTCTTGCCTGATCGAATTACAAGGGAACATAATAGATTTTGGTGAGAAATAGTTGGCTCTGTCACTGGGAGAAAGAGAGCTCCCAGCTCTTGAGCTGGACAGGCCTTTTGGTATCTTGTGTGTTGTTTCCCCTTTCCACCGCGCTCCACCTCCTCTGTGGCTCCTGTGTGGCCCCCAGGTTGGGATCCTGTTCACCTCCAGGCTAGTTCAAGAGGTTTAAACTCCACTAGAGACCAAAGGAAAACAAGAAGCCCACTGCAACCTTATAGGCTGACAAATGTTGAAGCTGGAGGCTATTTAGAGACCTACCAAAGGCCCAGACAGAGGCAACTACTTACTGAAGGCCACATAGCTAGCCCATAGTGGTAGTAACAATAGTCTTAATGATATTAGCAGCTAACATTTATCAACCCTTAATGTGTTCCAGACCCTGTGCCAAGGTCTTACGCGCAGTGCATTGTCGCGTTCAAACCCAGACAGTCTGGCTCTGGGCCCAGACTGGGCTCTAGCGTAGCAATGGCGGAGCTCAGTATAGAAAGCCTGGGTTCGAATCCTGGCTTTGCCTCATGCTTACACAGCTGGGTAACCTCACACAAGCAGTTGAGACTCTTTGTACTTCAGTTCCTATCTCTGTAAAAAGGGTGAAATCATAGCACTACTGACTAGTGTGGGTTAAAATTCATTCATGTATGTGAGTGCTATGAGCAGTGCTTGGTGCAGGGTGAGCACCTGGCCAGTGCTTGTTCCCTGCTGGCTGCTTCTGGGGCTGGAGTGTGGTATCTACATGGCAGTAGATAAATGTGGCTGAGTTCTGCACACATGCCAAAAGCTGGTCTTCACTATTAGAGGCAGTAAACAGAGAGGTTGAGTGCCTTCGCTGTAGAGCAGAGGTTGGCAAACTATAGCCCATTGCCTATTTTTGTATGGCCTCTGATTTTTGCAGTTTTTAATGGGGGTGAGGAAGCAAAAAAGTGTTTCATGGCACATGAAAATTAATGAAATTTTGAACACAATGAAATTCAAATTTCGTTGTCCATAAATAGAGGTTTATTGGGAAACAGCCACATTCGTTTATATTTTATATACAGGCATTTTCACACTGCAGTGACAGAGTCTGTATTTGTGTAGGCCTGCAAAGCCTTAAAATATTTATTCTCTGTTCCTTTATGGAAAAGGTGTCCTGACTCCTGATCTCCAGCCACACTTACTGGGTTTGAAACCCAGCTATACCACTTACTAGCTGTTTGTCTTCAGGCTAGTGATATAACCCTTCAGAACCTCAGTTTCCTCATCCAGCAAATGGGGATGGTAACATTGCCCCCATATATTGGCAATTTAAGTATGATAGATGACAGATGCAGAGCACCTGCATAACCCTTAAGTGATATAACCCTTCAGAACCTCAGTTTCCTCATCCAGCAAATGGGGATGGTAACATTGCCCCCATATATTGGCAATTTAAGTATGATAGATGACAGATGCAGAGCACTTAATATAGAGTCGGGAACATACTAAGTTTTTAATAAATGGTAGCTTATTACAGGGTGCAAACGCAATCTGTCTTATCACATTCGTTGTTACCCGTGTGTCCAATAAATAGAGGAATGGGAAAAGGTTCCCTTGTAACCCAGCCATCACCTTTGCCACAGACTTTCCTATCTCGGTGATAGGGTGACTTCAGTGGAGAGGAATGTGTGCCTTGTGGGAGAGAGCTGGTGTCACTCCCTCAAGTCCAGCAGTGGGGTCTGGATGTCCCAATCTAGCAGCCTTGCTTTTCCTCTCACAGTTCTGCAGGCAGGGGGACAAGAGGCTTTCCCAATGGTGGGCTCTGTTTTGGTCATCTCTTCATCTGATGCTCTTCAGCCGGGCCACCACTCCAGATACTAAGGCCCGTCATCCACACAGGCACTCCCAGCCTTGTCCTCCTTCATGCCTCATTTTTCTGTTTGAGAAACTTCGTTACCATGGACACAGTGGAAGAAGCGCCATTGCCCACTGAGGCCAATGGATAGCATTCTGGCAATGAAAGAATAAATGAAAGAGAGGTGACAGGTGATCCGGACTCTAGTCCCTGTGCTGTCTCCTACTTGCAGAAGGGCTTTAAGGGAGATATTTCCCCTTGAAGAATCAGAATAAGCTCCAGTCTCACAGCTCTGGCTCTGGAGCTCTCACATGGGCCTACATTTAAATCCCAGCTCTGCCACTGACTAGTATTTTGGCCTGGGGTTGGTTAGCTAATCTCTCAACTTCGATTTCCTTGTTTATAGAGATAATTCCCATCTCGGAGAAATAAGAGAGTGCTTACATAGTGCTTGCTACATGGAGAAATGTCAGGTGTCAGTTAATACTCCAGGCTGTCCTGAAGTGGAATGGCAGCCCCCATTGGCTAGCCCTGGGGGCTGCCCCCAGGCCAGGCAGAGGGAAGGGATGAATGAGGACCCTAGCACCAGGACCCAGTAGATGCTAGCCCAGAGCAGAAAACCTAGAGGGCAGTTCTCTGGACCTGGGTCTCCAGATCTGTCTCTCCAACCCCGAGAACTGCCCCCCACTCCGCCCCCGCCTTTTGGGG
The DNA here is from genome assembly GCA_028646485.1 of Cryptoprocta ferox. Taxonomy (NCBI): domain Eukaryota; kingdom Metazoa; phylum Chordata; class Mammalia; order Carnivora; family Eupleridae; genus Cryptoprocta; species Cryptoprocta ferox. Next base: position 19,727,540 of record CM053566.1, on the reverse strand, counting down.
AGAGGCGTGGCTTGGCCTGGAGTTGGTATCCTTTGCTTTCCTTTACCTCCGAGCAGAGTTAGTGTCCTTTGGGCAGCTCCTCAGGCTAGGGACACTTTGGGGCATATGGGCTCGCCCTCTTTTGCCCTACCCTTCCCCGAGCTCAGGGATGGACGTTCAGTCAGTCCTGGTTATTGTCTATGGCGCTAGCCTGCAGCCTCCCTCCAGCCCAGCTCCACCCCTTGCCTGCAAGGTCTATTTCCTAATAGCTGCTCCAACCACACACCTCGGTTCCGCGAGGAGCCCCTCCTCTTCCTCCCTCCCTCCCTCCCTCCCTCATCAGGGGAGGGACCGAAGAAGAAGGCTAACTTGACAGCAGCGCTTCTTTCTTAGCTAGTCACCGGCCCCTGCCCAAGAATCCCTGTGTGTGTGTAGCCTCGGCAGAGAGGTGGTTCTCCCGGAGTCCCCAGGGTCTGCCGGAGCTTACAAGAACTGGGGAGGAGCCATCCCAGCCATGAGCCCCTGCGGGAATCTGCCAGGGGGCAAGTGGCCTGGAGTCCTCACGCCCCTCCGGCTGCTCCGGAGGGAGAGGTGAGCTCTGGGCAGCCCGCCCACAGCCAGAGGTGCCGGGAGCCCTGGGCCTGTCATGGTGGCCGTCCACAGCCAGCCTGAGGCACTCCCAGACGGGTTTGCAGCTGAGCTTGTTTATCTGGTGTGGGAAGAAGATGGGGAGTTACTTGTCCGTCCCGGCTTACTTCACCTCCAGAGACCCCTTTCGGTGAGTTGGGCTCTGAATCCCCTTTTCTATCTCCTTTTCTGGCCCCTGGTCCTGAGGGGAGGGCAGAGGCCTCCCTGAACCTGCTTCTCAGGTTTCAGTAGTCCTTTGACCATCAGTTCTGTCAGGCAGAATCTAGTAGAAGCTGTTCCAAGCAGAATAGGCCTGGTGAAGACTCCTACCATGGTCTAGGAATGGTGAGGTGAGGGATATGCCCAGATGGAAGCTCCTGGAGAACCTCTGGCTCTCCTTCCTTCCCAGGCACACCTGAAAGAGCCTCCAAAAGATGCCGCTGACCCTGCCTGTTCTTGGTGTTACTGCTTCCGGGGGAAGAGCACAAATGGGGTGCTTTCTTCCAGCTCTCACATGTCTTACCTGCAGGCCTTGCTGTCTGCCAGGAATTTGCCTCAACAAGCAGGATGGGCAGGTTTTGCCAAACGGCATGGAAGAAGCTGACAATACCTGGGTGTTGGCAACCTAGTACACAGTAGGTGCTCTATAAATGCTTTTTCTGTTAATGGCAGGTATATTGGCCTCTGGCTTTAAGGGCTTCTGAGCTCCCAGGTGAGTACAGTTGCTAAGGAAAGGCCTGGGCAGGTGCTTCCAAGACTGGGGCAATTGGCTTTGGGGTGTTCCTGAGCTTCAGGGTAGCCCACCCCACCACCCCACCCCTGCCCCACGGAGGTCAGGTTCCCGGGCCTGAGACTTCAGGGGCCTTTTTTCTGTGGTGCTTCTCAGAGGGAGGTGTGGAAACTTTCTACTTCTGACCTGCCTTTCTTTGCTCACTGCCCCACCCTACCTCCAACAGAAACTCCCCAGGGGGTTTCTGGCCCTCCGGGTCTCTTCTTGAATGGAGCCATTCCTGGCTGGGGTGGGGTTTGTTTTCATTCTTTGGGAGCAGCCTGTTGTTCCAAGGGCTGCCTCCTCCTCACCAATGGTCTTGGTAGACTTCTCTCTTTTGGCTTCCCCAACCCAGCTTCATGCCCAGACCTCGCTGCTGGGACACTAGTCAGGTGGCCGTGCCCTGAGCAGAAAAGCAGAACATCATGTGGTTTCAGGGAATACTGGACCCTGGTAGAGTGATGGGAAGCCTTTGGCTATGGGGGAGGGGGAAGGGAACTTGTCCTCAGTGCTGACTCTTCCAGGCACCCTGCTAGGCACTTTATCCTTTGATTCTCTCAAAACCTAATGGCATTATGTATCCCCATTTTACTTAAGAGGCAACTGCTTTCAACAGAGTTAACATGTGGGGTCTCTCTGGCCAGTCTTTCTGTATTCCTGAATTTGTTTCATCCTTCAAGAGGCTGCACCTTCCTCTGCTCGGACCTCCCCCGAGGGCGGTCTCAGATTTTCTTTTCTTTCCCAGCCGAGAGAGTCCAAAAAGGGCCCCCATAGGTTGCCTGGAACATCGGAGGGATGGCAGAGATTCCTTTCTGAAGAACCAATGGGTATTGATCTTGAGTTTAGGAGGCCGGTTTTACCATGTGGAATCAAGATGCCAAATGTTTGAAACAGCCACTAGTTTGGCCAGAGCCACATTAATCCCTCTTACTCTTAATCCTGGAAAGGCAGTTTAGGGAAGGGGTTGTTCCATTAGGAGTGAGGAATGCTGTGCCCCTTTTAATCTCTGGGGACAGGACACAACTCAGGAGCTAAAGCAGATAATGAACTCTCAACCTAGACCTTTGCGGGTCATGCCACTGATGCCGCCTCAGGTCCACCTGTCCTTTGTCTTCCTCTATCTCCATGCCTCTGGAGAACCTGACTACCATCTCTCTGCCCCAGTTCTTGTTTGCCCGGCTGGAGTCAGGGGCGTACTGACTCACTTTAGACCCTCCCACCTCCCCCAAATGAGAGGCCACATTCCTGGAGCCACTTCTTAAGAGATAGCCAACACTCGGGGCTCTGTACCCCACAGGAGGGAACACCCAGACCTTCTGCTCTCCCAAGTATCTGTCTAATCAGTCACCACTGTCACTAGTCAGAAAATCACTTCCACCATCAGCCCCCTCCCTTATTACAGGACATTCTCAAGGGCTCATCTCTGACCTGGTTCCAGTCCCCTCCCAGGGCCTCAGTTCCTCCTCTGCAGAGCATAGAATTGGGCTTCCTAGACTCCTGAACACAGCCCTTGCCAGATTCTGTGAAACAAATTAAGTCCTTGACCTCAAGCCTCTGGGGGAGTACAAAGTCCACCGGAGTTCTAGGGCTGTGGTTGCAGGAAAGTGACGCAACCAGATTCCACGGGGACATGATCAGGCGTGACAAGGCACAAGGGAGGGAAGAGGGAGCAGGGAATGTAGAATGTAATTTCTGTATTCTTATACACCCCTGTCTGACTCCCCTCAGCAGAGTGCCACTAGTGTGAAGGGGGAGATACAGTTTTGGTGCACTTCCAAGTAAGAACACGCCTCAAATTGGAATTTACAGAAGAGGTAAATTAAGGAGTGACTTTTGTCTGACATCTTGAAAGGATTTTTCTTTTTATAGAATTTCCCTTAATGTCTAACATTGATTTCAATGGGTTTGGTTTACACATTGTCTCTTGAAGGGAACAAGTGCATCTTTGTATCCTAAAGTAACCCATGTTTAAAGGGAGAAATTATTCTTAACTCTCCCCAGTTTAGCAGTAACCTTTGGCAGCTGCCTTAGGGCCTCTAAGACTCCTCATCTAAAAAGTGAAGGACTTGGATCAGGTGAATGATTCCTATATCTCCACAAGTCCTGTGGCTCCTCAGAGACACACAAGCTCTTTTCCATTTTTTCCTAATCATGGAGGCTCTACCCTTAACTTCAGTATGACTGCACAGATTCCTTGAATCTACAGGTTTCCTGGCTGTAGGAACTGCTTGTTGTTGGAACTGAATCAGTTCACTCTGGTAACACTTATTTCTTGCTGATCAGAAGCTTGTTATGAGTTTGGTTAATTTTTTTTTTAACAGGATAACAGCATAGTCCATAATAATTACAGCTTCACTGACAGCCTGTTTCAATCTACGGGGTCAACGGGAAGTAGGAGTAATAAAGGGATCTTTAATGATAGTAACTGGGCTCTGATGGGCCAGCATCTGTAGGCGCTTGTTATAACCAGCCTTCTGTCCCTGGGGGAGAGATGGCATCCCTGGTCACAGTACCCTCAGGCTGTGGCAGAAAGACCTGCCCATTTTCCCTTTTTAGCCCAGTCAGAGCTCAGAGGCAAGGGGCTGGAAACAGCTTTTCCCCAACAGTCTATCTGCCTATTTTAAAAAATTTTTTTTAAATGTTTTATTTATTTTTGAGACAGAGCATGAGAAGGGGAGGGACAGAGAGAGAGGGAGACACAGAATCCGTAGCAGGCTCCAGTCTCTGAGCTGTCAGCACAGAGCCCAAAGTGGGGCTCAAACCCACGAACATGAGATCAAGACCTGAGCCGAAGTCGGAGGCTTAACTGACTGAGCCACCCAGGCACCCTTGTCTGCCTATTCAGGAGGCTAAAGATGAGAATCCAACCAGGACAGGGGAGGGCTTATTCTTTTTTGTTGTTGTTCATTTTGAGGGGGGAGGGGCAGACAGAGAAGGAGAGAGAATCCCAAGCAGGCTCCATACTGTTAGTGTGCATAGCCCAATGTGGAGCTTGAACTCACAAACTATGAGCTGATGACACAAATCAAGAGTCGGATGCTTTACTGACTGAGCTGTCCAGGCGCCCCATGGTGGGCTTGTTCTTTAACTTGTGTAAATCTACTGTAATAGTGACTACTTCAACCACATAAGGTTGAAATATTACCTGTAAACATTTGGTCTGAAAAATTTGCATGTGAGTGAGGGCTGGGCTTATTATGTCTTATCTTACTTGGCTTCTCCCAGCACAGCACCTTGCCTGTTTGGTCTTGCACATCCTAGATGCACAGTAACTGTTTCCTAATTGACAGGAATTGATAATAATCAATTGTTTTCTAATTTATTAGATAAATGATTCATTTTAGGACCTTCTTTACTCACAGAAATCTGTTTGGTTCTGGGCCAAGATACAGATCCATGTTGCTTAGGCACGGGAGGGAAAGGAGTCTGTCTACTTTTGCCCTTGCTGTTCTCAAGTTAAAGGGGGGGGGGGATGAACATTTACTGGGCACCTGCTGTGAGCATGTGTACATAATTTTCATAAACTGGTGAGGTTATATCATCAGTGGCGTACAAACTACAGCCTAGAGTTCTAAAGTAACTTGCTTGAGTTGACACAGATAGTAATGTGGACCCAGGTCTTGAAAGAGTTATTTGTGAAAATAACCTAATCTCAACCTGATTATCTTTCTCTCTCTCTCTCTCTCTCTTTTAAAATTGTGTTCCCTGATGACTCAAAAGTCCTTAGTTTGGGGCCACTGGCTGGTTCAGTCAGTGGAGCATGTGACTCTCGATCAGGTTATAGTTTGAGCCCCACACTGGGTGTAGAAATTACTTAAAAATAAAATCTTTTTTTTTTTAAAGCGCTTAGTTTGGATCTGAGCTGCCCACTAAACTGACCACTAGGGTTCAGTTCATTTTGCAGCTACCTTTGCAATTTGCTTTGGGAGAGAAATTTTTGGAGGTTGTCAGTTGTCCTCGACACATGTGGGTCTGTGATCTCCCCTGGCTGGAGGGTTTCAGCTCTGTTCCCTCTGGTTACTCAGGAGAGGGTGGTGACTGATGCCTCAGACCTAGGCTCAGGGCTCCGCCACCAGCTCCCCTACCTCCAAGCTGGATGCCCTTGGGCAACATGCTGCTAGGGTAGATTTTGACTTTCACTTGAAAGTGATGGATGGATGAACAGTTGGGCCTGTGATCTCCCCTGGCTGGAGGGTTTCAGCTCTGTTCTCTCTGGTTGCCCAGGAGAGGGTGGTGACTGATGCCTCAGACCTAGGTTCAGGGCTCCGCCACCAGCTCCCCTACCTCCAAGCTGGATGCCCTTGGGCAACATGCTGCTAGGGAAGATTTTGACTTTCACTTGAAACTTTCAAAAATTTGAAAGCTACAAAAAAAGCTTTGGCTTTGGGAGAAACATCGTAGCCATGGCCTCCAACAATTTGAGGGGGGTTTTGGGGGGTAGCACTTTACATTTCCAGAGTGCGTTTTGGGTTCTTTTTTTTCGTGTTTATTTACTTTTTTCTTTTTTTTAATGTTTAGTTTTGAAAGAGAGAGAACAAGTAGAGGAGGAGCAGAGAGAGGGGGGACAGAGGATCTGAAGTGGATTCTGTGCTGACAGCAGAGAGCCCAATGCAGGACTCAAACCCATGCAATGCGGGGCTCGAACCTGCAAACCCCTGCACACCGTGAGATCATGACCTGAGCCGAAGTCGGATGCTTAACTGGGGTGCAGTTAAGGCACCTAGGCACCCCATAATGTTTATTTACTTTTTGAGAGAGAGAGAGTGCGAGCGTGTGCAAGTGGAGGAGGGGCAAAGAGAGAGGGAGACCGAGGATCCAAAGCTGGCTCTCTGCTGTCAGCACAGAGCCCAGTGCAGGATTCAAACCCATCAACCAGGAGATCATGACCCGAGCCGAAGTCCGACACTTAACAGACTGAGCCATCCAGGTGCCCCATGGATTCTTTTCTTAAAGAGGCAGAGACTGCTGGGGAACAGAATGCTGTGGACCAAAGGAAGGAGGAGAATCATTGTGCCATTTAAATTCAGTACTTGTATTTAAGGGGAAGCCTCACAAAGTGTTAACAACTCACGGGGACTTGAGCTCTCATTTTCACAGATGCAAATCCTGAGGCCCAGCTTAGTAGATGTGCTGCATTACTCAGGTGCTCAAGTGATGTAGTCTAGTGGAAATGGCTTCATAGCCAAGTAACACATAGGTTAAGACTCTAGCTCCATCCTGTATGTGTCAGGAAACTTTCCACAAGTGACTTGACTCTGCTTTTCAGTATTCTGTAAGACAGGGAGAATCCTGTCACCTTCCAGGGTGTGGTCAGGATATAAGTAAGGCACCTCATAGATCGCCCAGAATATGGTTGGCATTGACAGTAACTGTTCTTAATATCTAAGCCAGGACTCTAAGCCTGTCACTCAGGTGACCTGAGAACCAGTTGTGTTCTGTGACAAAATAGCTTAGGGACCCACAGCTAGCCTTCCTTTCAGCTGTTCACCTTCCTGTTATTCAGACACACCTGTGTCGGCCAACTGGCTGTGTCGCTGGCCGCATTCCTTGACATAGATATGTGCATTGGTGATGTCGCTCTCCAGGCAGGTGTTCTTCCCAGAAGGCTGGCATTGCTCTCTCCTGCATGTCTGCACTTGTTTCTCTCCCCACTCTCCTGGGCCTGGCCAGGGCTACTTGCAACAAACAAAAGCAGGATATTGGCAGTGGAAAGGAGGACGTGTTCTGGTACTTCTGTGCCCTGCAGCACACATACCATTGAGAGGGTGTAACCGGGCCCAGGCCTGCATTTGGGTGCAAATATGTGTGCACCAGCTTTTCTCCACTGCAGACAGCAGAAGGGCAGGACCTGGTGACCATGAGCCACAGAATGTTTGTGCTCCCACCTGAACTGCTGGTTCTTGCCACTCCCACCATTTTCAGTTTGGAAACCTCTCTCTGTACTGGGCTGTTAGTTGTTTAGTCTACCATCAGTAAATGGGACACTGCTCCTGTCCTCAGGGAGCTCACAATCTAATGAAGGAGAAAGATAGGTACCTAGGACCTTCAAGTCAGAACCTGGGAAGCAAGAAGGAAGTCCCTGCTCCTAGTGCTGGCCCTTTGGTAGGCTCCTCACAGTCATTCAGAACTGGATTTAATGTCCTCACTGCTACCCTGAAAATCGGTGGCGATGTCTCCATTTGTCTCCTTTCACAAATGAGAAGTGAAGCAGCCAGCCCAAGATCACGTAGGTGGTGAGTGGTGGTTCTGAGATTTGAACTTCAGATCATCTAAGGGAAAGACATAGATATGCATGGAATTAAGAGTATGTGGGTTATATTCCCTCATTTTACAGGTGGGGAAACTATACCCAAAGAAAGAAAGGGCCTCGTCCAAGGGCATGTAGTTCCCAAGAACTTGAACCACGCCTCTTTCTTCCCAGTTCAGAGCTCATCCAGCATGCCTTTTACATTGAAAGGAATTTGAGCTGCATGTCCAGAACAAGGTCTTCCCCTTTTACCTCCTATAATTCATGGTTCTCACTGTACGATTCTAGGTATTTCATATCCATACTCTTCATGCTGTGTTCAGCTCTCAAGTCCCTGAAGTTCAGCATCAATAGAACAAGTAGGAGAGGGGCACCTGGGTGGCTTACTCAGTTGAGCGTCTAACTTTGGCTCAGGTCAGAATTTGAGCCCCACATTGGGCTCGCTGCTGTCGGTGCAGAGCCTGCTTTGGTTCCTCTGTCCCCCTCTCTCGCTGCCCCTCCCCTGCTTGCATTCCGTCTCTCTCAAAAATAAATAAACATTAAAAAGAAGAAGAAGAAGTAGGAGATGCTACAGGATGGGGATGGCTGATGGCAGACGCCATCAGTATTAAACATCCAGAGGGAACTGGACACTCCATAAGGAGCGATTCTCAGTGTCCTACTTCCCTCGACCTCCCTAGCTCAATTGCTTTCCACAGCTGCTTCAACTCATTCCTGTCTCTCTCCTCCCTCCTGCAGTGCCCAGAAGTAGTAGCAACCCATTGTGACCTCTCACCTTTCATTGTTAATTAACTTTTGTTTAGACTTTCTCTTCCCCAGCTCATTATAAGCTCTTGGAAATTATAGTAGGGAACCTTGTATATCTATCTTTTATATATGCAGTGCTTAGCAAGATGCTGTAATAATATACTTGCTCTGCTCTTTGCAGTTTGCAAAAGGCTTTCCTCATACATTAGCTCATTTAGTCTTCAGAGTGTTCTTTGTAGTAGTGTGCTATTAGTCACATTTTGTCAAGGAGGAAGAGCTACTGAGAGAAGTTGTCCAGAGCTACCCAGCTAGTGGAGGAAATGGCGAATAGTGTAAGCAGCTACCATTATCATTATCTTTAATAGCAGTTAACACTTAATGAGTTCCTACTGTACTTACTAGGCTTTTATATAAACCATCTATATAGTTTGGTACATGTCATTTCATTTCCACAGTATCCATTTTACAGATGAGGAAACTGGGTCAGAGACGTGAAGTAACTTCCCCAAGATGACCTAACTAGTAAGTGGCAGGGTCAGGATTCACACTAAGAGGCCACTCCATCCTGCCTTTCAGAAGCAAGGATGAGGCCAGTGAAGGGTGATATGAAGACTTGACTTCAAGAATAGAGTCTTCACTGGAGAGAAAGTGGCATGGCCTCACCAGGGTAGGGAGCCCTTAGCCCTGGGTGCTGGAAGGCTCAGAAATGAGGAGGAGCTTATCTTGTGCAAACCTGGTCTAAGAACACACCAACCTGACTGAGGGGTGGAGCTTTACAGTCATGTAACTGGAGGGAAAGGAGCTGTGAGTCTAACATGTATATCTTGCACAGTGCTAGTGGAATTTTGTTTTTCCCCATTATTTTATTTTGAAAATTTTGAAATATATAGAAGAGTTGAAGAAGTTCAAAGAACACCCAATGTATATCCTTCACCTAGATTTAACTTTAAGCCACTTTCTCTTTAACTATGTACACACATGATGTATTTTATTTGTTGCTGAATATGTAAAAGTAAGTTGTAGATATCATGACTTTCACCCTTAATTACTCTAATGTGTTTCTTCTAAGAATTCTTCTACATAACCAAAGTATCATTATTACATCTAAGAAAATGGATAGTAATTTCACAGTATAATCTAATGTATAGCCCAAACTCAAATTTCCTTAGTTGTTCCAAAAATTTCACTCATGGCTGTTTTCTTTTTCAATCCAGAATTGAATCCAGGGTTTAGGTTCTGCATTTGGTTGCTGTGTCTCTAGGCTTTTTTAATCCCTGTTCCTTCTCCCCACCCCACCCTCCACCCCAATGATGTTAACTTTTTGGAAAAGTGAAGAACGGCAGTCTTACAGAATGACCCACATTTTGGATTTGCCTGATTGTTTCTTAATGCCTAACATAATTTTTTCACAAGAATGCTACATGTTAATAAATGATGTTAATAAAAACTTAATATCAGCAATGGTGTTTGTAATGGGTAGGTTTTTTTGAAGAATAGAGGTGATTGAGCTTCTTTGGTTCATTGAGGTATCTGTCTAGACCAGAGTTTCTTTTTTGAGAGGGAGAGAGAGAGAGAGAGAGAGAGAGAATGTGCAAGCTGGGGGAGAGAGGCAGAGGGAGAGAATCTTAAGCAGTCTCCGTACTTAGCGTGGAGCCTGACACAGGGCTCAATCCCACGACCCTGGGATTGTGACCTGAGCTGAAATCTGGAACAGAGGTTCTTAACTAGGGCCATGACTAGGCTTCGGACCTTCACACACACACACACACACACACACACCCCATACCTAAGTAATATGTCCATTTTTCTTGTCTATGCCTTTTTCTGAGAGAGGCTTTTCTTGACTCTTACTAGATTCTCTGAAGGCTTCAAGACCCAAAAATGTTTAAAAACAAGTAAACAAATACTGGTCTGCCAGGTGAGGCATGCAATACAGAACTGATTTCTGGGATCTTATTTATTCTGAATTGGCTTCCTTTGGGGAGATGGCAGTCAACTGTAACTTTCCTCCATCCTGGCTTTGGATCAAAGAAAGATCTGTCCATTTTGTTGCTAGACCTGGGAGCCAGAGGCAGCCTGTATAGCCTGGTTCCAGGGATCCAGAAGAATTTTTTCTTGTCTTGCCTTTCAGGTGTTCAGAATGCCAGGATTCCCTCACCAACTGGTACTATGAGAAGGATGGGAAGCTTTACTGCCACAAGGACTACTGGGGGAAGTTTGGGGAGTTCTGCCATGGGTGCTCTCTGCTGATGACAGGGCCTGTCATGGTGAGTAAGTTCCTCTTGATCATCAGAGCCCATTGACAGTTCCTCTGGTTTCCCATGGCCTTTTATCTTCTAGTCTTCCATCAGCCAACGCCTCCCCTTTTATTTCTTCGATCATTAAAGTTAAAAAAAAATAAAAACTTAACAGTCTGATATTGGGGGTGGGTAGGCGGGCAGGCAGAGAGGAGACATAATACAATGGGACAAAGACCTCAAAGGAGAGCATTACAGGTTGAGAGGAGAATACACTCAAGTTGTGTGCAGGGAATCTGAAAGGAGACCCTGGAATGGGCTGGTAGAAAGAGGTTCCACCTCCACTACCTGCTTCAGAAAAGGGCTTTAACGCCAGTCACAGATTTGCCAACTCTGTGATGGAGGAACTATGTGTCTCCAACTATGTTGGAGGACAATGACTTCTGGGGACTTGTTCTTATGGCTGAGACCAAAACAGTTTTTTGTAATCTCAGAAATGACAGGGAGGCACCAATCTGACTTGTCCTCTGGAAGCTCTGGGGCAGGGAGTGCAAAGGACCTGTAGATCCTTGATTAGAAATCACTCACCCACCCCTACCCTCCAGGAACAGTGACAACTCACTTCCTACATCTGTCTACCCTTCTCCCCATCTGCTCACAGGTGGCCGGGGAGTTCAAGTACCACCCAGAGTGCTTTGCCTGTATGAGCTGCAAGGTGATCATTGAGGATGGGGATGCATATGCTCTGGTGCAGCATGCCACCCTCTACTGGTAAGATGGTGTCCCTCTCCCCTATAAGAGCAGTCAAGAGAGAGGAACAGATGGCAGTGTGAGTTGGGCAGAAATAGTATGGGGATATCAGAGCACTGGATTCCTATCCCAGCTCTGCCTGTAACCAGCTTTGTAATCATAAGCAAGACAAGTAACATCTCTCTGCCCTCTGTCCTTACCTACCATGAGAATAACAACACTCTGCGCTGCAATCCTCCCGGAGGGAGAGAATGGCTCAGAATGTGCTCTCAGAGAACAATCCCAGAAAATTAAAGGCAGAGGTCCCTTAGAGTTCATTCATGCAATTGCCTCAGTTGGCAAAGAAGTCAGGCTGAGGCACAAAATAGGGAAGAGGGCTGGGTTCTCACTGTGAGTCAAAGGCAGAATGAAGAGAACCCAGGCCATCTCACCCCCACTTCCAGATGCTGAGCTCCTCTTTCTGAGCAACCAGCCGGAATCATGGCAAGGATGGTAATAGTGGGACTGTGGGTACTATTGCTTGAAGCCACATGGTATGGTGGTTATTGGGGGCTTCAAGGTGGGGCTCCAGGATCTTAACAACCTTTATGTTCTTCTTGCTAGTGGGAAATGCCACAATGAGGTGGTGCTGGCACCCATGTTTGAGAGACTCTCCACAGAGTCTGTTCAGGACCAGCTGCCCTACTCTGTCACACACATCTCCATGCCAGCCACCACGGAGGGCAGACGGGGCTTCTCTGTGTCTGTGGAAAGTGCCTGCTCCAACTATGCCACCACTGTGCAAGTAAAAGAGTGAGTATTTTGAGAACACCTTGAGCAGGAGTCCTTACACAGAGTCCATAGATGGGCCTCAAGGGGTGCAGAGCTCTCTTTACCCCCATCTCATATCTTTCTCTTGGAGCTCACTGTGCTGTAACCACACCTGGCTCTTGGCACTTACTCTTCTTTCTCCCTAGGCTGCTTCCCACAAGATACTTAATGACAGAACCGCTCACCTTTCACGTGTCAAGTTTCAGATAATGTTTGTTCTTTGAAATTATCTGGCTTGATTATGTGTATTAGTTTATCATCTGACCTCCGAGTGAGTTCCTTCTGGAACTTAGTCTTGTTCAGTACTGTATGTCCAGGGCCTGGAACTGTGTCTGGCATGTAGTATATGTTTATTGATTATTGTTCTGTTCATTGAGTGAATGAATGGAGGAAAGAGGAGAAGGAGGTTAAGACTTTATCCTAGGTCCAGGCCAGAGACCAGATGGGGAAAGAGCCTGTGTTTGTCTAATACCAGTAATGAGGAACCTATGGCTACCAACCCTATAAATAGTGACTGTGCACTTACTATGTGCTGAGCACTAGGTGCTTGCAGTACAGATGAGAGGTATCAAGGTTGGGGAAGTCACCAAGAGGTGAGATCTGCACTAAAACCTCATTAGAAGGGAGGGAATTGTGTTCAGGGCAGAGTTGGGAGTCTATGATGGTGTCTGGTGTAGATTGGGTGGTTGGGAATAGCCAGAAAGGAGGACTGTTAAGTCATGTAGGGCCTGGAATATGAAGACTCATCAGGTCTTTTGAGGGATAAGCAACAAGGTGATACAACCAGGTTAGCGTTCTATAGGGATTGCTGCTATGGATGTTGGATGGGAGAGGAGCAAGCCTGGAAGTATAGAGACCAGAGACCAGTTAAGAGGCTATTGAAAGATCCAGGTGAGAGATGTTGGTAACCATGGTGATGAAATGAGGGCAGAATTCTCAAAGATGCTAAGGGTTGTGGAGCAGTGAGAGAACTCCGGGTAGAGGAGATGCCATCCAAGTCTCTGGCTTAGGCCACTGGGTGAGTGGGGGTGCCCTTCACTGAGATGGGGCACCTTGTAAAGGGTGTTACATTTCCTCTGTGAATTGTCTGGGCCTTGGGGACATATAGGGGCCTGGAGCATGGTGAACCTTCCTGTACAAGTGAAATTGGTCAAGTATAATTTTAGGATGCCTTCTTCCTGCCTCAACTCTTGTCTGGCCCAGGGTCAACCGGATGCACATCAGTCCCAACAACCGCAACGCCATCCACCCCGGGGACCGCATCCTGGAGATCAATGGGACCCCTGTCCGCACACTCCGAGTGGAAGAGGTACAGTGTGTGTCCAGTCTGTCTTGTGGGGGTGGAACATGGAATAGACCCTCTGGGAGATCAGGCTATGAACCTTTGCCTTTCTCCACCCCCAGTCTATCTCTTTATATTGCCACTGAGCCTGTGACCACTGGGGTGACCTGTTAGCCTGGCACATTCCCAGGGCAGCAGGAATGGCCTGACAGATAGGATATCAGACAGGATGCCAGAGAGAGGGCACTGGGGCTACTGGCAGCTAGAGGCCACCATTAGCCAAGTTGAGCATTGGCCATACTGTGCTGAGATCATCTGGGCTGACGGTGGGTGGCCTAGGATGGGACAGCCTGTGGGAGCCAGCCTTACACTGCTCTTGGCTACAGGTAGAGGATGCGATTAGCCAGACAAGCCAGACGCTTCAGCTCTTGATTGAACATGACCCCGTCTCCCAGCGCCTGGACCAGCTGCGGCTGGATGCACGGCTCTCTCCCCACATGCAGAATGCCGGACACTCCCCCACTCTCAGCACCCTGGACACCAAGGAGAATTTGGAAGGAACGCTAAGGAGACGCTCCCTGAGGTGCTGCCTCCCACCCTGATTCCATAGTGACCCATGCTTATCCTTCAGATGAGACTGAGCTGGCTTTAGGAGGCCAGGAGAGTTAGGAAGGGAACCCGCTGGCCAGGGATAGGCCATGAGGATTGTGCTGACCCAGCTCTCCCCATAGGGATCACAGTTCACAACCAGGGCCTGTGCATGATCTGACCCAGCTGTCTGCCAGGTTTCATTAGAAACCAGAGAGTCAGCTCTGTCCCCTGAACTCCTGAGCTGGACAGGAGGCAGTGATGCTGACCCCCAAAGGACAGCATGGCCCGCCCGTGGGGGAAGCATGGGGCTCAGAGTCTAGAGGAGGGGTACAGAGAGGATTAATAAGTATAAATAAAAACACTGAAAACTGTAAAGCAAGAGATGGATGCAAGCTGTTTTAGATTTGAGGGACCAACAATCAAAACCTCAGAGTTCCAAGTCCATGGGGAGAGATCAGTCACCCTAGATACAGGTGCCAATTAGGGAGACTGAAAGAACAAGAGTCTGGGCAGTGGCTCTCCAGGTAGACACACCCATACCATGCCTTTGAGCTGAGCTCCCTCCCTTCACAAATCACTGCATCTCTCTGAGCCTCTTTTTCTGTATCTATAAAGTGGAGTTGTAAGACAAAGGTGGCTGTCTCACCAATTATGTAAGGATTCAGTGTGGAAAGGGATACAAAATGGCACAGTGCCAGCATAGGGTCAGCACTAGTCAATGTGAGATGTTGTTAGTATCATTAGGAGTCAGGTTCTTTATCCGCCCTCCTGATCAAACAGTCTGAATCACTCGGGGCCCTTGACTGGCATCTCTTGGAAACAGGGCCCTCCCTACAGATTACTGGGCATGCACTTCTGGCTGCCTTCTTGGCCTCAGAACAAGTGAGCTGGTAGAGGTGGGGTGCCAGAGTGCAGAGAAGGCCTGAGAACATGGCTTGGAAGTGGGAAGATGTGGGGGTGGCCAGGGAGCTGCTTAGATATCAAGGGCCATCCTGTAGGAGAGAAGGCAGTGCACCTTGTGTGCTTCTGTGGGCACAGTTGGTGGGAGGCTAAGCAAAAGAGCAAGGGTTGAGAAGCCAGTGTGTGGTCCTTTCTGGGTAGCCCAAGTGAAACAGGAGGATGTGCTGGAGAGAAGTTTGCAGGGTTGTAATTCACCTGCAGTGCTGTGGACTTCAACCTTCTTGTCCTTCAGGAAGTCAGTAACAGTTATCAATCATTATTATTACTGGCTGCTTTTAAAAATGTAAATACACTGGCTTTATTACTGTAAAAACCATACATGCTTATTATTTTAAAATTTGGGAAATATAGACAGGTACAAAGATGAGCAAATACCCAGAATCCCATTTGGTCACTTTTTGGACGGTGGTAGCCTACCACTGTAACCCAATTCCGCACCTTGAATCCAGCAGACATGTAAAGTAGTGGGTTACCATCCTACAGTACTGTCATATATTGAGCACTATAGGGTCTCTGCTTTGCATGTAGTTTTATTATACTTAAATAAACTACTGATGTTTGCAGCCCCAAAATGGCACGTCTGTCTGACATAAGAGGTCCTTCCCCTCATCATAGCACCTGAACTACAGAAATGGGGATGGATAAGGTGGTAAGGTAGCCTTGGGGTTTCTACCTCCAGGGTTGTTCTGGCAAGTCTCTGAGGACTACCCTATCCCTACCCTCATCTTTCCTTATCTTCAGGCGCAGTAACAGCATCTCCAAGTCCCCTGGCCCCAGCTCCCCAAAAGAGCCCCTGCTCTTTAGCCGTGACATCAGCCGCTCTGAATCCCTTCGCTGTTCCAGCAGTTACTCACAGCAGATCTTCCGGCCATGTGACCTGATCCATGGGGAGATCCTGGGGAAGGGCTTCTTTGGGCAGGCCATCAAGGTAAGCACAGGCAGCAGCTGGTCTCCTTCTCGGCCCCCTACCCTTCTCTCACCTTCTTTTGGGGAGCTCTTTTCACATGGTCTCACTCCATACATATCCTGCAGGACACCAGACCCCCTTCCTTGCTGCAGGTGATGGTGTGAGGGCTACACTCCTGCCCTCCCAGGCCACCTAAGGGCAGCATTGCTGTTGTAGTGAGCTTGGTGGACCTGGAGACCCAGGTTGGGATAAGTTGTGCCCATGGCCCTTCCACCTCCAGTCATTGGGTGTTTTTAGGTGCCCAGAGGCCTGAGTGCTGGGTATACTGCAGGGAGCACACAGGGGAGTGGCTCCTGCCTCCCTGATGAACAGTCTTGGGGACTAACCTCTCTCTCTTTCTCTCCTCCTCCTCCTCTGCTGAGAGCTGGGAGGGGGGGTCAGGTAAGCCATGTGTCTCAGCTTTTAGGGCATTGGGGCTGGAGAGCTCACCCTGACCCACCTAGTTCCCTGGTGCATGTCTGTGGCACTGACCCCTCCTGTCCCCAGACTTCTATACACCCAAGGCAACACTCCTTTGTCAGATAACCAAAGCCCCTGCTTGGCTTTGCAGTGTCCCCTTCTGCCTCCTCACTTCCCTTTTCTGCATTCTCACCTCCCCTCTTTGCATGCCCCACTCTCCAAAGAGGGTATGCTCCCCTCTGAGGCCCTTGTTGCCTCGTGCTATGTCTTCTACACATGAACTCTGTCAGTCTGATCTGGCTCAGTGTGTCTTCCAGGGGATGGGATGGCCAGTATTTTCACATATTTCCCCAGAACTCTGCAGCACTAAAAGTTGCCCTCCTTGTAACTAGGTAACACACAAAGCCACAGGCAAAGTGATGGTCATGAAGGAGTTAATTCGGTGTGACGAGGAAACACAGAAGACTTTTCTGACTGAGGTAAGAAGGTGGGGTAGGGGTTAGGAGTGTGCTGTCACTCTTGGAAGAGGGAAGATCTTACTAAATAAAAGTTTCAGGAGGAAACATTTTATTTTGTTATTTTTTTTTTAATTTTAATGTTTATTTACTTTAATTTTTTTTTTAATGCTTATTTATTTTTGAGAGAGAGAGCACGCGCATGAGCGGGAGAAGGGGCAGAGAGAGAGGGAGACACAGAATCTGAAGCAGGCTCCAGGCTCTGAGCTGTCAGCACAGAGCCTGATGCAGGGCTAGAACCCACAAACCGTGAGATCATGACCTGAGTTGAAGTCGGACACTTAACCGACTGAGCCACCCGGACAACCCCTACTGTTTATTTTTGATAGAGAGAGAGAGCTGAGTGCAAGCATGGGAGGGGCAAAGAGAGAGGGAGACACACAACCCAAAGCAGGTTCCAGGCTCTGAGCTGTTAGTACAGAGCTCAATGTGGGGCTTGAACCATGAACTGTGATATGACCTGAGCCAAAGTCGACGCTTAACTGACTGAGCCACCCAGGCACCCCCAGGAGAAAACTTATTTTAGAATCACTTTCTTAAAAGCTGGGCAGAAAAGAGCACTAGAGGAATATCCTGCCCCCTCTAAATACAGCATAATGACCTGTTCAATAAACATTTACTAAAGACAGCATGATATGGGTACAAGGGATACAGTAACAAACGGGATGTGGTTCAGAGGCGCTTATAGCTAGTGGGGGTGATGGACATGAAAACAGACCAATTTAGGACAAGTAGATGCTATACTCACCATCTGAACACCCTGCTAAGGGAGCCGGGAGTGGGGCCTTCCAGAGAACTGCCATCTCTTGAGCATTTACACAGGTTTTACCACCTCTCCATTCCTTCGGTTGGTAGTCCTGTGGTCCAGGTATTGCCCTCCAGGGCTTTATTTCCCTCCTGAACCCTCCCATTCCAGTTCCCCACAGTACAATTCCTAGAAAGGCAGCATCCCAGGGTGAGGCCTGAGGCATCCCTATCCATGTGGAGGTGTTCTGCCCCATCACATAAGACTGGAGGTAGGAGATGTAGGTAACAGTTATCAGACTGACTCCTTGGAGGGAGGGGGTGAGGAAGACATAGTAGAAAGTAACCATCCATCCTCCTTGGCCTCGTCACCCCCAGGTGAAGGTGATGCGTAGCTTGGACCACCCCAATGTGCTCAAGTTCATTGGTGTGCTGTACAAGGACAAGAAGCTGAACCTGCTGACAGAGTACATTGAAGGGGGCACACTGAAGGACTTTCTGCGCAGTGCGGTGAGCACAACGCCCTCACTGCTTTGTCTACAATGGGTCATGCTGAGCATGATTGGGCACAGGCAGGGAGGGTCCACTGGCAGACCATCCATGTTGACCCATGGGGCCTGGACCACAAATGGTATAGGTCCCAACAGCCTCTGATGGCCATTCCCCCTTCCCATAGGACCCATTCCCCTGGCAGCAGAAGGTCAGATTTGCCAAAGGCATCGCCTCTGGAATGGTGAGTTCTTCCAACAACCCTGCCAGCTGTGGGAGTGGTGGTGAGGTGGTGATGTGGAGGGACTGCAGGCAGGCTCTGAAAGGCAAAGACCCTATCCTGGGCACCTTATATGGGCTGGGTCAGTCAGCTGCTATTCATTGAGCTTTCTGTGCCCCCAGTTGGCTTTTCTTAGCTCACAACCTACCTCAAAGAATTCCAAATCTTCAAGGGAAAACAATAGAGGCAAACTAACAGTGTCCAGCCACTGCAGGAGCTTGGAGCAAGCAGGGAACTTCACTGCCTATGAAATCAGAGGAGGGGGAAATGTGTTCTAATTGAGCCCTGAAGGATGGGTCAGAATTGGATAAAAGTTCCTCTTGACAGAGAGGCCTCAGGTTGAGGTGGTGATAGCAGCAAAGACCTAGGAGGAGGAGTACCAGTACTACTAGTAGTAGTAGTACCAGTGACAGTTGCTGAGTGCTTTCTGTATGCCAGGCACTGAACTGAAGGACTACCATGCATGTATGTGTTTGTTCCTCATGACAGCCTGGTTTCCAGATGAGAAGCTGATGCTAGAAAGCTAGAAAGAGGGAGGAGCTTGGGCTCATCATCTGACTCCCAAGCCTGAGGCTTTAATCACTGTTCTTCATGTGGGGTCCATTAAATACAATGTTAGTCTGGGGGTACATTAAGGTCCCTGAATCTCAGGCTAAGGAGTCTGGATTTCATTTAGGAAGCCAAAAAACAGGTGTAAAAGATATTTAAGCAAGGAAGTTTTGTGAGCAGAGCTGTGTTTTTTTGAGGTACCTAGAAGAATGGTGGTGTCATTTACCAGATGGGGGGGGGGGGCAGTGATGCTGGGGAAACAGGTTTGGGAAGCCCTAGTGTTGGCTGAGGTTGATGTGTGGTTAGTGGGCATCAAAAACGTGTAGAGAAGGTGGCTTTGAGAAGGGCTGACACTGAGGAGGCTAGAAGGAAAAGGAGTCTCAGAAACAGGTAGCATGGGAGAAGTTCTGGCAGCCTTTGGGGGAAAGGACGGGCAAGCAGGCAAGTCACAAGAGTTACCGCGATTCAGGAAGAGCTCCCTGGGTATGTGAGCAGAGCCAGGAGCCTAGGAGATGCAAGCATTATTGCAAAGGTCAGGGGAGGAAAGTAGCTTCTTCCACATTTGCTGGGGAAGGGAAGAGAAAAGGAAGTGGCTTCAGAGAATGACAGGAGCCAGGAGTGGAGGCTGGGGGCAGGGGGTTCAGGGTGGATAGCAAAGACTTGTGTGAAAACATTGGGGTAGGAAGAGGGAGAGGTTAAAGGGTAGAAGAACAAGGAGGGTGCTGAGTCTCAGGGAAGGAGAATGTCAGGAATAGAGAGCCAGCTGGCAAGGAGGAGGTCACTTCTCCAATCACAGGCAGTGAGGGTGGCTGAAGCCAGAGATTATGGTGAGGATGGCAGTGAAGGGGCCTGGAGCAGTGCATCTGGGGACCTTCACGTCAGGTGGCCTAGATCTACATAAAATGGGTAGAAGGGCTGGGGACATGCAAGGGCCAGGGCCCAGTAGAGTTGGAGACTTTGGGAGGGAGCAGTGAGGGTCTAGAGCAGCCGCTGGGTTGGGGTCAGCGAACCAAAGGATGGGCAGGAGGTGGCAGCAGGGAGAGAGAGGAAGCCCAGGTGGCCTTTGGCTTTCTGTTAGTGTTGGACAAGGGGGAGACAGCAGGAGGCACTTGCCCTAAGGTCCAGGTTGGGTTCTGAAGCTGAGTGGGGATGGCCTGGAAGAAGAGCAGGCCCCCTTAGTTCCAGGGTCTGCATCTGCTTGAATTACTGGCCATTGGCCTCAGCTCGTACTTCTGTTCCAGGCCTATTTACACTCCATGTGCATCATCCACCGGGATCTGAACTCACACAACTGCCTTATCAAGCTGGTATGTCCCCACCATTCTGGGCTTCCCTAGGGCCAGCCCTCATGCCTTGGCACAAAGGAGACTGCCCCTTGTGCTTTAGCCTCAGGTGTCACCTAGGGCTCCTGTCTTGCCCCTCCTGCTCATGCCCTCCTGTGTCTTCTGGAGGCTCTCAAACACATGCAGACACAATAACACCTCCTCCCAGTAGTGGCCTTTGAAATCCTTTAGTTAGAGGGGACTTCAGAAGTTCCTTAACACTACAAAGAGTCCTGTTGTTTTTCCTGGTTTCACCCCATGATAGTTCTGTAAAGCAGCTCACTGCAGACCCTATTCTATAACTGTGGCACCTTGAAGCCTCAGTCTAAGGCCGCAGAGCTAGTAAATGTACAGTGGCCAGTTTGGGATCAGCATTTTTTCCCACCAACCATCAGCTCTGGTTGTTAGCATGTCATTTCTCCTGTTAACTTGGAATCTTGCTCCTTAGGTGTCCACTAACTGGCCCTGGCTCTACCCTCTCAATCCACACTAAGCAATCTTAACCCTTTTTCCACATGACTGCCCTGTAGCTATTTGAAGAGCTAAATCCCCCCACTGACTACCTACACCTTATCTTTTCTGTCTTATCCTGGTGTTAGCCATGCTTTAAATCTTTTGGGGAACAAGGCAGGATGAGGTAAAAAAAAAAAAAAGAAAAAAAGAAAGAAAGAAAGAGAAAGAGGTCCCTTTACCTGCTTCTGAGTTCCACTCTGTAGGTCCCAGAGCCTTACCACTCCAGGCTCCAGGGGCTCTGTTGTGAACACTCCCCAAGTCTGGGAAGTCTGAGGAGGAGCAGATACCAGACTGCTAGAGAACAAATAAGTGAGCCTTATCTACCAGAGAGAGCATTAGCTGTGACTCCCCTTTGCTACATACCTTTTCTCCCCTTCTCAATGACTTTTGGGAATGTCCTCACCAAGTGCTGACCTGGCTCTTGTTCTATCAGGACAAGACCGTGGTGGTGGCAGACTTCGGGCTGTCACGGCTCATAGTTGAAGAGAGGAAAAAGCCCCCGGTGGAGAAGGCCACCACCAAGAAACGCACCTTGCGTAAGAATGACCGTAAGAAGCGCTATACGGTGGTAGGAAACCCCTACTGGATGGCCCCTGAGATGCTGAATGGTGAGTCCTGACACCAGACACTGGAGGTGACATGTTCCCAGAGGGGAGTTAGGGGCCACATCTTGCAGCAGAGTCCTGGGTAAAGTGGAAGGCCAGGTACCCAGAGCTGACAGCTGGATGATTTTTATCCCTTGCCAGACTGGGCCTTATAAACCCCTTCCTCCCTGAGCTCCTGGGTTTAGGATGAGATCTGACTATGGCTTTTGTGCCCCAGGGGTAGCTGAGAGCTTAAGCTGTTTATTGCCAGAGATTTAGCCTTTTCTTTCTCCCTGTTGAGAACTGAATTATGGTGCCCTCTTGTGGATAATGCTCAAACCAGCCAGCATCTCTGGCTGGATTCTTGAATACAAGGTTGTGAGGCCTCAGAAATGGCCTTCTGATTTAACCCTTTTTCGAGTCTTTTTTTTTTTTTTTTAAGCTGTTGGTGATTTTTTTTTTTTGGATGTTTATTTATTTTGAGAGAGAGAGCAAAAGCAGGGGAGGGGCAGACAGAGAGGGGGAGAGAGAATCCCAAGCAGACTTCACATTTAGTGCAGAGCCCGATGTGGGGCTTGATCTCACATCTGTAAGATCATGACCTGAGCTGAAATCAAGAGTTGGGTACTTAACTAACTGAACCACCCAGGCACCCCAGCCCTTTTTGGAGTCTTGAGGCCCAGAGAAGTTCAGCGGTTTGCCCAGGATCATACAGCTAGCTAATGACAGAGTCCAGATGAACCCTGCCTGATCCAGTTCTCTTTCACTGGCCCATGTAGTTTCACTTTGGGTAGTGTGTTTTATAGGATCTCCCTGAGGCAGCCCACCTGAACTGAGGAAAAGATGTTCAGATGGTACCCTGTCCTGGGCAGCCTTCAGGACATGCCCATGGAGCCTCTTTTAGCCCTGGTTCCTGGCTGTGGCCTGGCTTGGCCCCAGACTCAGTGCAGAGCAGATAAGAGATCAAACCTAACAGCCTGCTCTCCTGTGTTCTCCAAGGAAAGAGCTACGATGAGACGGTGGATGTCTTCTCTTTTGGGATCGTTCTCTGCGAGGTGAGCTCCAGCCTGCACAGAAGCCAGGCCTGAGGCAGTGGGCCTGATGGCTCTGCCCTGCCTCAGAACTGGGCTTCTCCTAACAATGAGTAGCTTACCATAAAATCAACACGAATGTGGGGTTGTGCAATTACAACACATCTGTTGACACATTTGAGTCTCATCAGTCCCATGAGAAGGACTGGGCAGGGTTTTTTCAGGTGAGGAAACTGTGGGTTCAGGAGCAGCAGCTTGCTCTTAGTGACATAGCCAGTAAGGGGCAGGTAAGACTCAGAACTCCACTAGGAAGGGCAGGGGGCTGTCCTTAGGATTGTCTATCTACCTATTGGGCCGGATATAACCTTTCCCTCTGTTCCCCCTTCCCCAGGCCCTGATTGTGCTGCTGCCCTCAGCCCCACAAGTGGAAGTAGCCACCACAAGAAGTGCCAGCCTGTCTAGCACAGTGCTAAGCACTATGAGGTGTATAGACTGAGTCTTGGAAAGATTCCTCCCCTTGGGAGCTTAGCTCAGTCTGTCTGGACACACTCAAACACATATGTTCAGAGCCTTCTGTAATTCCTACAAACTGGTGAATGGTAGAGGAGAGACAAGAACAGTTGGAATAATGAAAGAGGGTTTTTCTATTAAAGAAAAAATCATTTTCTTTAATAAAGATCAGTTGAGCATCTACAGTGTGCAAAGCACTAGGCTGGCTCCAAGAAGTTTCAGACATGGATCAGATCCAGGACCTCACTTCACAGAGCCTGAACTATGGCAGGGGACATAGACACAGGGCACAGAGCAGGGCAGGGTGGGATGTATAGAAGCTCCCCTTCCAGATTTGGAACATTGTGCTTTTGCTGCAGGAAAGGGTCTTCTAAACCCTCCTCAGTAACCAGACTCTCAGCTGAGAGACAAGTCTGGATTAGCAAGATTTGGGCATGGAGGATAGCTTTCTAACCTTGGTTTTTACCTACCTCTTCTGCCCATCCTACTTGTCCATACACCAGTATCCCTCTCCCCTGCCCTACGGCCGCACGCACCACAGCCCATTCCTAACCAGCCATCTTCTCACCTACAGATCATCGGGCAGGTGTATGCAGATCCTGATTGCCTGCCCCGAACACTGGACTTTGGCCTCAACGTGAAGCTTTTCTGGGAGAAGTTTGTCCCCAGAGACTGCCCCCCAGCCTTCTTCCCCCTGGCCGCCATCTGCTGCAAACTGGAGCCCGAGAGCAGGTTGGTATCCTACCCCCTTCCCCCATTTCACATAGGCCTAGATGCTTGCCCCAGCCTTCAGCCATCCCCAAGCCCTTCCTAGGCACAGGGGTGGCAAAAGCCTTGAGATCAAGGATAACAACCACAGAAGCCACCCTAACAACTCTGGCGTGCCAGGTGAGGTAGTAGGGGAGACAAAGGCATAGTTGTGAGTGGCCTGGATATAACATAGACACAGCCATGAAAAGAAATTTTAACAGAAGAAAATTCATGCAAATGTATGTCATTCTAACAGAATAAGTGTTCTTCACCTATCTTTTCCAAACACATACATTTTTTTCATAGAGCTATAATCTCAAATAAAGAAAAAAATTTTTAAGTTTATTTATTTATTTTGAGAGTGAGAGAAAGGGTGAATGGGGGAGAGGCAGAGAGAATCCCAAGTAGGCTCCACACTGCCAGCAAGGAGCCTGAGGTGGGGCTTAAACTCATTAACAGTGAGATCATGATTTGAGCTGAAGTCAGGTGCTTAACTGACTGAGCCACCCAGGCACCCATCAAATAAAGAAAAGTTTTATATTTTGCCCTGCATTTTCCTTGTTACTACCCAGTCTTCCTGTTTATCATTTTTTTTGTTGACTATGTGAAATTCAACCAAGATAGTCTGAACATATTACAATATATGTAATGTAGATATTCAGGTTTTTCCCGTTTCTCCTTACAATAGGTATTACTACAGTGAACATCTATATGCATTTAGCTAATTTTCTCCTTTAAAGAAATATTTTTTAAATACCTTTATTTATCTTAGGTTATAGTTTTCATTATTGCCAAAGTTACCCTGGTTCTTTTCAAGTTTGTGCATTAGAAAACTAGCATCTGTGCTTTTTTTCTGCTCCCAAAAATCCTGTTTCTTTAAAAAAAAAAAAAAAAAATTCAAGCATTACTAAAATATATAGCACAGGAAGTACACATTTTCTATTATCTACTAACCAGCACTCCTCACTCTCCTGCTCCATCCCAAGATAACCAGTTGGCATATAACCTTTATTTTAAAATGATTTCCAGGTGGCACCTGGGTAAGTGTCTGACTTCAGCTCAGGTCATGATCTCACAGTTTCTGGGTTCGAGCCCCACAATCGGGCTCTGTGCTGACAGCTCGGAGCCTGGAGCCTGCTTCAGATTCTGTGTCCCCCTCTCTCTCTGCCCTGCCCCCTTCTCGTGTTCTCTCTTTTTCAAAAATACATACATTAAAAAAATTTTTTTTAATAAAAAATAAAATGGTTTCCGAAGACCTAGTTTAGAGTTGGGATTTGCCAGTGGGAAGCTTTACATTTTGTTCCTTCATGGCCAAAGGACTGTAATCCTTCACTAACATCAGAGTAAGAGCATAAGGAGAAAATGTGAAGCTACACAGTATTTGTTTGCTAATATCCTTTCCTAGTCATTCTAAATGTCTGTGTTTAATTCACTCAAAAAATATTGACTGACTGCCTACCATGTGCTAGACACTGTCCTGAGCACTGGAGTGAGCAAAGCAAAGGTGCCTGCTCTCTTAGAACTCACATTCTAACAAGAAGAGATGATAAACAATAGATAAAATAAACTTTATTCAACAAAAGAAAGTGACAAATGGTATGGGGAAAAGAACAGAGCTGAGGAAAGAGGATGTGTAGGGTGCAAGTTGTAATTTTAAAAATTTTTTAGTGTTTATTTTAGGGAGAGACAGAGTGCGAGCAGAGGAGGGGCAGAGAGAGCAGGAGACAGAATCCAAAGCAAGCTCCAGGCTCTGAGCTGACAGTAGAGAGCCTGATGGGGGGGCTGGAACTCACAAACCTCGAGATCATGACCTGAGTCAAAGTCAGATGCTAAACTGACTGAGCCACCCAGGTGCCTGCAAGTTGTAATTTTAAATACAGTGAGAGAGTGAGTGGGCCCCGCTGAGAAGGTGACAAGACAGTAAACAAAAACATGGAGGAGGTGGAGTAAGCCTGAGCTGTCTTAGGGTTCCAAGGTAGCTAAACTGTTTCCGCAGTACTGGGAGCCCGGTGTTTGTTTTCCCCTTGGGAAGAGCTGCTGAGTCTGTGAAATGTCCTTTCCTGAGCAGATCCATTGATGTGGAGACTGTTTAAGGACTGGAAAGAATCTTTAAAAAGGCACTTAAAATGATTGCATTTTCTCGGAGACATGAGAGGAGACTTTTTTCTCCTGGACTTTCTTTTTTTAAGCTACACCCTTGAGCAAGGCCAGCCTTCTCACAGTGCTCTCCCATCATCACAGCAACCCTACACAATAGCAGTAACATTATATCATCCCCATTTCCTGCAGAGGCACAAGGTTAAGGGGCTTGCTGAAGGTCACACAACTAGGAATTGGTTGAGCTACAAGGCTTGGGTGCCTTTCACACCACCCTATGGCCCTGCCCATGTCTCACCTGCCTCCAACTCACCCCTTCTCTTTCTAGACCGGCATTCTCAAAACTGGAGGACTCCTTTGAGGCTCTCTCCCTGTATCTGGGGGAGCTGGGCATCCCGCTGCCTGCAGAGCTGGAAGAGCTGGACCACACTGTGAGCATGCAGTATGGCCTGACCCGGGACTCCCCTCCCTAGCCTTGGCCCAGCCCCCTGCAGGGGGGCGTTCTGCAGCCACCATTGCCCCCTCTGCGCCCCATCTCTGCTGTGGGCAGGGCCATCCGGGCTTCCTGTGGATTGGCAGCTTATTCAGAAGCATAACAAGCCATCCCTACTACCTCCCCAGGAGGCCAGTGGTGCAGCACTAGGGAAACACATCACAGATTTGGGGGCCTGGTTACTGTCTGTAAATCCAACACTCACCTGAAAGCTGTGAAGAAAAAAAAGAAAGAAAGAAAAAAGCCTGGCCCATGGGCTGGGGGAATCTGTTACTCATGACCACTCGGGAGCTCCCTGGCAGTGCGATTCTGGGAGGCTGTTGCTTACACTAATCATTGTGACCTGGACCTGCTGGGCAGGATTCCAGGGTGAACCTGCCTGTGGGCTCTGAAGTCTCTGGAGGACTTCAAGGGGTAGTGTGGACAAGAGAGAGACTCTTGGCCAGGTGACTATCCAAGGATGTGAAATGACAGTGGTGCTACCCCACCTTCCACCCCATGCCCTGCCCTCCTGTGGGGCAAGGGTTGAGGGAGTAGGTTTTGAAGAGCTCCTTAGTTTGTGGTGGAACTGGCCAGGAGTCAGGGGGAAGGTTAATTTCTGCTCATCTCCCAGGCCTAGGGGCCACATCAGTGTGAAAGGGAGCTTCCACCTCATGTTTTTAAACTATCCCTCTCGCTGAGAGCTCCTGGGGCTTTCTGCCTACAATAAGCACTCACCCACAAGTGCAGAAGAGGCTAGGGGCTGGAAAGGGGAGCTGTTTACTAGAAAGCCCTTATCCTGGCTCCTGTCATTCACAGCCTGCTGGGCACCTCAGTCAGAAGCCCAAGACATTTAGCTTAGTGTTAGATGGGTTCTGGAGGATTGTGTGGCTTGCCACAGGCCCATTGAATGAGCCAGGGGAGTGGGAATCTCAGCAGTCTCTTGGTCTTGTGCTTGTGGCAACCACTGCTCACCCTTCACTATGCCTGGTCCAGGCAGCAACATGGGCAGGAAAAGGTGGTGGCAGAGCTCCAGAGCTGGGATGCTGGGGGAGACCACTCCCTGAGCTGGCCTTTCTGGCTTCTACCTCCCTTGTTGGTTAGCTCAGCTCACTAGCTCCTGGCTGCATCTTCCTGACACAGCTAATGGGTGCTGAAAAGCCTCAGAGGCACCCTCCACCTTGGCTCTCAGAGCTCCAGGGACTCTTCAACAAATACATTTGCCTCCTTCTACGCGTCTGTGAGCTTGCACCATATTTAACAAATTAGGAATGGGTTTGGGATATTACTGCAATGTGTGGTGGTTGTGTTGGGGGTGGGGGGTGGGGGAAGGAGTGATCCAGGAGAGTGGTTGATGTTAATACTATTTTGTTGCTATATCTGTTGGGTGATATGTGAAATACTGTACATAGACCTGATAAATTGTGGGATTAGATGTCATCTTGACAGAGTTTACCTGCTATATAGACCATACTTATGTGTGGAGTATGCAAGCTTGCTGTAGGGTTGAGCCCTGGCTCCCAGCAGCCCTAAGTCAGCATTTTGTGGCTGGTTGTGCCTCAGCTATCCCCAGCAAGCATGGGAGTGGTGGGCCCATGGTGGGCCATTGAACAGACCAAATAAATTAAGCAGTTAACATAACTGATGATACTGAGAGTGAGAAAGTGACTTGGGGCCCCTGGCTCAGCAGGAGGAGGGTACATGTGGAGGGTCTGCTGACTACTTTCAGGCCCCGCCCTATGACTCCCCACGGCAGTGTTCTCACACACACCCCAACTCCAATCCCCTCATATAGATGCTAACCTGCTCCAAAGAACATGCACATCCCACGTGAGGCAACCCAGTCCTTCGAGCAGATCTGACCCTGACCTTCCAGGCAAGTGCTTCCCTTGGGGCCATATACTTCCACCTTCTGCTACATGTATACTCCTATAAGCTTGGATATCCTCCCCAAAAGGTTGGCTGCCACCTTCATAAAGGGAAGAAATGAATGAAAGTCACCTCTACACCTTGAGTTTTCCTACGAATGTTTGAGAGAAAACCTGTTTCTTCTTGCTTCTGCACATGGGAGATGTGAAGCATTGGGTAGGATATTATCTGCCTAGTGGGATACTGGGCACAGTATGAATCCATATACCCTTAAGTTCAACTTAAGGACAGACTCTGGTTCCTGGCAAAACTGATACTGTAGGGTGCCCCTTGTTTATAGAACTACAGAGCAATGTCTAGGCATGGACAGAGATCGCCCTGGGTATTCCTAGAGGCAAAGAAACCTGTTGCTGAAATCTCAGCTGAAAGTCCTGTTGGTAGCTTCTGGAGGCCTAGGAGTTCCCCTCCACTTCCCTCACCCCACCACACCCCCTCACCATCCCCAGGGGGGCCTTCCTCTGCTCAGAGCTGCTTCCTGCATCCCAAGGACCCATCCCCCTCTGCACATCCATCCTTCCCTTTTGCTGCTCCAGCACCACCAATCACACCTGTCTCCAGCCCCTGCCAACGGCTGCCTGGATATTCATTTTAACTACCTTCACCTTGGGAAGAATTGTGAGGAGGAGAGGATTTGTTGTGACCAAACCGCCTATGGGGAAGCCAGCATACCCATCTTTCCTGCAGCTTCAACCTGAATGATTCCTGGTGATGACAGAACACAGAGGCCAACAGTTACACACTACTCACTTGCCATCTCCCAGTCACAGGGCCAGGGTTAATGAGGGAAAGCTAGAGCTTGCCACACAGGTATGAACAAGGTAACCAAAAGCTTTCCAACTTAGGGGAGGAGTGTCCTGGCACCCCATAAAAACTTGGCAATACACAGTTTTTTGTTTTTTTAATTTATACAAGTCAAATGCAGAGCAATTTCCTGCACTTTATATGCAGGTATCAGAATGAGGTATATAAAACATGTACACAGAGAAATGCTTTTATAGAAAAGTAGAAACCAGTAATGTACTGTTCTTTTCTTCAGCATCACTAACACCAAGGGACCCATGAGGCCTAGGCCCCCTCAGCAAACCACTCCCAGGAATAGTCTGCTGAAGAGAATGGGCCCCACTAAGCCCCCTTTCCACATGGGGCAGTGGAAGGAAGCTCTGGGTAGGGAGCACTGCTAAGGCCTCCAAATGTGACATCAGGGCTTGGAGGCCCTGCTGAGCCACTGGCTCAGTGAAGCACAGTGCTGTGGAAAAATGTTACTTTCCTCTCAGCCATGCCTATGCTCTATGACTTTGGGCATCACTTTCCTCCTCTGGGCCCCTGTGTCCAAAAGGCTTGAGGAACCCTAAGGTCCCTTCCAATGGTTCTGATTGTTTTACAAGTTAGGGGTTGTGAGCCTAGCCCTACTATCCCCACAGGAATGCACTGGCCTGGTGCCACAGAGCCACCTGCAAATTCAGGCTACTGCAGGGGCAAGCCCTGAAGCACTTTATTACCTTGCCTCTGAGCTTAGTTTCCAAGTTAACCTCTCAGAAGCAGCTCACAGGCCCCACAGTGTAATTCCCATAGGTTAGTTGGCTGATGTCTTACCCCTGCAAAATGAAAAGAGGTCATTGTCCACCCTGACCAGACTGTCTAGGGTTCCCCAGGTCCCCCTCGAGTCCCATGGCCTAAGGCAGCCATGGATCCTCTCTACCCTCTTCCCAAGTGGAATGTTCAGTGCGATTCTTCCCTTCCTTTCCTTTCGAAACAGGAAGAGTTCCTGGGCCCAGGGCCGGCCCATGGTTATCAAGGCACATCACTGCTGCAAGCTGGAGCACCCCCAGGAGCCCTCAGCCTAGATCCCATTCTCAACCCATAGTTTTGACTTTTGTACAAATTCATTTCTGGTTCTCAAAGTCAGTAGGGAGTTCCATCCCAACTATTTTAAAAACTTTCTGAAATACTGCCTTCTGACCTGTCTGTCCTGAACTATGGATAACAGTATGCGCCATTCAAGCCCATGGAGAACAAACAGAAAGGTGGAAACTGAGGCCATCTTAGATAATAAAGCACACAGGAGCCTGGGGGAGCTCCTTGCCTGTCCCTGGTTCGGTTCCAGGGCACAAGTAATGTTTGGAAGCCCTTGTCACCAGCATTGCTGTGGGGGCTGCCACTGTCTCCATCCACAGGCAAAACCCTGCTCCAAGGGATGGAGGAG
The DNA here is from genome assembly GCA_028646485.1 of Cryptoprocta ferox. Lineage (NCBI taxonomy): Eukaryota > Metazoa > Chordata > Mammalia > Carnivora > Eupleridae > Cryptoprocta > Cryptoprocta ferox. Next base: position 19,697,187 of record CM053566.1, on the reverse strand, counting down.
GAGCATTGATAGGGCCCTACCCAGCCTTGCCCTCAGCACACCACCTGCTTTTGTTTTAGAATTAAAAAAAAAAAAAAAAAAAAAAGGTCTAGGGAGGGTTTTAACCACAACAAAAAGTGTAGATCCTCCCAGCTGAAGGAGGGTAGGATGTCCTGCACCAGTGTCTGCATGGGCTCCTGCCCACTGTTGGTGGCTCAGGCCCCAGGAGTACCCGCCTGGCCCATGAGGGGGGCACTGCCCTCCTGAAGGTCCACTGGAGTCTGGTTGGTGTGGACCACAATAGTCTTCTCATCCACGATCTCACAGGTAGGATTGGTGAAGGCAGACAAGGGCAGGGTGATTCGCTGCATCTCCCTCTCACACACTCGCTGGTCATGCTGCTCTTTCAGGTCCTTTCCCCTGGCAGGAAGAGAGGAAAGCATTGAGGCTGTGCCTCCTGCATGGCTTTGCTCATTAAATAGCATTGCTGCACCCAGGCAGGGGCTGGGGCTAATCATGGTCACAGCAATTCAGTAGCTGATGTACAAAATTTTCATTCTGCCAGACTGCCTTGACACGAAGTTCCTATACCTCTGGTCTCTGCTTCCTCATCTGTAAAATGGGTGTGTAGCAGCCTGAATCTCACACAGCTGCAGAAAGGCTCAATGAAGATAGTGTATAGGAGAGAGACTCTTAAGATATGATTGTGTTCTTTAAGCCCAGGGCTCCAAGAGACCCAGAGAACCATCTCAGTCCTAACCCATAAAGTGCAGATAACTGACCTGTTCTGAGACAGCTGACTTATCCTAAAGTCCTGGAAGGTGTGAGCCCTGCCTGGAAATAAGGACTGTCCCTAGCCCATGCAGGGGGCAAAAGGGACTGAGGGCTACTCAGGGTCAATGGGAAACAGTAAACAATGACCATCAGATCCCTCTATGTTCACACATCTTTGAATTCTCATGGTGCTTAATGACTCAGTCAGGCCATGTTGTTGCCCCATTTTATTCAAATGGAGTGCTCACTCCATGCTAAGGACTTTGTGTACATGATCTCACTTCATCCTTGGCTAAATCCAAAGAATTAGGTCTTACCATTCATTTTACAGATGAGGAAACAGCCCAGAAAAGTGAAGGAATTCCCCAATAACATAATGGGCTCAAACCCAAGTCTGCTGGGCTCCAACTAATACTCAGAGAAGTTCTGAACCGATCAGAGTCAACCCTAAGAAATAGTGGCACAGGAACTCAAACCCAGTCTTCTGGCTGTACATGTAGGGCCCTTCCCACTGGCCTGGACTACCCCTGTTGCAGGCTGAAGGGTTTGGTGCTTGCCTTACATACTGCATTCCACAACCAGCACCCAGCACCCAGGACCCAGATCAGCATACTATGAAGCCACAACTAGAAGCATGGGCTCGGGGTGCCTGGGTGGCTCAGTCGGCTAAGTGTCCGACTTCAGCTCAGGTCATGATCTCGCGGTCTGTGGGTTCGAGCCTCGCATCGGGTTCTGTGCTGGCAGCTCAGAGCCTGGAGCCTGTTTCAGATTCTGTGTCTCCCTCTCTCTCTCTGCCCCTCCCCAGCTTGTGCTCTGTCTCTCTCTGCCTCAAAAATAAATAAATAAATTTGTTTTAAAAAATTAAAAAAAAAAAAGAAACATGGGCTCAACTGTCAGGGTAGAGCCCACCCCAAAAGGGCCTTGAAACAGCTGATGAATGACTAGGTGAAACAAAAGAGGCCTACTTCAGACCTCAGGGAGATAGCTGAGATCAGATGGATTACATATCCATCATGATATAAGGTGCAATGACAAATTTCCAGAGACAGGAGAACAATATTGAGAGAACAGCAGGGCCTGGAGGGGCCTGAGGCTGCACAGGTGCCTCGGAACTGTCTTTAAATCAACCAGTTTTCTTGTTCTAGTACCAGCTCAGCCTTGGCTGTGTGACACCTGGCAAAACACTTAGTCTTACTGAGCCTTGGTTTCCTCATCTATGAAAGGAGGACAATATCTGCCTCAAAATAACAGTGAACATGAATGCATTTTGAAAACTGGAACTGCTGTAAAACTCATTATGATTTGCCCTGAATATGACTTGACTCGCCAGGCAATGTTATCTTAATATGGTTTTCCAAGGAAACTCCTACTGGCCAGCCAAGGCAGTTATTGTTTATGTGACAGCAACTCCCTTCCCCCTTAATTTTATCATTTTTAAAACAAGGAATTGGACTTGATAACCTCCAAGGCCCCTGACATTCTAGACGATCCTTTATATGAGATGTGCTCTGACTCCCTATTTCTCATTGTAAGGTCACAGAAGGCAAACTTGTGAGCTCATTTCCCTGAGTCACCCTAGGTGACTAAGTTTTCTGCATATGCAAGCCTGAGCGCTTGCCCCATCCTCATCATTTGTCTCCGTACTGGACACCACCAACCCCTGCAGCAGAATAACCCCCAGAGCACTACAAAGAGGAAAAGGAGGGACATGGGAAGACAGTTGTCTGGACCAAGTGCATCCCCACTTGGCCTAAGATTCACTTTGCCTTTGGACACTGCTCATCAGTTCCGGCTGCCACCACAGAAGGAAACACTTTCCTCCATGATAAAACAAAGGCCAGATTCTTCAAGGGTGCCTATGTAGGTCTGGGTTTAATTTTATTAAGGGAATCCCCAAGCCAGCAGAAGGCCAAAAAGCAATTAACAAAAGAGGTGGCGTATGCAAGTCTCCTTTGCCAGGGCCTGAATTTCAAAATCTAAAAGGGTGAAGGAAGAGGGAAAGTGAGAACTCATACATCCTGAGTACCTACTAAAGGTGCCAGGAAATGACCTTTCCATTATCCAGGATGAGAAGAGCTACCTATGCACCTACTGGATGCCTACTTTACACATGTACCGTTTCCACCCTAACTTTGCAAGATAGTATTATCCACATTTTATAGATGAAGAAACAGGCTTTGGAGTTGTCTTGCTTTCCTCAGCTACCTTTTTTTTGTTAAAGTTTATTATTTTGAGAGAGAGTGCACGCACATGGTAGAGAAGCAAAGAGAGAGGTAGAGAGAATCCCAAGCAGGCTCCACATTCAGCACAGAGCCCCGTGAGGAGCTTGATCCCATGATCACAAGATCATGACCTGAACCGACATCAAGAATAGATACTTAACCGACTGAGCCGCCCAGATGCCCCCCTCAGCTACCTTCTTTACTGTGCCATCTGGCTGTGGCATGCTGTTGATAATGGTCAGGATGCATCATTATAAACAAGTCTTTAGGGGGAAAAACGAATTCATATTAAAGGAGCAGAGAAGGACTGGAAGAACAGCCAAGGGTAAAGGAAGGAGGTGCTGGGACTCATCTGGATTACAATCTCATCCATTTACAAGCCTCAAAACACATCCAACCCCACAGGCCTCCTGTTAATGGTGCCTATGAGTCCTGGAGATTCAGAGGATGTCCCTAGCTCCATTCAAGATCAGAGACAGGCCACCAGGCCTGCTGCATTGACCGTCAAACAGCTCACCCCCTTCTTATACCTTTTGGGGAGTCGGGGAGCAGGGGGCAGGCTGTTGTCTGGCAGCCAAGATAGAACAAAAGGCTTATTCACTGATTTAGCTCCTCTCCTAAGGGGGTGGACTGGTGTTGACTTACAGTTTTCCCCCTGCCTTTTTATCAGAAAATAAACGCTCCCTCTGGATAGCACAGACACTGTGCTTGGGGCAGGGAGAGGGAGCTGCAGACTGGCTGGCTGAATCTTGTAGCCTAGACAACCATGACAAAGACCCAACAGGCTGAGCCCTCACCCATGCCCACCTGCCACCCTTACTCCCCAGAGAGGAAGCCTGGCTCCTGCTTGCCCTTCCCAGCCAGAGGAAAGCTCCATCCCATTAGCCTCATGGTCTTTTGCAGAGTTCAGGGGTTGCAGTAATTCTATCCGTGTCTGCTCCAGGGCCAGGATAGCTGGGCTGGCCAGAGACAGCAAGTGCAGATGGGGCTGCTGCCCACATCTGACATAGTCTTTGGAGTGATAGAGACACCCCAGACTTTCTTCAAGCAACACAGTTTCTTCCAATTATTCTTTCACTATTTTCCCAGTTGAAAGCAGTGCTGTACCATACTGCTACTCAGGAAAAGTTCCTCAAGGCAGCTAAGGCTATGAACACAAACCCTATATCCAAACTATACTGTCTAATTTCATCCTCATGACAAACCTATATGGTATCTATTAGGATTGGAGATGGGAAGGCAGATGCAGAGAGGTTAAATCATTTATTTAAGCAAATAGCAGAACTGGGATTTGAACCCAGTACTGCCTGCAGTCACCAACAGAAAATATTGCCTTTTTAGGAATTATTAGAGCTGAGAGGATCATCATATCTAACCTCCTACCTTTACATGTTTTACAGACAAGGAAACCAGAGAACGTAAATTACTTGTGCAATGTTGCACCCAGAATTGGTGGCAGTTGCAGAACTAGATCCTGGTTCTTTTGACTTATAAACACAGCTATTTTACTTTGAAAGCTTCCATTTTTCCAATACTGTCCTCTGCAATTCAAATTTGCAGGACACTGCTGAGCCTCACTGGGCTTTTGGGAGATATTGATAATCCCTGCACACATTTTACTGGCTGTGTAGCTTGGATGTGACACTTAACCCTTCTAGGTCTCAGCAGCTCACTGTACAACGGTATAAAAAGTGATCCTTCTAGTGTAGTCATGAAACTTGGGACAGATCATCAGGGAAGAGCATTCAGTAGGGCCCTATTTATTTAAAAAGCATTCAGTAGGGGTGCCTGGATGGCTCAGTCGGTTAAGCATCCGACTTTACCTCAGGTCATGATATCATGGTTCATGGGTTCGAGCCCCATGTCATTCTCTTGACTGACTGCTCAGAGCCTGGAGCCTGCTTCGGATTCTGTCTCCCTCGCTCTCTGTCCCTCCCCCACTCACACTCTGTCTCTCAAAAATAAGTAAACATTAAAAAAATAATAAAAATAAAAAGCATGCGATAAATGTGGGCTGCTATTATGATTATCTAACATGATTACTGTCCTACTGCTTATATTTAATACTTACGATAATCTTGAGTGGGGAGGTAAGGGTGGATGGAGGGGGCATATATCTCCATTCAACAGTCAAGAAACCGAGGTACAGAGGAATGGCCGAACCTACACACAACAGCACTTTCCAGGACACTCTGTTCTCTGACTTTGGTGAGAGATGGGAGCTGAGAGCTTGCCTCTAGCCAACATGCGGTTTCCTGTTACAGTCTGTTCTCAGAGCACTTTTGCTGAGGAAAGGGGTGGACCGGTAGTTAGTGACGGGGAGTCTGGTGACTTGGTGCCTTGCCCTGAGTTTATAGGACAATAAATTCTAGGCTTCAGGGCAGTCCTATGACAGCCTAAAGAAGCAAATTTAGAAGAAAAAAGGCCTGGCTTCCTCATTGGGCATGAGAACTGAGCTCAGAATTAAGAACATTTAAGTCAGTTCACACACCTGGAGGCCTGGAAACTGTCACAAGATTGGAGGAGAGCCATATGCTATCCAGTGGCTAAGGAAGGAGGAAGTATTTCAAAGGCTAAACTCAGTCAGCAGGTTTAGGGCTACCACATCATTTCCTCTAACTCTCTGAAATGAACAAACAGGTGTCCCTGGACCTGCCATGTTAGCCATCCCACTGAGGGCAACAGCCTTAGAATGGAAGTCAAGAGACTGACCCTCTTAGGTCAGTTCTTGTTCTGTTGGAGCTTCTGCTTCCCAAATCATAGAAAATCAAAGAAACAAGGGCTCAGAAAGTGCTAGTACAGTACTCACATTTTACAGAAAAGAAAAAACACCTGTCATTTACTGACCACTTACTATCTGCTACACACTGAGCTAAGCAATCACATGACTTAGCTACAGCAGTGCCCTGCAGTAGGAAATAGAAGTAACTTGCCCAAAGTCACACAGCTAGTTAGTGACAGGACTAAGACCTGGCTCCACCAAATGCTAGGTATGAGACCTCAGGCAAGGTACATATCCTCTCTTGCCTCAGTTTCCTAATGTGTAAACTGGGGGTAATAACAGCATTTACCTCATAAGATAAATTATGAGGTAAGCATAAAAAATTAAATTAAATTAAATTAAATTATGGTAACCATAATACCGTAAGGGTGATTGTGTGAATGGAGTTAAAGCATGCAAATTGCTCGAAGCAGGGTCTGGCATATGGTAAATGTTCACTTTCCTGCTGTTGTTGTTGTTATTCTTCCCCAATATTTCCCCCTTTAATCTGTAAAATGAGGAGGTTGACTACACCGTTTCTAAGGACACCCCAGGTTTATTTAATGCTGGGTGATCCACTGGGGCTGTGAACTCACACACAGCCCTTACCACTGGAAAATGCAGGCCACCATGTCACTTCCCTTTTAGAAGCCTTCTCAGACCTCAGAAGAGAAATACCAAAGCACTCAGGGCTAGAAGTAAAATCCCCTGATTCTTCCCAGAATGGCAAATAATTTTTCCAGAACAAGCCAGCGCTGTAAAAATGAATGCAACTCTGGCTTATCATCATGCACCCATCACTGACTTTGAGAGCCTTTTCCACATGATATTTCAGGGGCCCTCTCAAAATGAACATTCCTCCTCCTTTTGTCCCAGCCACAGGTCAGGGGATCCCTGAGTTTCCCAGGAGGAGCTTCTTTGGCTTTCTCATATGTGGTGATGTGGCAAACACGTTCTATATCCTCCAACTCATTTTTTCCCTCCTGTCCTAAAGGAGATCCCATTGCTTATGGCCCAGGAAATTCAAGCCCAAACTGAGAAAGGAGTAGCTGGGAACCTTTTCTAGTAGAATTTTATAACTCACAGAAATAATTCAATCTCTGGGATCCTGTAATGAGTGTCATTGCAGTGCCACTGCAGTGCCACTCACTTCCATACCAGGCATGTTGGATTGACAGCAGAGAATTTTGTATCAAAAGAGCTGGGTTTGAATCTAGGTTCTGCCACTCCCAGCCAGTGTGACCTTGGGCAAGTCACTTCACCTCTCTGTTGAAAGCTTCCTCATCTCATCTGTAAAATGAGGAACAAGAACTCCTACCTCACAAGGCTTTTGGGTGAGGAGTAAAGACACCAAAGGAAAGGGTTTTGCTAACCCGGCAAAGACCAGAACCAAGTCCATACATCCTAAGCTAGTTTTCCTCTTTCAACACTTCCTTTTTGGGTATGTATGCCACAAAGAAGTCTTATTTGACTTTATGTACCTTCCTCCCCTCCTCTCAGAGAGCCCAGAAGAGAAGCTACTGACCTCTTGTAGGTGTAGCCCAAGACGATGCCAGCTCCAATGGCGATGATGATCACCATCATGGTAATGCCCAGCACATAGCCTGCCAAGGACAGGACACAAGGTCCCATTAGCCTCACCCCTGCCAATCTTCAAATATTTCTTGATGATTCGCATAAGGACAGGGTGGGGCAATCATACCCAGGGTTCCCAGGTCTTTTTTCTCCTTGGAGTTCACCCGCACCCGCTGGCTGATCCCAATCACTGGCTGCACAGCTGCTGCCTCACTCCGGGCAGGCAGGGCATTGGCAGGAGCGAACACCTGCACCTCATCTCCACTTGGCACTTCAGACGCCTCCTCAGTTTCTGTTGTGGAGGTTGGAGGGGACTGGGAAGTGGTCTCTGGAGGTGAAGTATGAAATGTCTCTCATTAGCGGGAATTCCACAGCTGAAAATGGCTTGAGGGTTGGGAGAGAGGGGTCCACTTTAGAATGCCTGTACACACTGAAATCAATCCTTGCCCCAGGAGCAAGACCAGGTCTGATGGGGTCACACTACAATTGGGACAAGGCAAATGTGAGGAGAAGGACAGAAGAAAGAGCCTCTCCTGCCTCCCACGTCTTCTTCTGGTCAAATCCTTGCCATCTTCCAAGGCCCAGCTCAGTTGCCATCTTCGCCAGGGGGTCCCCCTCTGGAGGAAACAATCCATGACCCCTGTGAGCAGCTCACATTTACTGAGCCCACACTGTTTGCCAATCCCTATGTTATATGCTTTACATATACCATTTAATCTAATCGTAGAGAATGGTCTTGCTGTCTCGGGAGCAACAAGCCTTCGTTCTGGAATCTGAGAAACAGAGTCAAATCTGGACTCTGCCATTGCTTTCAATATATCGCTAAACTTCTCTGAGGCTCAGATCCCACAACCAGCTTTTTTGCAGGAAGGGCTGTGAGTAGAGTGCCTTAACACACAGCATACACTCCACAAACGACCACTAAACGCTGAGAGGCTCCCTAAGGGCGTGGGACCCGGGCTCGAGTCTCGAGGCTGCACACCAGGAAGGGAGCGCGCGGCCAAGGGGTGGGGCCTCGCCTCCCACGGTTGTTTACAAGGCGCTCGCGAAAGATGAGCTCACTCAGAGAGGCGGCAGCGGCCAATGGGCTTTGGGCTCTGCGGCCTGGAGACAGCCCTGACCAATCGGACGGCGCGGGGGCGGGGCGGGGCCGACCGGCGACGCGCGGACGCACGTGCGCAGCGGGTGTAACGGCCGCTCCCAAGCTGCCCTGTGCCCTGGGGGCTGGGGCTCCTGAGGGCTTCGGGGTCCGGGTGGGTACCTGAGCAGTGCAAGTCCTCGCAAGGCCACTTCTCGGGAGCGCCGGCCTCGCCCCTGACGTAGCACCAGGGCCCGCGCGGGTCCTGGTCCGGGTTCCGGCAATAGCTGTGGTTGCCGGCGTCTAGGAAGGGAGAGAAGGCGCCATGGGACGGGGCCAGGGCCCAGACCGCGGCCGCCGCCCGCCTGCGCCTGGGGCGGACACTCACCCGACTCAGGGTCAGATGTCAGGCCGCTCTGCGCCTCCAGCCAGTTGAGGCATTGGAGGCCTGGCGCTGGGGAGGGCTGGTCCGCCCGGTACAGGTGGCCGTTGTCCCAGAAGCAGCCTGTGAGGAAGAGGAGCCCCCCGGACACTGAGTGGCCGGCAGGGAGGCCGAGTCTACCCCGGCTGGGCGACGCTGGGCCCGTCGGGGCCTCCCTGCCCTCACTTGGAAAACCCCACCTTCCTTGAAGGGTTGTTGTGACACCTGAAAGAGAAGGAAGAGAAGGCACTTCTAAAGCCCCTCGCTGGTGCCCGGCCCTCAGCGCTCAGACGTTAGCTTGTTAGCTTTTCATTTCATTTCTTTCTTCCTTCCTTTTTTTTTTTTTTTTTTTCCCCCTTGAAGCCAGAAAGCAGTGCACAAGTGCAAGGGGTTGTTACTCTGGAACTTGTAGCCACTTTGGAGGAGGGTGTGGGGGAGGCCTGGGTTCGGGTCCCTTTTTGGAGATGTTAGGAGTTTTGGGTCGGGGGGGCGGGGCGCAGCCAGACCTGAAATTCATCCCTGTGTTGTAATTCCATGTTACATAAACTCGGGTATTCCTTTTACAGGTAAGGCCACACTTGCACAGGCAACACTCCTTCCCAAGAGAATTCTTCAAAAGCCTTGATTCAGTCGGCAAAAGACACCCTCAAACGGAGGGGAACCTGCCTCATAGCTACCTGGATGTGACTCCAAACTCCACTCCACTCAGCAGGAGAGCCACAGGAAGAGGCTGGGGAAGAAGGGCCTGTGCCCTAATCACACCGTGCAAAGCCCCTGAAAAGAATACGACTTGGGGAGTAGGGGAGATGAACCCCAAATTCCATCCACTCATGAGCCACAGGCAAGGAAAAGGAAAAAGAAAGTGACTACTTGCCTTTGTTCTTAATGGCAAACATGGAGCTGCAAGCCCCTGACCGGGAAAGAAGAAAGGAAAGAAAAAAAAAAATGCCTTCATGGGACAACAGAAAAGAGCTAAAAGCTTCATTTCCTATCATCTTCCTGTCTAGTCTAGCCATGCTTAAAATAGGGAGCTTTACCCTTTCTACTTAAGTTGCTGCAGGAAGGAAAGATTGTAATCTCACCTCCAGATCCATAGGCTTCTAGGAGCATGTTGCTAATGAGAAGTGTTTGCACCCAGGCCAAAAGCATCCTCATCTCCTTCGTCTTGCAGGTGATTGACCAACCAGTGTCCAACCGGGGTCCCCTTGGCGTTGGTTCTGTCTCCCAGTCCCAGCCTTGCAGTCAGACCTGCCCTTGTTATGCTCTTCTGGTAAACAGCCTCTCTTTAGAACTGGGAGCTTCCCAGCTAGCTTGCTGCAGCGAGGTGTTTTTCGGCTGAAAGGCGCCCCCTGGGTCCTAAGCCTCCTATACCAGGCAAGATCACTAAGCCAAGAGAGAAACTCCGCCCAGAGAAGAGAGGCAGAGAAGTTCAGGTTGTGCTTAGCAGAGAATCAGTTTGAGACCTACACTGACTGCAACCCCAGGGCTTTTCATCTCTTCTGTTTCCGTACGTGTGAGTACAGAAAGAGTAACTCTGTCAAGAGACATCATTGTGGGGAGAAGGGTTTGAAATTATAGTCACAAGGGCGGACAACATGCTAACTACACTAGCAGGAGGAACTCAAGACCACCTAGGGCACAAATAAAAGAGTATCTAGGTGGAAGTAACTATACCCGTTCCTGAAAAAGTAAAAGGGCCTTTGTGGTTTATATGTTTTTATGAACTTAAGAACAAAAAACAATAAGACTTTGCCAGGGTCGGATCAGTCACTTTCCTTTGTTTATATTTGAGTTGTTGGGGTGTCATATAGTAGCTATATAGAAGGGGTCTCTTTAGTTGAAAACACATGTTAGGCAAACATTGGGACATTTGGTCAGCTATATTTAATAGTCCACCCTTTCTACCAGCCCTGAATTCATAGAGGAAGTTAAGTCAAATGTTTGCTTTTTTCCCCCCTCCACCCTGTGGGAAATCCATTCACAGTGATTTATATCCATCATTAAACCTCAGCACATTCATATGACTTAGGCCTTTTGGAGTTAGGCAGAAAGATCCTCTTCCTGTTTGGCTGACAGTTTGAGTTCCCAGGCAGCCTCAGTAAATGGAGAGACAGAGCAGAGTGATTCTCCAAGACTACTTTGTGACTCAGGCAAATCTCAAAATAGAAATGAGACTGTTTCCATCTGAGGGCTTGGATCTTTAGGCAGTAATTTAGGGAGCAGGAAAAAATAAGTTTCAAAAGCTTTATCAAGGAAGAAAGCTAATGTCAATCCAACCACTGTGAAGTGAATTTGAATTTACTACAGTCAGATTTCAGATATGGAAAGCACAGAGATAAATTTAGTTTACTTTTTACAGAAGTTTGCTGACTGTGTTTGATTCCTTCAGTCCATTTAATGAAACGTGTTGCTTTGTTGTTTGTGGGTTCGAGCCCCGAGTTGGGCTCTGTGCTGACAGCTCAGAGCCTGGAGCCTACTTCCAATTCTGTGTCTCCCTTTCTCTCTGCCCCTCCCCTGCTCGTGCTCTGTTTCTGTCTCAGTAATAAATAAACAAAAAAAAATTATTTAATAATAAAATAAAACATGTTGCTTTGTTTTTGCAATCACGTTCCTATCTCCCCATACAAGCTTCTGATCCTCTGACTCCTGACTTGGTCTATGCTAGAAATTACAGAGTCTGTAAATTTACTCACATATATACACACATATGCCAAAATTTTATAATTTAATACTAGCAATATTCAGGGGTCCTTTTAAAACCACTTTTATTAATTTTACAATTTTTTTTGAGAACTTACTATATACTACATATAGTTCCAGACACTGAGAAGGTTTCTGTAAACAAAATACTTGAAATCTCTGCCCTTATTGAGTTTATAATCTAGTTGGGAAAGATAAATGATAAATATATAAAGTGTCAGGTGGTCTTAGTGTTATGAAAAAAAAAAGTGAAAGGGTCAAGGAGACAGCCATGGGGTTTATTTCACTTGCTAAAGAAAGCTTACACTATTTTCAGGGAGCCAATAGGCTTTTTCTATAGGCAGAAGGCCAAAGAGGAAGGGTCTTTTTTCCTTGCAGATCCTACTCTTACACCACTACAAGAGAAAGATGATATACATTTTGTTTCATTACATAAAATATATAGGCTTGCAAAAATGAGAATGCAGTTTATTATTACTATTTTTTTGAGAAATGCAGTTTTTAATTTCACAGTAGCAGGAGGTTCTTTTGGATTGATTCCTCAGCATCTAATCTATTGACTTTGCATGCAGTGAGTGCTCAATTACTGTCTGATGAAAAGCTCCTCAGACTCTGAAGGGCTACTTCTGCCAGATTATAATACTTTCCCCTCCAGTTACGATAGAGACAGGCTATACATAGGCCTGTTCTTGTACTATTTTCAGATTATCTACTGTGCCCATATAGTGGTGCCGGTATTTCTTCCTCAGAATCCCAAAGCTTCTTTACCCGTTGCTGTTATCTAAGTTTCCTATTCAGAAAACTACTATCTGCTGTAATTTACACACCTTGATATGCAGAAAAAAACATATTTTGTGCCATGTGTCTTATCAGGAACAGCATTCCCTGGAAAAAATATAAGACAGGCCAGAGGAGGTTTTTTTTTCAGTTTAGTCATCTCTCCTTTTTCTCCCCTATAAGTATGGTATTTATCGGTGTGACTTGATTTTTTTTTTCAGGAGTAACAGTATTGTTTCTGAGTCGTATCCCAGAATACATACGTAAAGAAGTATTCTATTATCATAGTTTGAATACCTTCCTCAGGGAAACTGGATTTAGTTCAGAGATGTGCCTTTCATTATCATTGACGATGTTTTGGTCTTTTTCTTAATGATCTAGTTTTGAACTTTGTGTCATGTATTGAAATAATATGGCCATATTTCATGGCCTGTAGTAACTCCAAATTTCATATTTCTTCTGGAAATATTACTGCAATAATAATATGATACAGCACTACTCATATACTCATTTTGGATTGTTTAGATCCCTGAAGACAACGTTGTGAATATAATACTCTTATTTTACTGAATATTTCAGTGATGTTTGACACTTGGTTTCATATTAAATCAGTACTGATCCAGAGAGACAAAGCCATATTGTTAACTCAGGAAATAGCCTCCAAAGCATTTCCCAAGGAAGATGGGCAGTTCATCTTGATAACAGAGTATGTTAGTGGAAAGGTTCTAATAAGGAAGCCATAAAGCTGTTAAAAGACTTAAGAATCTTTTGTCAGCGAAAGAGGGCTAACGTGTTGGTAAAAATCTTTGGAGTAAGATCTAATGAGTTGGCTCCAGCTATTCTCTCCATAATAATGTGCTTTAGAAGTAGCTACAGGGGCGCCTGGGCAGCTTATTAGGTTAAACGTCAGACTTCAGCTCAGGTCATGATCTCACAGTTTGTGAGTACAAGCCCCGCATAAGGCTCTGTGCTGACAGCTTTGCTGAGAGATATTTGAGTATATAATTGCAAACTGAGCAGGGGATGATTTTATAAAGCTTGTTAAATAATATTCCAATATCTAACCCCCAAGTCCGTTTTCTTTGAAAGTATGGCCTTCAATGAGTTAGATTATTTCCATTTTGATACAGTTAGGTGTTTAATAAATGTTTAAAGGAAAGGGGAAAAGCAGAGTACCACTTAAAGACAAAGAGTCTAATAAGCCTACAGAGAATAGTAATTTTTTAAGGCTAAACAATAAAACAGCCAAGAGGGCTTGTGGATCACAGGTCACTTTCAGAAACAAGACATTCCACACTGAGGAACCGAGAAGCCACCCAAAAGCAGAGAACTTGGGAGTATCGCATGACTGGATTTGAGAAATAAAGGGAAGAATACATTTCTGAAACACGAGTAGGTTTTTACGTAGAAGCCAGTCTTAGAAAACATGGTTTTCATATGGAGGAAAACACAGCCTTCAGTGTTGCAGTGTTGTTTATAGTTTAGAGACTATAAACTTAATTGGCTGGTAAGACTAGGCTATTGATATTTAAGGTAAATTAACCCAATAAGCTACAATTATATCTCTTTTGGAAAGGAATCGAATACTCTTCAATATCAGTAAACTGGAGCTGCAGCTTTTAAAATTTATCAACACCCAGTGTGAGCTTTAGTGCTGACATTTAAAGCAAGAGAAGCAATATGTCAAATAATTGAGAGTGTAGGCTTTGGAAAGACCTGGGTTCCAGTATCAGCACTATCGTACAGTCTATACTGTGGATCACAGGTCACTTTCAGAAACAAGTCTGGGGTAAATTACTTAGCATCCATAATTTTGAGTTTCCTTAGCCTGTTATTATCGTGGTTAAGAGTATGGATACCACTGTCAAGATTAAAATCCCAGCTGTTACTTACCAGCTATGTTATTTTAGGGAAATTACTCAATTCTCTATGACTCAGTTTCCTCAAATGGAGTTTGAGAGAGAGAAAAACAGTACCTACCCCATTGGATTGTTGGCATTCATTCAGCCCTGAATAAATTTTAGCTGGGTCAGTTTTTGTGTCAGTAACCTCTAACTTCAAAGTACTGAGTATATTTGCCATCTTCCAGAAACTTAGAATCTGGTTATAAAGATCAGGTTGACACATATGAAAATGAAAACAATATAGGACATTTATAAGTAGGTACTAAAGAGTCTGATAAGACAATAAGTATTTATTGATTCAATTATTATTAAACACTGTACATCAAGCAGGCACTAAGTACTAAGGGTATTTGTTCTCAAGAAGCTCATAATCTTATGATTGAACAGATGGGCAAAACAATAGTGAAATAAATGCTACAGTAGAGATTAGTACAGGAGGAACATATGGCCTAGTTTTAAGAGGTTAGAGAAGGTTTATCAGAAAAAGTAAAATCTGAATGGGGAAGGAGTTAGTATTCTTGGCAGGTCACTGGCAAGGTGCAGAAGCCTGGAAATGTAGCCTGTCACTGTGGCTAGTGGGGCATTTATAGGGTAGTGATTAAACTAAGGACCAAAACCAGGAAGCCAAAGAAGTGACACTTGCTGACCAGGTTATGGAGGTTCCTGAGTGTCGACTTTATCCTGAAGGCAGTGAGGAGCCAGTAAAAGTTTTTTGTTTGTTTTTTGTTTTGTTTTGTTGTTTGTTTTGTTAGTTTGTTGTTTTGTTTGTTTTACTGGCAGTAAAAGTTTTAAGCAAGAAAGTGATATGTTCTAGCAAGATCACTCAGGCTGCAGGGTAGAGAATTAGAAGTCAAGACAGAAAGCTGGAAAACCAGCAAGGAGACTGTTGGACTAATGTAGATAAGAGAGAATAGTGGAGCTGGACACAGAATTAAGTCAGGTCACCTGGGTTTGAATCCTGCTGTGCCACTTAATAGCTAAGTGACCTTATGCAAGTTACTTAACCACCCTCTGTCTCTGTTTCCTAATCTGAAAATTGGAGATGATAATAAAATTTACCTTAGAGGCTTGCTGTGAGGATTAAAGCACTGAGAACTCATCTACCTGGCACATAGTAAGTGCTCTACAATGTAGGTAATGAGGCTGAAGAGATGCAAACAAGGAAGAAGAATAAGTAAGACTTATGTCAGGAGCAAATAGGAGAAGGAGAAGCTAAGGAAGCTAAGGAAATTAGTTTCTGGTTTGGAAGCTTAGGAGATGGTGGTGCCATTGACTGAAATAAGGAACAAGAGGAAAAGCAGGTTTCAGGGGAGGCTGATAAAAAGCAGTCAAAGATGGGTAAATTGTAATCAGGAGAGTGTGATGTTAGAGAAGCTGAAGGAAGAGTGTTGCAGAAAGGAGGGAGCGGTCAGTATTATCAAATGCTACCAGGAGGGTCGTGTAAGATAAGAGTTAAAAATAATTCACACCGACAGCACAGAACCTGCTTGGGATTCTCTCTCTCCCTCTCTCCCTGCCCCTCTTCTGCTCATGCGCATGCTCTCTTTCTCTCAAAATAAATAAATAAAATTTAAAGACATAAATAAATAAATACGGGGCACCTGGGTGGCTCAGTCAGTTAAGCATCTGACTTCAGCTCAGGTCATGACCGCAGTTCGTGGGTTCAAGCCCATCATCGGGCTCTGCAGAGTCTGCTTGGGATTCTCTCTCTGCCTCTCCCTGACATGTGCTTTATCTCTCTCCCAAAATAAATATATAAACTTTAAAATGATAGATAGATAGATAGATAGATAGTAGATAATAGATAAAATAAAAAGAATCCATTGGTATTAGCAAAAAGAAGGCCATAGGTGACTTTGTCAGGAGGAATTTTAGTGTTGGGGGCTGGGGGAGTTAAATGTTTGGATTATGGAAGGAAAAGGAGATGATGAAGGGAGAAGGTGAGAATGGACAACTCCCTCAAGAAGTTTAGCTGAGTAGTGCTGGAAGTGGCTGGAAGGATATGGGCAAGGCCAACATTGGACCAAATACACTGATTTGACTACTGGTAGGTAAATTTCTGAGTGGTTGTGCATCCATTCTAAGTGACTCACAGCCATGCCAGGGAGGTTAAGAAGGAGAGCTGATTTGAGGATAAGTAATGGATTTGGCCTTAGTGGTTTTGAATTTGACATAGGGAATTTGAATTTGACATATGCATGTAGAAACGCCCAGCAAGTAGTTTGATATGGGACTAATAAACAGAAAAATCAGAGTAAGACGCAGGTGAGTGGGGATGAGCTAAGGAAGTACCAGGACAAAAGCAGGCTGGGAAGAAGACTCAAAGGAGCTCTGGATCTAGCCTTAGATCTCATGAGCATAATGAAAGTATGTGAACTTCGTAAAGGCAGGTGCCAGTGGGTGGGAAATTGGTCTCAAAGTGGAGGTAAGAAACTAAGCCTCGGGGTGCCTAGGTGGCTCAGTCGGTTGAGCGTCCGACTTTGGCTCAGGTCATGATCTCACGGTTAAGTTCGAATCCTGCATCAGGCTCTGTGCTGACACCTCAGAGCCTGGAGCCTGCTTCGGATTCTGTGTCTTCCTCTCTCTCTGCCCCCACCCCCCCACCCCCGCTCATGCACTGTCTCTCTCTGTCTCAAAAATAAATATTAAACATTTAAAATTAAAAAAAAAAAGAAACTAAGCCTCAAATCCAGACTTCATTGCTTATCAAGATCATTTTCAATAAACATAGTTGCTCAGAGATGGAGCCCAGGAGTTCTAATCCATCAGGGAGAGGGAGCAGGAAAGGAAAGCCTCAGTTTGGAGTTGGAGCAATTGACCTTGGCCAAATGATAGACCTAGTGTAAGCAGTGATGTGGCATGGGCTCCGTGGGTTAACTTTAGGAATACAATGCTTTTGCCCTAATCTTTGCTGTGTCTTCAAAATGTAAAAAAAAAAAAAAAAAAAAGCTCATCTGTGTATTTCAGGTATGCCAAGCCCTGACTGTGGTATTTCCCATGAATTACTTTTATCATTCAGGGTTGTAGTTAGCATGTGTATTTATGTAAACAATATGTATATCAGATGTTTATCTATTAAATATATGCTGGGTCTGGGAATAATAAAGGTAGCTGGGAAATATTTCGGTTCCTCCTTTAGAATCCTGGTATTTCATTCTACTATTACTGTTTATTCTTTCAGTCAGCAAACACCTCTTGAGTACCTTCTGTGTCAGGGACTTCTTTTCCTTTTATCATCTCAGTTTCTTCCTGAGTGTCTCTCTCACTCTCCACTGTCACGTGGACTATTCTCTTCGAAACTTTCTTCACCTATCTTTTCTCATGGGTTGGCTCCATCCCACCTCTCTTAAGAGATATCCTTTAAAGGATTTGTATGTCAGGAAATACTAATAAATGTTATATATTCTTCAGATTCTGTTACAGTAAAATGGAGAAAAGAAAAAAAAAAGAATTCCAAACAAGATCATAGACTGATTGTGGCTCAAAGGAAATGCAAGGACAGGAAAAATCAGCATCTTATTGCTCTGAGACCCAGCCATAAGAGATTGCTGCCCTAATTACCTCTGCAAAGCCCAGATAACAGAAATGAGCAGGATTATGGATGCAAGGGGGTGTTATAAGAGGGTGACTCAAGATTGGCCCCAGCGTGTCAAGACCCTGAGTTCGATAATAGGAGGTTAAGTGCCAGCTTCAAACACTCAGTGTATTCTCTGAGTTCTTAATGATATTTCCACCTGGAGCTTTCTCTTACATTTACCTTAATGGCTCAGTTGGAAGTCAGCCATCAGTGCCAAGTGTCTTGAGTTTTATGCAGTATTGGCAGCAACTTCCTTATTATCCTGACATTAGAAATAGAAAATTTTCCCACTTGCAGCCAGGTTGTTGCTACCCAGGCAGTGGTGAAGCACTTCCACTTTCTAGAATCTTGTCCTCTCCAACACTGAGTGGCCTAAACTTCTGTCACCTTCACAAGTCATCAGATTTATGAGAAAGCCTCCCACTCCTAGAATGACTCTGCTATCAGGCCAGTAACATGCCTTTTGCTCTGAGTTTCTGCCCTCTTGGATATAGTAGGAAAATCTGCTCCAATAAACATTAAATTGTTAATATATGTAAAGCATCTAGAAGAGTGCCTCACAGGGGCATCCGGGTGGCTCAGTGGGTTGAATGTCCAACTTTGGCTCAGACCATGATCTCGCAGTCTGTGATTTCAAGCCCCGAGTTGGGCTCTGTGCTGATAGCTCAGAGCCTGGAACTTGCTTCAGTTTCTGTGTCTTCATCTCTCTCTGCCCCTCTCCTGCTCATGCTCTGTCTTTCTCTGTCTCAAAAATAAACATTAATAAAAATTTTTAAAAAGAGTGCCTCACACATATCGAGAGCTTCTGCTATTGTTGTTGTTTTGTTGTTACTGACACCATCTAGGATCAGAAGCTAGAGTCTAGTCTGATTTTGCTTTTGTTATGCTGGATAATTTAAGCAAGTCCAAATTATCTGGAAATGGAGTTGAAAATATTTGGTTTCCTCTCAATTTTGTAGCCGTTGTCACCTCAAAGAGTCTTAAAAAGGTCCAAGTGTTATCACATTAGTATTTTTGCTTGTTAGAGCTTTAATATCTCCTCTCTGGATTCCTAACAGACTATAGTCCTCACTTGACAGTGAGTTGAATAATCCAGCAATGTCTGCATAGAATGATGTCCATTTTATCCAGCCATCCAATGTTTACCAAACAGTAAACACTGGAACAGTAATAAGCATCATAACTAACATTTATTGAGCTCTTAGTATGTGCCAGATACTGCTCTGTTTTTATATATACTATCTCATCTATTCTTCATAAAAACCCTATGTGCAGGGGCTCCTGGGTGGCTCAGTTGGTTAAGCATCTGGGTCTTGATTTCAGCTCAGGTCATGATCTCACATTTCATGAATTCGAGTCCTGCATCAGGCTCTGTGCTGACAGCTCAGAGCCTGGAACTGCTTCAGATTCTGTTGTCTCTATCTCTCTCTGCCCCTCCCCAAATTGTGCTCTCTCTCTCTCTCAAAAATAAATAAACATTTAAAAGTTTTTTTAGGGCGCCTGGGTGGCTCAGTCGTTTAAGTGTCCAACTTCGGCTCAGGTCATGATCTCTCAGTTCGGGAGTTCAAGCCCCACATCGGGCTCTGTGCTAACAGCTCAGAGCCTGGAGCCTGCTTCAGATTCTGTGTCTTCATCTCTCTCTGCCCCTCCTCCACTGGTGCTCTGTCTCTCCGTCTCTCTCAAAAAAATAAATAAACATTAAAATTTAAAAAAAAATTGCAAACCCTATCTACAGGCACAATTATTATCCTCATTTTATAAATGAAGAAACAATCACAGAGACGTTAAGTAACTTTCCTAAAGCACAAAGACATAAGTGGAAGAAGAGCCAGAATATGGACCCGGGCAGTCTGATCCCATAGCCTGTGCTAAAAACCACTTCACTATACTGACGGGGAGAACCCTAGATTTGACCAGAAGTCCAGTTCTGATCTCAACTCCTCTACTCCTTCACTTAAAAAAAACTGAATGATCTTGGGAAAGTTACTCAACCTTTCTGAACATGTCTACTCATCTGTAAAATGGGGATGGTAATATATACTTTACAGGATGGATGTGAAGATCATTGTGCACTTATTAGGTGCTCATTCAGTGTTGGTTTCTTCTCTTCCTACTTTGTTCTAAGCACTACACTGGTGCTAGAGATGAAATAGGAAAGTTGTGCCTCCTCAGGTTCCTTGTCTGGGGTGAAGAGGGAAGAGGGAGGAAGAGGGACCAACATGGCACCAAACCATTACAATAGAGTATTAGAAATACAGCTGTAGAGGAACATACAGTGAGAGGTACAGAGAAAATAACATTTTCTGAGTTGGGGCAGGGCAAAGTTGGAAGAGCTTCAAGGAACCAGTGACATTTGTGTTGGGTATTGAAAGACAAGATAGGATTCAATGAGGTAGACCTAGGGCATGAATGTCCAGGCAGAAGGAGCAACATGAACACAGGTGTGAAAGAACGGAAGACTTTGGCTGTCTGTGTTCTGGTAATGGCTAGAGGTTTTGTATGCAGCTGGGGATCAGGGATGAGATATGAAATGATGAGAGTTGCAAAGAGAGAGGCACAGGAGGCTTCAGATTTCAGCATGTCCCTGCACAGACACATGTAAAACACATGTAAACACAAAATGGAATGAGCTTAAGAAAATTGAACAACTATAAAACTTACGAATGCTCTTCTTTTTTTTAACTGAGCTATAATTCACATACTATAAAATTCGATTTATAGCTACGGTTCAGAAGTTTTAAGTATATTAACAAGGTTGTGCAACCATCTTAATTCTAGAACATTTTCATTACTCCAGAAAGAAAGCTACCATCTGTTATCAGTCACTCCCCATTTTTCCCTCTCCCTAACCCTTGATCTACTTTCTGTCTCTATGGATTTGCCTATTCTGGGCATTTCGTATCAATGAAATCATACAACATTTGACCTTTTGTGTCTGACTTCTTTTAGTAGGCATAATGTTTTCAAGATTCATCTGTGTTGTAACATGTATCAGTGTTTCATTCCTCTTTATGACAAGATAATATCCCTTTGTATGGGTATACCACCACATTTTGTTTATCCATTTATCAGTTGGTGGTGGTTTTTTCCACATCTGGCTATTATGAATAATGCTGCTGTGAATATTCATGTGCAAGTTCTTGTTTAATACTGGTTTTAAGGTTTTTTTTTTTCAAGTTTATTTATTTATTTTGACAGAAAGAGACAGAGTACATGTGTTGGGGAGGGGCAGAGAGAGAGGGAGAGAGAGAATTCCCAAACAGGCTCCACACTGTCAGCGTAGAGCCCTGTGTGGGGCTTGAACTCACGAACCGTGAGATCATGATCTGAGCTAAAGTCAAGAGCCGGACGCTTAACAGACTGAGCCACCCAGGTGCCCCACTTGTTTTCAGTTTTGGGGGTATATAACTAGGAGTGGAATTGCTGGATGATTCTATGTTTAACTTTCTGTGGAACTGCCAGTCCATAGTGGCTACACCTTTACATTCTCACCAGCAATATGTGAGTGTTAGAATTCTCCATATCCTTGGTAACATTTGTTATTCCCATTCCCCCCCACCTTATTTCATTATTGTCATCCTAGTGGGGTAATGTGGTATCTCATTGTGGTTTTGATTTGCATTTTCCTAATGACTAATAACAAGATGTTGAGCATCTTTCCATTTGCTTGTTGGCCATTGTTTGGAGAAATGTTTATTACAGTCCTTTGCCCACTTTTTGAAAAGTTTATTTATTTATTTAGAGAGAGGGCTAGAATGGGGGAGGGGCAGAGAGGGTGAGGAAGAGAGAGAATCCCAAGCAGGTTCTACACTGTCAGTGCAGAGCCTGATGCAGCACTCGAACCCACGAACTGTAAGATCATGATGTGAACCAAAGTCAGACACTTAACTAACTGAGCTACCCAGGTGCGCCTGCTCACTTTTAAGTTGGGTTGTTTGTGTTTTTTGTTGTTGAGTTGTAAGAGTTCTTTATACAATCTGGTAGCAGATTTTTATCAAATATAGGAGATATTTTCTTCCAATCTATGGGTTATGCTTTCACTTTCTTTTTTTAAAAAATATTTATTTAGGTATTTATTTGTTTGTTTATTTTTAAGTAATCTCTACACCCAACTTGAACTCATGACCCTGAGATCAAGAGTTGCAAGCTCCAAAAACCAAGCCAGCCAGAGACCCCTGCTTTCACTTTCTTGATAGTCTTTTGGTGAATAAAAGTTTTTAGTTTTGATGAACCCTAGTTTATTTGTTTTATCTTTGGTTGCTTTTACTTTCAGTGGCATATTTTGCATGTGTATATCCAGGAGTCCCAGCACCATTTGTTGAAGGACTATGCTTTCCCCATTGACAGCACCGTTTGTTGAAGGACTATGCTTTCCCCATTGAATGGTCTTGGACCTTGTGGAAAATCAATTGTCCACAGATGTATGAATTTACTTCTGGACTCTCAATTCTATTCCATTGATATATGTGTTTATCCTTATTCTGGTACCATGTTGTTTTGATTACTGTAGCTTTGTGAATTCACTCTACTTTTATTATTTCAGGTATATACACCTGTATATACCACCTGTATATACCAATATACCACATTTGTATATTTTGGTCAGTATTTCGTATTTTCCTTTCTTTGGAACACGTACTTCTTCATGGATCATTTGTATTATCAGTACCCTTGTCACTGAAAATAATTATGAAGGGTTTGTTTTATTGCCTTGCTGTGCTGTGCTACTTTCGTTAAGCTTTTATTTCACCCTATTTCCTGGGTTGCTCTTAACTTTTCTAGATAGCTTTGTTTGTCAGAGAATGCTAGCTGCTGTTTTTAGATCATCTTCACAGAAACTCAGACCACTCCCATCTGCCTCAGCTCAGACTCAATACTTCCTGCCAGTTGTGAGTTGAATTTCTGGGGTAGAAGGGCTGCTAAGAAAACCTCTTTCTTGAAGCAGAGCTCTCTAGAGGTCAAGAGTGGTACCAATCTTACAATCTGCCGTATGCTTATTTGTAAATTACCATTCCTGAGATGTAATACTGATGAGACACATGGGAAAGAACCTATCTTTTGAACTTTTCTCATGCTGCCAAAACAAGCATTTATAAGTGCTGTTTCCATATGCAATATGTCCCTGTCTTTAGAAAGGAGGAGCTTCCAGAGATTATGGGATTTGCTCAAGGTTGCCCAGTGACTTTACAATGCTACTAGAAACAGCATTCATCCCCTACTCCCACTGATCCCCTTTTCATCATTATTACCACACAGTCCCTCCCTACTGGGCAACAGAAGATAGGATTTACTTCTCAATATTTTCCCCAAGGGAAGTTTCAAGTTTCTTCTTTCTTGCTTTGGTAGATAACACAGGTAAGGAGCCTCAGTGAATAAGTTGCATTCATTGTACTATTCTTTGAAGGATCAAGATCACGGGCTCTGGCAACAGATCTATGAGAGAAGGGAAACAGGAGAGAAAGTATCTATAGCCTCAATGTGTTCTGAACTCTTTAGGAATTTTGGATGAGCAGAGATGCTCAGTTTTCCCCCATAACAAATAGGGTGTCTTCTGTAAAACTTGACTGTAGATCGGTTCCGACCGATCAAGTCGGAATTTTCAAACATATGCAAAAGTAGAGGGAATAATATAATGGATTAGCAGGTACCTGCCACCCAGCTTGTGGGATCATCAACATGTGGCCAATCTTGTCTTATCTCTACTATCATTTACTCCTTTTCCCCACCAGATTTATTTTGAACCAAAGTCAGTGTATTGATCAAGTTTTCAGTTTCTAGTTGTTCTTGAAGCTATTTCCCTTAGATAGTGGGATGTGTGCTCTCATTTAGATTTCTTTTAGCAATTTTATTAAGCCTGACATTCTCTGGAAGTTTTTTTTTGGACTGGTAGAATCACAGGAGTTTTCTGGCCTCACACTCTGTTCTTTTGTCTCTCCCATCCCCAGAGTCCTATGAACCTGTCATGCATCTTCACTTTGATACAAGAGCCTAGACCTCCACTTACTTATTCTCTTAGTTCACTAGCGCTAATGTATGAGGTTACAGACTTTAACAGTCTTCGTCACTAATTACCCTATATGCAGTGCCTAGCCTGGCATGTAATAGGTGCTTAATAAATAGTTGTTGATGACTGAATGGATGAATTCCGTTTGGCTTTCCACTAACCTAAACCTCGCAATCAGCTATTTTAACAGTGCACTTGGTTCTATGTATCTTTTTTTCAATGTTTATTTATTTATTTTGAGAGAGAAAGAAAAAGGCAGAGAGGGAGAGAGAATCCCAAGCAGACTAAGTGCTGTCAGCACAGAGCCTGACATGGGGCTCAATCTCACAAACCATGAGATCATGACCTGAGCTGAAATCATGTCGGACGCTCAACCGACCAAGCCACCAAGGCGCCCCTGGCTCTGTGTATCTTAATGGAGGGAAAAACTACCTGACTCTCTTGAGAAGCAGCATTTATCCTTGACTCCTTGTCTAGCTGAAGAATCTGAATTTTCCTGGCTCCCCCTGCTGGTCTCTCCTGGGTAGTTGCATAGAGGTGCCTCGGGTGGCAAAGGATTGGAGCCAGAGCCAAGTTCTGCCTAGGAAAAATAGAACATTGTTGGGGAGTGCCCTAGCCAGTCCAGGCAGGTCTGAGGAGGAAGAGAGCAGCTTGCTGAAAACAGTTCAGGGAAGTGCAGTTTTCTGTATAAGGGGCAGGGAACGTAGCCCAATGCCAGCTAAGGTCAGAACAGGTCTGGAGCCTGCAGCACTAGAACTCCACAAGGTCAGAACAGATCTGGAGCCTGCAGCACTAGAACTCCACAAGTATCATGACCACATGGACCCAAAACTGAGCTGGTCATTAGGTGGGGACCAGCCTCTACATTGACAATAGAGATGTGCTCCTTCTCCCCTTACGACAAAGCACCCCGAGGTCAGACATAGTCACCATTCAGGCTGAGAGGCTACAGAGTTTTATTTTGGCTTCCTATGAAAGTTGAGGCAAGCAGGGTAGTGAATGTAGATGGGAGTGTCCCTAGAGTTCATGATCATATGTGGGATACATGACCCCATCCCCCAACTCTTAAGACCAATAACATCTCTGTGGAGCTTTGGGTGTATGCTCTACTGGGGCCTCCTCCTTCCACCCTCTATAAATACAATAAATGCCCCACACCTACCCACTCCTTATCACATTTCTTGGTTATTTACATGTATTTGTCTTTTCCACAGTGCAACTTCCCCAAAAAGTGGCCTGTGGCAGAACGCATCTTGCCAGACTCCAGCCAGCTACAGACATCAGGATGGGGGTTAAAGATGGCCGGATACTAGGGGCATATCCCCTCCTATTCTCTCCAGCCCTAAACCCCAAGTACCAAGGTAATTACACTTAAAGTTGAACATGGAAGTAGGCTTTTGTTACCCTTCAGGACCTAGAAGAAAGCATGTGACTTTCCCCAATACACAAGGAAAGGAACCCAATCCAGAAGAACCCAACAGCATGAAAATTGCCATTGCCACTGGACTCAGGTAGGTATATCTATGAAATGTCATATACAGAAATGTTCGGAAGGAATTTATTTCTATACTGGATGTTGGGGATGTAGTGGGGGCAAAGCAGATAAATATGTAACATGTCAAGGGTGCTAAATGCTAAGAAAGAAGAAAAAGCAAGAAAGAGGAATAGGGCAAGAGTATGTTGTTTTAAATTTGGTGGTTGGGAAAAACAATTCTGTTGAGGTGAGGGAGCAATCCCTGTGTTTATCTGGAGAAAGAGTATTCATGGCAAAGGAACTACAGAGTGCAAAGGCCCTGAGGCAGGAGCACGCTTCGCTTGTGGGAGGAACAGTGAATAGATGGAGTGGCTGGAGCTAGGTGAGTGAAGGAGAGAGCAAGGTGAGAGAGGAAATCAGTGGCCAGATCATATGGGGCTTTGTACACCTTGGCAAGGGCTTTGGGTTTTGCTCTGAGTGAGATGGAAAGCCATTGAAGGGGTTTGGAACTAAAAGCAATGTGAACTGACTTAGGTTCGACAAAGTTCACTCTGGCTGCAGAGACTGATCACAGGGAGGAAAGGGTGGAAAAGGAAAACCCACTAGAGGACAGTTGCCAGAGAGAGGTGAGGTGGCTTGGACCGGGTAGTAGTGGAAGTGGAAGAAGCCATTGACTTGTAGATGTGGTTTAAAAGTACAGTCAGCAGCATTCGCTGATGGGTTGGAGGTGGGGTGTGAGAGGAGGAAGGGGCCATGGCTGTCTGCAAACGTTTTGGCCTGCATCACTGGAAGAATGGAGTTGCTCTTTACTGAGATGGGGAAGACTGGAAGAAGAGAAGATAGGGGCAGAATGGGGGGAATTCACCAGTTCTGTTTCTACCTATTGCGTGAAATACCTACCTGTTTGATCTCTTAGTGGAGGTATCCATTTCAAATAATAGTAGACATTCCAAATAATAGGCTCCCCAAAGGAATAATAATAGCTAATACCATTTACATAATGCTTTACAGTTGACACTGCTCCCACATACATTATCTCATTCTGTTTCCACATCACCCACATTAGGCAGGTGAAACAAACTTGTTTTCTTTCCATTTTACAGGTAAGGAAACTGAGATTCAGAAAAGTTCTGCACAAGAGAGCCAGTGTCTGAATGTTGCCTTACAGAGGAAGGTGGCCTTGAAGAGCAGCAGTCAACCAACAGAGAGACCACCTCTTCCCCAAGGCTGTCAGGTAGGAAGACCTCACCCTCCCTACCCCTGTGCCCAGCCCTCTCACAAAGAGGAGCCAGCAGGCTAGTGTTCCCCTCCCCTCCCCTCAAACCACCAGAGCCATGGCTGGTCTAGCTTCCCTGGGAGGCACAGGGCAGGTGCTTTGAAGGGGAACTTGAGATGGACATTTCAAAAATGAATATTTTTATTTGTGTACACATTTAAAATTAATCTTAAATACCAGAGGGAGACTATTCTAATTCCTGAAAGTAGCTGAGAATCCGTGGCATCCATCATTAAGCTACCCAGTGAGAAAAAGGGGTTTGACATGGCATCAATAAGGGCAGCCACTGAAAAAGATAAAAAACCTTCAAGTTTATACAGGATATGACACCCAGATAAACCAGTGGCAATTGCATTTCCTTCCAGCCTTTTTCCCATGCATCTTTTTAACATTGTTCAGATCTTACCAGCTAGGCAATTTTGTTTTTCCATAACCTGCTGTTTTCTCATCACAACTTAATACAAACATTTCCCCCCGTGGTCTTAAACATCTTTTGTAATCATCATTTTCAAATGGCTATATATTAACCAGCCACTTAGACTTCTTCCACAATTTATATACATCTTTGTGCATTAAGCTGTTGAGGGTTACTTTGCTAGGTATCTCCCAACGAGTAGAATTGTTGGTTTAAAAGACAGAAACGTTTTCAGACTCTTGATAAATTCTAATCATTTTACAGAAAAGTTCTGCCATTGGCATAGGAAGGTAAGAGCAAGCCTTGGAAGATCTTCTGGTTCTAAATCTCAGGCTTTTGTTTATTTATTTATTTATTTTTCTGTGCTTGTCTTCTTCTTGTGAAATGGAGACAAGTGCATGTGTCATGATCACAAGAATCAGAACCGTGTCCTCAGTAAATAGCAGTGGTGCTTGTTATAATGAGAGAAGATTTGCAGAATTCCTAGGAAATTGTCTTTGTTCAGTCACCCACACTGGCCGCCACATTGGAGCACAGTCTGCCCTCACCAGTTCTTCTCCATCTGATGACTGGCAGACTTTTCCCAGCAGCTCCTACACAGTCTGAAATGGCCCTTTTATCCCTCAGTGACACGAAGGGATTTGTCACTTTGATAGCTTGTATCTGGACTTCAAAGGAAAATTTGTCCATGTCCTTCTTTCTCTGAGCTCCCTTGCTCCTCCCACACCCATTCAACATCTTCAAGTCCTAAGGGTTCTTCCAGATCCTAGTCTAATGTCATCTTCTCAGACCTGGCCGCACTTCATCCTTCTCCAAATCATCAGAGGATTTATTTCCCTTCACCTCTCACATTACGTTCTCTCTTGTACAGACCTCCATTTATATGTACGTCCCATGCCCTGTATTACTCTGTATTGGTAAGCGCCTTGAGAACAGAAATTGAGTCTTTCTTAGCACACAGCAGCCACTCAGAATATCTGTTCTATGAATTACTGGTCGCTCAGTGCCAAGCACTATTCTAGGTATTGAGAATGCAGAAATGAATTATTTTTGCATGAATACCATTTGCAAAGAAACCTGACCTCATATGGGGAAACAAATTCATAAAAACAGGATGTAGAAGTAGAAATATGTGCAGTACAGGGAGATGGCACAGAGGGAAACACAGTGATGGAGCCTTGGGCTCCACAGTCGGCAGTTCAGGACCCCAGGCAGCCCCGGCAACTTCACAGCTGTGTGACATTGGCGGTTACCTATTTCTCTCTGGGTCTCAGTGAGAATAAATTAGTACCTACTCCATAGGATTGTTGATATACATAAGGCCTCTGATGTGGTGTGTAGCACATGGTAGTGATGTAATAAATAAAAACTGGGGTGCCTGGGTGGCTCAGTTGGTTAAGCGTCCAACTTCAGCTCAGGTCGTGATCTCACAGTTCGTGAGTTCAAGCCCTGCTTTGGACTCTCGGTTGTCAGCACAGAGCCCGCTTTGGATCCTCTGTCTTCCTCTCTCTCTCTGCCCCTCCCCTGCTCTCTCTCTCTCTCACACACACACACAAAAAGAAAAAGAAGAAAGAAAACTGTCTCTCTTCTGGAGGGGGAAGGGAAAGCTATGCAGACGAGGGGCCATCTGAGCTGAGCTTTTGAATAAAAATTCCTCAGGTAGGCAAGAGATAAGGACTTTACAGGCAGAGGAAACTACATGAATAAGCAAATAGTTTATCAGCAACCGAAAGTGAAAAAAAAATTAAACACAAGCCCTGCCACTCATGGAGTTTATGGTCCTTAACATGGACACGAAAGCAGTCAGCAGGCTCAAGGCAGGGATTTTGACTCAAAAGAGGAGAAAATCAGGAGAGAATGCCCTTGCAGGAGGGAGAGAGATGTCAATAATCATGCAGTTTCCTTTTCAGTGTTGCCACAGGCTTTGACCTCTGCCTGGTATGGACAGGCCATGGGGTAGGGCACCAGATTTGGGGAGGGCAGCAGACTTTCCCTGAAGCAAAAATAAGCTATTTTACTGTTATGCCCATCCACAGTGATACAAAGAAGCTTTATTCAGAAGCACCTACCTCTGCACTGCCTTGTCCTCCAAGGAAACTTGTTTTGTTAGGACAGATTTCTTCTCTTAGATAAATATTTGGCATTTCCTTTCATAGCAGTTTAGCAAAAGCTGCAGATCCAGAGATTAATTGCTCTGCCCTCCTCCCCTCCACCCTGAGTGAGAACGGCTTCACAGGTTATAAAAGCACCCTCCACTCTTGGAGAGGTGCAGAGTGGGGCCAGAGGTAGCCATGGGGAGGGTGGGGAGCTGGCCGTGTAAAAACTAGAATTCTGGAGGCGCTGCTACCAGGTACTTAGTGGCTAGGCACGATTAGGTAAATTGGAGGAAATCCCTCTAGCCCGCTTTATCCAGGGCCTGGGATAGATTTTAGACTTGCTGCTGATAACTTAAAGGCCAGTTTTAGGTAACTTTAGGGTGAGTGCCAACTATTGTCACTCAAATGTAAGAGGGCATGACTGTTTAATTTCCTCTTGCAAGGGGCACTCAAGAGAACTGGGAAATTCTGAATTTGCTGCCCAGGCAGGCAGCCATCACTTCATCCCAGAGTCCAGACCTTTCAGAAAAGCCAGAAAGCAGATAGATAAGCCTCCAGAAGAACTGGAGCAGACAGTAATGGTATTCATTCACCACTCTCTCCAGTTCCTTCCTTCTGCCAGCTCCCTGCCCACCCTCTTCCCTTTGTCCTTCCCCCTCTACTTCTATCCCCAAAAGGAGATCTAAATGAAAACAAAAGGACCAGGAAACAGGACAGGTGACCCGGGTAGACAGTTCTTGTTCTGAGCACATTAGGCCCTTCTTTGTATGGGCTCTGAAGTTCTCGGAACGACCTTGGTTTGGCAATGTGGCATTGCACTCTGCATGGATCGATGGATTGATCTGCAGACCAAGAAATCACAAGCTCTGTGTGTCAGATCAGCTTAACTCACATGAACCAGGAGCCCGTGGTGGGCTGGGACCCCAGTCTGGGTGAAATCCAAGATTTGAAACCAGGGGAGTACCTGGAGAGATGGGCCAGGGCAGCAGTCAGCAAACTCTAGCCTCGGGGACAAGTCCAGCCAGCCACCTGTTTTTGTACAGCCTGTGAGTTATGAATGGTTTGTACCTTTTTAAACAGTTGGAGACAAATCAAAAGCAGAATGTTTTGTAACATGTAAAAATTGTATGAAATTCAAATTTCAGTGTCCATCAATGAAGTTCTGTTGGAGCACAGCCATGCCCATCCATTTATGTATTGTCTGTGCCTGGCTGCCCTTACACAATGGCAGAGTTGAGTAGCTGCGACAGAAACCATATGGCCCACAAAGATGAAAATGTTTACCCTCCAGCTCTTTACAGAAAAAGTTTGCCTGTGTTCATTCTTTTGAGGGTGTAGCCTGGTAAAGGAGATAGTTCAGGTAAACTAAAAGGGAGCTTTGTGTTTCCTAATGTGCTCATAACGGGTCAGTCCATGTAATCCTCACAGCAGCCTCATGAACAGCAACTGTTATCCTTGTTTTCCGCATGAGGAAGAGTAGATACACCTGCCAGAGGTCACCCAGTTAGAAAGTGGTGGCGCTGGGCTCTGCACCCAGCTGGCTATTCCTGGAGACCACAGTGAACCAGGACACCATGGTGAAGACCCAGGAGAACAGTGGCAATGGAGGCTGTGAAAAGGGTGAGATTCAGATGCTCAGAGCTGCGGAGGGAGAGCCTCCCAGGTGGAGGGTGTTCCATGGGTAAAGGCCCGGGGCTGGGAATGAATGGTGCACACTGAGAATGGAAGGAGTGGAGTGGGGAGCTCCAGTTGGATGGACAGCTGGGGTCAAGCCATGGCACTTCCCAGTGCATGGTAGCTGTGAAGAAACAGTCTGGGCCTAGGCTCAGGTCCTCAGTGCACTTCTTAAAGCTGTGTGTTTGGGGCAAGTTGCTTAATTGTAAAAATAGTATCTACCTCTTTGGGAAGCTGTAAGGACAGACTGAAGCAATGTGTGTGAGATGTTTAGAAGGGCACCTGGCACTCAGTAAACACAACACGTGCCGTTATTATTGAGGTTATTGTTGTCAGAAACTGGATGTGTTGAAGGTTGGCATAAATAAAGGCTTGATGCATGAAAAATGAAAGCACAAGTGGGGACTTGTGCTTAGGGCATACCGAGTAAAAAATGTGGTATGGAAGCCAAGGAAATATAGAGGAGGCAAGTTGCTGTGGAGAGTTAGTTTTGGGGGTCCCCCCCAAGGCTCTAGAGGGACAAAGGCAGACAGCAGGAAGAAAGGGAGTCAGGGAAGGGCTTAAAGTTCACTATCACCCATCAGGAGCCTGGCTTTGTGCCCAGCACCTGGTATACATTATTAATCCTCACTACAACCCTCCCAAGTTAGTCCTGTCACCCCCATTTTACAGATAAGGAAGCAAAGACTTGGAGAATTGCCAGAATTACAAAAAGTATCTCAGAAAGTATATCCTGAGACTGGCCCTAGCCCCAAAGCAACAGGTCCCCAGGTCCCACTTTTGGCTATCAGTGGTCATATTTCTCACTAGCCCTATGCGCCAGGGTTCCCTGGTGCCACAGGGCTTCCCTCACCTAGTGAGGCCAGTACCCAGTCTTTGCCCAGGCCATCAGGAGTGGCTAGACAGGCTCCTGGTGTGACAGCCCTACCTGGGTGTCACAGTCCCAAGTGACTTGGGAGTGGGGTGCAAGTCACCTGAGAATGAAGAGTGCTTACCCACACAGGGCCTCTGGGCACTCCTTCCAGCACTGACCCTGGCTTCCTCTCTGGCTTTTTCTTGCTGCACTGTGCAAGCCCTTGTCCCGGGGCCCTAGCCGGGTAAGGGCCTGCTCTGAGCTGAGCACGGTAGTGGACATGTACATGCGCGTAAAGGCACTGTCACTGGAGCTTGGGAATGAAGGCTCTGGGGTAAGAAGACAGACCTGAGTTTGTATGTTGGCTCTGACACTACCTATGTGGTCTTGGGCAGGGGTGAGTGGGATGCCTCTACCACTCTGAGCCTGTTTGCTGCTCTGCAAGAGGCGGATGGTAATGGAACCAACTTCGCAGGTTGTGCTAAGAATTAAGCACAGAAAATGTTAGCTCATGATGGTCTCCCCTAATCTTCATGCCTGGCTTATCTGATGAGGAAATTGAGGCTCAGAAATTTGCCTGGGGTTGACAATAAGCAGATGGTGGAGCTGTACAGCCAAAGCTCAGGCTTTTTTTTTTTTTTTAATGTTTTTTTTTTAATTTAGTTTTGAGGGAGAGAGAGAGAACGAGTAGGGGAGGGGCAGAGAGGGAGAGAATCCCAAGCACATGGGGCTCGAACTCCCACAACCGTGAGATCATGACGTGAGCCTAAATCAAGAGTTGGACACTTGACCGACTAAGCCACCCAGGAGCCCCCAAAGCTCAGACTCTTTACCCTTGACCATGGCAAAGTCATTCCACCTTTATGCACCCATGTTCTGCACAGCTTTCCTCCCTGTGGCCTGAAGGGCACAGGTGTACAGAGGAGATACAGAGGTGGGGGGGTGGACAGGCAAGGGTACCTCGTCTTGCTGCTCAGGCCTCCAGGTGAGTAGTGCTTTGGAAGAAGCAGGCTGCTTGCTTTGTCGTTTTCCTCCTGCTATGCACAGATACTGCTTCCCAACTGTGGTCCCTACCTGTCCATGGACATGTAGGGGTTTTGAGGGAGGTGGGGGGGCAGGACCAATAATGTCTTTAGTTCAAGGCCAGGTTCTCTGCCTTAATGCCTGGTGGGTGTCACCAGCTGGCAGATCTCGTGGTCACAAGGCCACATGAACAGGGCCTCAGCATTTTAGGGTTGCCCTTTCCTCTAATACTGACACCAAATGGCCCAAGCCTCCATCCCATACACGCCATAGAACCCAGCAACTTACCTAAGGTTTCATGTAGATGGCTTAGAGGTTTTCTAAAAAATCCAGCTCAGAGCCTTTGCCTTTAAACCAGAGCATCATAATTAATATTAATGTGGGCCTAAATCATTATGTGCTTTGTTAATTCCTCCTGGTCTATGTTTATTTTTCTCTCCTTTATCATTTTTTTTCCTACTTGTTTGGAGGTTAAATGCGGTTTCTATTAGTTTAGGGGTTTCCCTCTTCCTTGAGGTTTCTCAAGATGCCCAGGCTGATTTAAGTCAGCCATCCCCTCTCGCTACAATTCCTGCTCCCATTAATTCTTCACTGTGCTCACTTCTTGCCTCTTGTTTGCTGTTGTCTTTCCCCCTTCTCTTTTTTTAAAAATTTATTTATTTATTTAGTGAGAAAGAACACAAGCGGCGGTGGGTCAGAAAAAGAGAGAGGGAGAGAGTTCCAAGCAGGTTCCACACTGTCAGCACAGAGCCCGATGCAGGGCTTGAACCCACAAACTGTGAGATCATGACCTGAGCCAAAACCAAGAGTTCATGCTTAATCGCTTAACCGACTGAGCTACCCAGGTGCTCCTCCCCCTTCTCTTGATACATCACCACAAAGGGTCCAACAACTAACCCTGTAGGTAACACAGGGTTGGGGGATGTTTCATGTTGCTGAGCTTCTTAGAGCCCCTTGGCCATGACAATCTTCTCCCTGTCCATGTCCCTTCTCAGGTCCTAGCTAGTCATTATGTTGGGTCCCCTTTAACTCCAGATCTTCTCTCCCAGAGCTCCACCCTGGCCCCTCACCATCCTGGGCCAACCTATCTACCCTCCCACTATTACTAACCCTACCTTGCCCAGTTTTTCTCCCAGGACTTCTTGCTACCTGAACTCATGGTTAACTCTGCTTACTTATAAACTGTCTCTTTCCCAATAAGCTCCACAAGGGAGTCCTGCTCACCGCTATGTCAGGGTCTGAGGCTGGACCTGGCACACAGCAGTGTAGACAACAAGGAGTGAGTATTGAACAAATGGGTGAATGCTGGCAGCAGAGTCCTCAGTGAGAACATCCGTCTATTGATCCCAGTGCAGCTGCAGCTGGTACAATGAGGAGGAAGAGAGGTCTCCTGGGATCCCACCCCCCACCCCAGGTGCCCACCCTTTGCGTCCCAAAGCCCCCCTACCCCCACACTTGGCTGAAAAACCGGACTCAGGGGAGAAGGTAGAGTAACGTACTAACGTTTTTAATACAGTCTGATCAGATCAATTCACATCACCAGGTCACCCTGGGCCTGCTCACATGTGACACAGCTGAGGTACACAACAATGTCCCCACCTGCCAGCTCTCCTGCCTTCCTGGCTACCAACAACCTTGAAACCGCTACCTCCCTGACCAGACTGGCATTTTTAAAATTTTGCATAAAACTATTTCTTCCATAGACTTCAAACAATCAACTAGCCAAGTTAATTATGGTACATCTAAACAAAGTTTAATACTAACCCTAACGTGTGACTGCGGTTTACAAAGAGCTCTGTATCACCTGGGATAGCTTTCAGTAGCAATTCACTACAACTGGTCCTAAAAAATAATAACAATAATAATAATTAGAGAATTAAAACCCAACAGCAAGTTGAATGGTTAAAATCACATAAGAACTGGAATTTGGGGTGGGGGTGTCCTCAATGGCCGAGCTTGTTCTAGTAGCAAAATGCTAGCCTCCAGGTAGGGCTCAGAAAGGTCTGAGGCCCTCCAGGTCAAGGGTCAAGCTCAGGGGCTCTCAGAGGGCACTCACCCCATGGTCCATGGGATGCTGTAGGCTTCCAGCTTCCTTGAAAACAGTTGGGCATCAGCATTGTGTAAGTGGGTGGAGACCCTGATGTGGTTTCTCTTGAGGGATATGAGAAGGGGGAGGGGACCCAAATCACCAGGGTCCCTGAATGCCGTCATGTGTGGGTTTGGGATTGGGATCACTAAGAATTGAGCACCAGGAATTCCAGCTTCTGCCCATTAGAGAAACTGGGACTGGTGTAGCTTTGGAGGCCTATGTAGTGTTTCCTGCCCTTGTCCCATACCAGATCTTGCAGATATTTCTGCAGAGTATCAGATGAGAATCTATTTCTAAAGACCACTGAAGGGATGGGTGGTGACAGGGTGGGGGGAAGGGAGAGTTAAAAACGAATAAAAATCTCTCAGCTACAGAACCCAAAGACATTACTTCCCTCCGCATTCACAGCATTTCTCAGCGGTCCCCAGTGGCCATTTCCGTGGGGACACAGCATCTGCCTCACTTCCCCTCAGGCCCCATGGGCTGCTGGTCAACCTCAGGATCTACTAAAGATGATGCAAATGCTGACTGAACAATCTGAAACCCAAAGGACTCGAGGAGAGACATGTTCTGCTGGGGAGAAAAAGGTGAGCCAAGGGCAGGGCCCAGGTCCCCCAGGGGGCCACCTAGGGCCCGGACATGCACCTTCTGGATATGTTTGTTCAAGTAGGACTTGGAACGGAAGAAGCTCCCGCATTCAGGGCAGGGGTACTTCTTCTCCCCGTCAGACTCCATTTTGTTTTTGGGGACTGCCATGTCACAGGAGAAGGAGCCATTGGTGCTCTGCTTCTCGGGCGTCTTCAGGTCACTGGCGTCCGAGAGGTCACCATAGGAGTCGGAGCTCTCAATCGGATCCTGATGTGAGCATTTCTGGCCTTCTAGGAGAAAACAAAACACACAGGAGAGATGAGGCCAGGCTCTGGAGATGCCCCCTTCTGGAGGGGTTGGGAAAGGCCAGCTCACAGGCCTGTGGATGGCAGCGGATGGCCAGCCACCGCCCTGGCAGAACCCACGGAGGTTCAGTTGGTCAGTCTGGGAGCCTGGTGTGCCTACGGGGGTGAGACAGCAGGGCCCTGGGGC
Source organism: Cryptoprocta ferox (assembly GCA_028646485.1). Lineage (NCBI taxonomy): Eukaryota > Metazoa > Chordata > Mammalia > Carnivora > Eupleridae > Cryptoprocta > Cryptoprocta ferox. The sequence goes on along the minus strand of CM053566.1, from coordinate 19,661,435 downwards.
TGCCAGCCTCCCTCGCCGCGGACTCTTCATGCAGGTGCACGTGTATTGCTCACCACCATCTCAGCCTGCTTCAAGGAAGAGGGTACGGAGAGGGGGCCTCCACTGCTTCCACCCAGAATAACTCAAAGCCCCTAGTTCCTAGGCACTCTGCTGGCTGCCCCTGGGGGTAAGACAGCTGTTCTGATGATGCCGAGCAGGTATATCAATGGCCTCACTTCCACACCAGGCTAGCTGCACCCTAGCAAGGCAGAACCAAAGCCGCAAGGTCCTCAACCCAGCAGACCCCACTGACAGCTGAAACAGAAGCCAATCCTTTTCCCAGTGCTGCAAACACAAGCCCTGCCCTAATTGCCTTCCTTCTGCCAAAACCCATCCAGGGCCCAGTGGCCAAAGCATAGAGATTAAAAAGCAACTTTGAACAACTCAGTCAGCTGACTGTCCCCACATAGGGCTCAGGACAAGCTGGGCCTCAAGACAATCCTCATTGCTCTGCCTTGCCCTGCCCACACTGAAGTCCACCAATCAACCCTGCCTGGGTTCAGAGAGCCATGCCGGGAAGGGAGGTCTGTGATGGGAGCGTGGAGCATGCCATCTCTGCCATCTCTGCCGTCTGCCAAGCCCCTGGCATCATCCCCAAGGCAACAACTAGAAATACCACAGAACAACCTGAATCCACAAGTGAAGGTGGGGCCTCAGGAGCTCTCTGCAGACCAAATCCAAGTCAGAAGCAGTCACATAGCTCATTAATCACCATGCATCTCACAAACGCAGCCAGAGGCCTGCCAGAAAGGGCCACTCACAGCAACCAGTCACCCCTATCAAGGGGGAAGCCAGCCCTTGGCTCCCCCTTGCCCACAGGGTCAAAGGAAAAGAAAGCATTCAGCCACAGCTCCATACCATCCTTAAAGGGCCACAGGCAATTGACAGGCCCAGAGTGACTCATCATGCAGGACTCTGCTTCCAGCCTTGGGCCCAGGGCATCCCTGCAGGGCTCCAGACAGTGGGGGCTGGCCAGGAGCAAGGGAGGAGGGCTGGGGAAGAGGAGGCGGGGGCTGGATCTTGGCAGTGCCCTAAAAGCCTCACTCACTGCCCTGGAGTGAGATACCCACTTGGGACTTTTGTCCTGGAGGCCACTGCCACTCAGATCTCAGAGCCTCCTTGAGGCAACCAGCAAGCCGGCAGCCTTCCCGCCTCCCCACGCCCGGCCCAGCGCCCCCACAACACAGTCTGCGCAGAGAAGCAAAGTGCAGAGCAAGGGGTCGCTTGCCTTTGTTGCCATAGGTCCTGGCGCAGTGGAACGCTGCTCCCCCATTCGGGATGGGCTCCTGGTGCCTGGAGACCTGGGGAAGGGGAACACCGTGGTGGGTTTTAACATGGACCTTTAAGTAGGAGGCAGAGGAGAAACCTAAACAAGACAAAAGGAGATGAGATCCCGCGGCCAGCACAGAGGTACCTCTCTGTTTCCCCCATGCCTCTCCTCTGGCCGCTCTGGCTAGCATTCCCAGGTCAGCTGCACCTAGAAGGGGCCCCCTTGTTGGCTCAAAAATGGTTGCAACCACAGGAGCCACCTGGCTCAGGATGGATGGCACTGTCCTCGAATTGGCTTCTCTGCAGAGCCCACTCTGCAAGACTGCGGTGGAGAACCCACGCCGGCTGCCAGGAGGGATGGTCTGAGATCCTGCTCCCACCAGGGCTAGAGGCCAAATGCCTCTAGGCTTGCTTGGTGCCTCAGTAAGAGTGGTTGAAGAAGATGTCCCACAGCCCCAGGTCAGCTGCAGAGACAACGGCTAGAAATGTAGTCAGAATAGTAATGAGGCTCAACGGCAGCCACAGGACTCCAGCCAGCAGAACGCCTGCTTAACACTTGTAAAGGCAAACTGCACAACAAACCAGATGGAGGCAAGACAAAATCCCAAAGGAATGCCTCCAGGAGTCCCCTTCCTTCTATCTAGTAGGACATGTTCTATTTTGCTAACTTTCTCACTTTCCAAATAACTGGATTTAGTAACTCTTCAGACCTTCTGAGGAACAACAAAAATAGCACGTTATGTTAAAGAGGCTCAGTCAGCTCTTATTCATGGTCATCTTTTGGTTTGAGTTTGGAGTATCCATCAGGTTCACTTAAGGAATAAAAAGAGATCATCTCTGCTTTCATTTTGGAGAAGGGGCAATCCAGCCATCTTGAAAACTGCAGCAGCCCAACCCAGATGTTCTGGTCAGTTTGAGTCATGCAATTAGCTCAGGCTGGGAAGTGTAGATCTTGGGCCAACTTCCACACCAGCCACAAGTCTGAGGTCATGAAACCAGGTGGGCCAGTCAAAGGAAACTGACTTGGGTTTTGCAGGAAGTTGTGTCATCAAATTCCACCGTGGTCAAGGATCAGGACGTGCCTTCAGCAGGAACCAAAGCATTTTAGCATAAGGTCCACCTGGTGTGCTAGTGCCCTTTAATCTACTCCAGATCTGGTTGACACATTCTCAAGTGCTTTTATTCTCCCTTTAAAATTATAGTTATAGGATAACAGTGGGATCCACTCTGAACAGGTCAGAGGCTGCAGGGTACTGTGTAATGTCTGCACAAGTCTGATTTGGCATGGCCTTTCAAATGCTGCTGGAACAGTAATAAAGGTTCACTTTTAACAAGTGATAATGGTGTGCCAGGGCCCAGCACGGTGCATGCATTATTCTGCAGAATTCCCCCAGCCACCCTATGAGCTAGGAATTATTAGTATATCTATTTCATAGATGAAAAACGAGGGCTGGTAAGGTTAAATGACTTGTGGTCACATATGCAGCTACTAAATGGTAGAGCCTGGACTCCAACCCCAGGACCATGTGCTATCCTATGGTCCTTAACCGCTGAGCAGACTCTTTAATGGGCCCTGGCCACAGAAATATCCCTTGGATTTCCGTGGTAGGTTTCGTTTATCACCATTTACCCTTATGTGTTTCCACCATATTGGTGGGTTAGAATGGAAGCAGCCAGTAGACAGGAGCTGACCTGTGGAAATCTTTAACACACACTCCCCTGACAGTAGAAGCTGGTGGTTTCAGAGGAAAGGGGCACTGAGTGAATTTTCCTGTCTTTCCTGATACAGCTACTTTATAGACCCCTGGTCCAGTTGCTGGTGTCCTGCCCTGCCTAGTAGAGTGAGTTATCCTGTGCTGTGACCAAGTAGTCTGCCTGGGGCCAATCACGGGGGACAGATCGGCTTAAGAAGGTCCCATATAAACATTCTTATGAGGGAAGCTGCAGTCGGGAATGAGTAGGAAAGGCTAACAGGAAAGAGGACCTTAGCCCTGCCCCTGGGATTGGTGCTGTGGCCCCTGAGAACCAGCATAAGATATCAGGACTTTCCAAGGACACCACAACTCCACTTTAGAAGGGATTTGTTTTGTTTTTGTTTTTGAATCCCTTGTAGAGCCTCTGAAGTGGTGTGAAGCCCTCTCCATGGTATAGCAGAGGAGGTCCACTGAGATTAAAAGGGACGGGAAAGGAGGAAAGGAGCACCAGGAATTATTATATTTACTCCTTGTGGAAAGAACTATACCAGGGGAACACAGCAGATGCTCAATGAAAATCTGCTATGTTTTCCTGAAAAACAGTCTGAGAAACACATGGCTAGGTCCTCTTAACTTTACCCCAGCTGCAGACTGTACTATCTATAGCAAAACCACATGGCAGGGTAGTAGGAGTGGATCCACAGCTGCCACTTAAAGCCCAGAATTTAAACACAGAGCAACTCAGCAGCCAAGTGTTGGGATAAAACGGAAGCCGAGTTTTGGAGAAGAACACATCTTTAAAGCCAGAAACGTTTAGCGGGAATTCTGAACTCACCTGCCCATTCACCACTGATTAACCAAGAACCAGAGAGTTTGATCCAGGGACCAGAATGATGTCAAGATGGTGAGCACACATGTGACTTTACTACAACCAACAAGCCAGCCTCCCCTGCAATCCAGAGATGAAGAGTTCACAAAGACTGCTGCCCCTCCATGGCATTTTCTTGCTTGGTGCGCTGCAATTTGCACTCCAGAAGCAAATCTTTCATGAATTCCACTTCCACAAAGGGGTCAGGGACTGCTTTCTTGTCCAAACCCTGTTGAGGCCATGCCCAACAGAGCTGTGCTGGAGGGAAGCACTAAGTAGGTTTGTCTCCGCTCAGTCCAGGGGAATGGCAGGCTGGCTGTGTCCAAGACTGGCACTGGCGACAACTTGTGCACTCACCTCTGACTGGGGAGAAGGCTTCCTCCCCTATAAGCAATGATGTTGGAGTTCAAATGCTGTCTCTGTCAAAGGCGGATTCCCAATAAGCTATCCCTCTTCCTCACACTAGTACATGTGCATATATACACAAAGACCCTACTACAGAAATTTTTTAAAAGAAAATCATGGTGATCTACCAGGTCCTTCTCTCCTTCCCACTGTTCAGCTCAACTCATTTCCTCAATTTGAAAATGAAGAAACAAGCTTTTCTAGCATCAAAACTCCTTCCACTGCAAATAATCTTCCTCCACAGATGGTATGATCCACAACCTGCTATGTCTCTAGGACAAAGACAAGGTCATCTGTCTCAAATGTGGGGCTAGAGCAGCCAGGCTGCCTGCCTCCCTTCTTTCTCATTCTTCATGGGCAAGAGTCATTTGTGTGGCAAAGACTGGAGGATCTATAGGTAGTTAAGTTGACTGCCTGAGAATTGTTGGGGTTGGAGGGTTTCAAAGGGCACCTGATCCAACCTCTACCGTCTGACTCTCTGGCTGACATCAGCCTTTGCTTGAACCCTCGTGGACATAAGTATGTTAATTTATTTGTGCATTTCCTCCTATATCACAGTCTTGGCGGTGGGCTGGGAGAAGAATGACCCAGAGTTTTCTCTATTCTGATTCCAGGGTCTCGATGTCTTTGGTATCCTTATCCTCTTCCTGGACAAACTACCTTCCTCTTCCTTTTTCTTTTTATTTCCTTAGGAGTCGTCTCCTTCTATCTGCCCAATGAATGAGTCTTGAGGTAGAATCCTGCTCCTTCGATTCTTATAAAGACCAAAATTGTTTTCTCTTCCTCCTGTATGCCTAGGGAAGGTAGGACCAGAGTCCTCTTTTGTCTTGTTGGAGAAATGGAACTTCCCATTCTGACTCTCAGACCCAGAGCTGTTTAGCCTATGATCCAGATCTAGTCTTGGCTTTTCTGAGAAAAGGTGGGCTCTGGTTGGACTCTTCTGGCTCCCCCAGCCCAGTCACGTGGCCTGTGGCTGCTGCCCAAGTCCTGGTGTACAACAGTTGTTGGCTTTGCCACATCAGCTGTCTCCTAACTGGGTCGACTTTCCCTGCTGTTCCCTGCTGCTCTCAGCTCTTCTTTCCTCCCGAGCTGGGCCCCTAGGGGCCATGGCCCTGGGTCTCCCATCCAAATCTTGCCCGACTAGGCAATCTGAGCTAGGCTCTGAGTTTCATCATTAACATCTTTCTCCGCTCTCACTGTTTTCCTGCCTCTGGTCTCTGACCTCAGTTCTCAGATGGAGAACCTCAGGCTTCAAAATGTGACCAAACACCTGCTGATGGCATGTTGCAGGTTTAGTTATTTGAAAGGAGCCAGTTGAGGGGGGTGGTTCTGTCAGAAAGCCAGGTTAGGATGAAGCAAGATAAGAAACCAGCTTTTTCTAGAGCTGGGGCAGCCACGGTCAAGATGGTCAGCCACAGCTCGATAACTCCCCGCATGCACAACCCCACTGCTCACTACCCAGGGGAAGCTCCTGCCAGAAAGGGTTCAACTGACGTGTCAGAAAATAGGACAGACACTTAAGTAGCTTTTATTTCCACCTCCCTGCTTTCACAGCAGATTTCCTGGTGGTACAAACATCGATATCCAGTGGCTCTCAAGGCAAATCCCAGGTGTGCAATCCCAGGGAGGGACCCAGCTCCAGGGCACGAAGAATACCCAGTTACTCAGCAGTCTCCCTCCATCAGTGACCTCCGGGCACATGGAGACAGCAGAGGCACCTGAAGATTCCAGCCAAGGACCACAAGGGTACCTGGTCCAAACCAGAGTGTCAGTGAGCTGTGTCTTTCCTAACACTGTTACAAAGCACAAGAATGGGACCTCCCAAGGATGCAGGTCCTTATGGGGAGTTCAGAGATCTTTCACCTACCTTGTCTCCTGGGATCGTCACAACAACCCAATGAGGTGGGCAAGGCATGGTGTTCTTAACCCCATTTAAGTGATGGAAAAACTGAGGCTTAGAAAGGGGAAGGGAGAGCTCAAGGTCACAGAGTAGGGCAAGGTAGGAGGGGCATGGACTAAACCCTTAGTCCGACTCCAGTTCAGTACTCAATCCACTAAGCCATACCCAAGACTTCCAGAGGCATTGGGACAAGAGTCCCAGGAGAAAGGACTTCCCAGCAAGGTCCCTACCTGGCCAAAGCAAGCGCACCGTGCAGAAGCATCTTCACGCCCACCACAGACGGCTGCCCCAACCTCCGGCACAGATACGGCGCAAGCCTCCTCCACTGACACTGTGCTTGCACGACACAAACCTTAGCCGTCCAACCACCAACAAGCCCTGGGGGAAGCTCAGAGGCAGGCTGGACTTCATCCAACACAACACTGGGGCCACAGAGCCAGACTCCACCTACACCCACTCGGCCTCAAGCACACTGTCCTGCTCAGAGCACCATCTACGTTCCTGTCTCACCAAGGCCACAGTCACCTGGGTTTGGGCTCTTTCTGACCATTTGTGTTAGAAACTTTCTGCCCCTTGTCCATCTCCAGACTCAACCTCCTTCCTTGGTTTCTGAATTTCACATGCCAGTGAAATCAGCCAGCAAAAGCTTTCAAGCAGGACCCCCTTTCTTCCCACTTCTTGGGGCTTAGTGACTCTCCCACCAACCTCAGTAGTTCAGTGGTGTCTACGAAATGTATCCATCCTGCCATCGCACAGCACATGTGTTATGAGCCCAGTGTTGCAAACTGTACTCTCTCCTTCCGTTCCCACTTGCTGATCTCCTGGGAACTCCTATTCCAAGCACCCCACGTCTGGGAAGGAAGAGGTGGCAAATAGCTAGCTGGGCAATGAAGGTGTTTATCATTCACTGGAAAGGGAGGGCCAGCCGTGCAAGGAGCGGAATCTGAGGCAAGGCGATCAGGACACCCCTGGCCTCCCACACAAGCTCAGGCCCATCCCCTGGAAGTGAGGAAACAGCAGGGAGATTACCTCGGTTACAAATACTGCAGAAGTTGCTGGGCCCCTCACTGTGCTTCTTCAGGTGGTCCGCCATGTACGCTGCCCGCAAGTATTTCCCACACACCTGGCAGGGCACCTTGTCTTCATGACAAGCCAGGTGGGAGCGCAGACGGTCTCGAGTGGCAAAAGAAGCATTGCAGGTCTGAGGGCAGAAAGGAAAACGGGATGAGATGAAAACTGGCATCACATTCCTGACTTCCCACCAAGCACACCAAGAAACTGTTTCTGGCTAACACATGGACTCCCTGTAATAAAGACAGCTTTACATGTGGCCCATGCTTTCTCCCCAGAATGGCAAGTAAGCTACTCTTATGTTCCATGATGCGTCCTCATGAGACACCTGGGTTGGAATTATTGGTTCCGAATGGCTACCATAACATGTCCAGAGCCTGGCACATTAAGTTCCACACTTCTTTACAAAACAAAGATTAGGCATTTGTTCATTCTTAAATATGAAGAACTGACTTTAGTTGCACTGCTTATAAGTGAATTTACGGAAGTAAATTGGCATGTGAACAGACCAGTCTTCTTGTTCTCCATCCTGGGTTTTCTCTACTTGCTTTATACAAAGAATTCAATTTATCCACTTTATTCAAAAGTGATGTTAGTCTTGGCCACAGGGAAATGGAAAGGAAAGGCAGGACAAAGTGCAGAGATTACTCCTTATAATACTCTTGCAGGCTTGTATTGAGAAAGCAGCCCATAAAACGATGGTGTCAATTCTGCTAACGTGAGAATGAGCAGAGAGAAGGAAGGGTGCATGATTCAGAAGCATTTGTGGGACGTGAAGCTGGGGAAAAGCTGGTAATGACAAGAATGATACCACCCCACATGGATAGAGCATGCATTCTGTGCCAGGCAGGCACCACGATTAGCCTTTCCAAGACACTGATCTCCTGCAATCCATCCTTACGGCAGCCCTCCAAAGCAGGCCATGTTATCACCCTCCAAGAGAGCATGGCCATAGAAAGCCATGGTGTGAGCACCAACTTCTAATAAGACCCCGAGTGGACGACCCAGGAGCTGAGGGTCAGCACCAGCATCCTGGGAGGCAGCCCCAGGTCCTCAGGCATTTCCTGTACCCGAGGGCCTGACTCAGTCTCATCCCTGACCTCTACCCACCAAGAGCCCTTCCTCATCTGGGGCTCACGCAGGTACCCCAGCCTTGGAGGTCACAGAATGTCGGGTAAGACTCCTTGGGAGAGTTTCAGTCTGGTGACTTTCAAGCTGTTTTGGTTCCATGGAGATGTTTTAGAGGTTCATGTCAAGTCTGACTCCCTTTTCTATGAGTGTGTGTTTACATATTTTAGAACCTCAAGAGAAAGCAACATTCATCTTTAAGTGCATTACAGAGTGACCGTTAACCCACTGAAGACCCACCCCCCATTAACTCACTAGAGGGGAGTTGCTGCTGCCATCTCTCTTCTTAAAAGAAGCGTATCCTAAGATCCCAAGATCTCAAGGTAAATGTCTGAACCCCATCACCTCAAATACAAGCGCTTATCTCCTTACTGTATAATCAAAGCAAGAAACCAATGTATTCGATATTGTGGAGGCTAAAGACACCTCTGTTCCTATTCCAGTCCCAAATGTCTGTGCACATCAGGACAGGCCTTGCCATTCTCCGTCATTATCTTTTGAGTAAATGTTAACACATTTGAACAGAACATCTTATGCTAATGAAATACTGCCTGTAACTGTTTTATGCCTTGAGTTTATTCATTTGACAAATGAGGAAGCGGAGTTTGGAGAGTGATTTGCCTGAAGTATGGGATGCCGCTACTAGAGAAAACAGTCAAAACACTGCCACTGCCACTGCCAGGCCAATCCCCTACCTGTTCTATCCTCCCAGCTCCCCTGAGGTATCCCTCCCTTCCCCACTTTACGGCTGGGCAGACAGAGGCCCTGAGGGGAGACAGGACTGCTGGAATGTGAACCAGCCCCTGAGCCTGTGCTCCTCCCATTTCCAGACTCAACATCCATAGCTTCTGGAGAGTGTAAGGTACTGATACTTCCCAACACAGCATGTGGGGCAGCCAGAACTCCCCTGAAAGGGAGAGGTGACAGCATTTGTGCAGACAAACTTGAGCACTCAGGTGACTCAGGAAGCATCATGGGTGCTTGGTCTCAAGGCCACAGGTGGGCCCCACCTCAGTCAGGGACCTCATGATCCAATCGTAGGTGACAGTGGGGGAACTTCCACCCAGCCCACCAGCCTGTAAAGCTTAGCAGGGGCTGCCAAAAACAGCCCCGAGAGAGGGGTGCACCTGCCTTTTTATCTGGGGATAAGAGCCAGCTTTGCCAAACAGTGACCTGAGGACCGGCTCCTCAACAATGAGGGGCAGTGTGGTCTATGCCTCAGAACTCAAAGGAACCAAAGACAGACCAGGTGTAAGAAAATACGGTGAAAGACACATTCAGAATTCCATCTTCCGTGGTCCCTGGGAAAGGCGCCACTAGAGGGATGTGAAAGCGATGCCTTGTTTCTCTTGCCAACCTCCTTTGGGGTCTGTCCTTTAAGGCATTGCTTGTCACACTATGCTACCTAAAGATAATAGACAGCCAAACCTCAATTGTCCACAAGTGGATTATCCATTTGTGAGGGATTAGCTAGGTAAAATTAAAATCCCAGACCCAGCAGACTTTCCCCACCCCCCTCCTCCATTGATTATGTCTCAAGGAATGAAAGCTAACGTTAGCCTGAGCAAACATAATTAGGAATGAAAATCTGCTGCTGGGGGTGGGGGGGAGGAGCACAAACACAATAAAAACTTGCACTGTATTACAAAGCCAAGCTGAAGTGATTGTTGGCTTCTCTGTGCCAGAATTGACCCTTCGTGGCTCCAGTCCCCAAAGTTTTCGGGGGGAATTGTTCAAAGTGTACAAGCCTGAGTCTAGGCCTGCCAGAAGTTCAGACAACACAGAACGTAAAGAGCCTGGTCACACAACACAAAAGAGTGGCCAAAGGGGAGAAAGATCCCAAAGAAAGGGACACCTAGAATCTCTATACTGGAGCCACTCAGGAGAAAGACACTTCCCATCCTAGAGACCAGGAGAAGACAGAGGGACCCTGATGGGACAAGGGCAAGCCAGCATAGCATGCTCTGATCACCACTGATGTTCGGAATGGCCGCCACCTTGCCCATGCCCCTGTGCACAGGCAGCCTGTTGTTGTTAGGAGCACACCTGCCAGGTCCCAGCCCAGCCACCCGAGCTTGGGTCACCTCTGGTCATCACCACTCAACACTGAGTCCCAGTCATCCTCCCTTCACTCCCCTCACAGTTTCTCCCCATCCCAAAATTCCAAAAGCTTTTCTTCCCAGGGGTTGAGCAGCTCAGGAATGGGGCCCAAATGGTATCAAGGACACTAGTGCACATCCAACCTCTGGTGGCCTTTGAAGTCTGGCAGCCTGGGGGTAGGGCTGGAGGCATGGTCTTAAGCAGTCTTTTTATAGCCCTGGAAAAGTCTAAGGGCAATAAATGGAGGCCCAGTGCTATTGGCCTCACTGGCCCCCTTCTTCTTGGTGGTGCCAGCTCCCTTCAATTCAATTCATTCCTTCTCTAGTGAGCTGTCCTCCAGCCCAAACCACCCCAACTAGCCCCTAAGAAGTGGGGCCACTGGAAGGAATGGGAGAGGTCTTGAGTTGCTCTGGTCTCTCGGCTTCAGGCTGAACTCCACATGGGGATAATACCCCAGCCCCACTGCATGGGTTAAGACAGCAGTACCTGAGGCATCTGAGCCAGTTAAGGATGCTCAGGCCAAGCCCTAAGGAGATTTGTGTGTCACTGCCAAGCCTTAGGCTTCATGCCTCAACATTCAGATGGCCTTTTCACTCAAGCTGTGGCATCAGTCTCTGTAACTGACTCTGTAACTGGTCATCTATGGCATCGGGAGGGGTGGAGAGGTATAGCCCGTGCCTGGCTCTTGCCCAGGGAACCAACTCCCAGAGAGCCATCTCTTCACCTCTGATGCTTTCAGAATACACACCATGCAAAATAGATGCCCCTGCTGTTTAACCAAGCTGGGCATACCAGCCGGCCGGCCCAGAGCATGAGAGCCGGCATGTCTTCACCTGCTGGGTCACTATCAGGGGCATTCTGGCTATGGGGCTGGAGGTGGGGCCAGTGGGTCTGTAAGAGTGTGTTTTGGGGGGGCAGGGCAGGAGCAGGCATGTACACCGAGGGACAATGATGTCAGTGTTATGACAGAGACCAAGGACAAAACACACAAAGCCTCAAATGTTAGAATGAAAACTTTTATCATCACTCCTGTTATCCCCGCAGAGGCTGCGGGGGCTAAAGGGCACACCACTGGGACCTGGGGGGGAGGGGTGTCTATATCTGCTTTATCAGCCCCCAAAGCCATATTTTTGGAATGACCCACTATAAAGCTACTGGTTAGTCTAGCTCCTGAGCAGACCTGCTAGTAAACCTCAAAAACACAAAAGTCTAATTCACTATCCAGAAATGAAAGCAGGACCTGTGTGAGTGGGAAGGGAAGAGGGCAGCACAGGTCCACCCAGTTGGAGTTGTTCCAGTCTCCTCTGGAGGGGGATTCACCCCTAGAGTAGGGGAGAAGGGTGGCCAAGCCCCATTCTAGAAACCCCACACCTTAGGGGAGGCCATGTCAGGGGAGGGGAAGCACTTAAGCCAGTGACTTAGTTATGGGAAAGCACCAACCTCTAAAATCACCCCGGCAAGGACAGGCAGGCACTCAGGGGTGCCACCTGTTAAAGGGGGAGAAAACGGCAAGAGAACCCAGAAAGAAACCTGGAAGCTATAAGGGGATCCAGAAAGGAGCTCCTTATTACCCCTGGGGTCCCTGACCTGGGAAAGACTCCAAGTCACACAGGGAGGAGCTGGGCATGGTGGGCAGGAATCATTGTGCTGGCCTCTCTGAAAAGCAGGGGTCTCAGAGCAACTGCCATTCCCATTCCCCTCCATAGAAACTGTCTCTGGGGAGATTTAGGCTAGCCTACAGGCCACTGGGTAAAGGCCCGGCTGCCCTCTGAGGCAGTCCAGCCCTGCCTCAGATATCCCGGTGGGGCTGGGCAGAAGAGAGCGCTGCTGGAGTGTGCTGGGCCCAGGTTTTCAAGGGCTGGGAATGATTTTTTTAGAGAAAGGGAAAAGGTGGTGTCAGGAACCGAATGGGACGACCTCCACAAAGCAGGCTGGGCAAAGTCCCATGATGGCAGGTCGCTAGGAAGAGATTCCAGGGGCGGCAGGCCGCTGCTGCTCCCAACCCACACCTGGAAAAAGGGCAGAGAGTGCAGGTTACCCCCCCAGGCCACCGGGCACACCCCCACTGCCCTCTGGGCTCCTCCTACCCTGCCGGGCTGCTCAGCACGCTACCTGGGAGAGTCAGAATGTGCTCCGTGATTAGAGAATCAGAGAGAGAAGGCAGCGAGGCACAGATGGATCCCAGCATGCCCACCCTGCGTCGTCTTCGGGGGAGGCCACCTAGCCTCGCTGGCTGTGAACACCGTCCATACCTGGCCCCTGGGGGCTCACTGCCCTACCTATAGATCATTCATTCCTCCCTGCAGGTCCCCCTAAACCCTCCCTCCTTGCCACCAACAGGATAAGACAAACAGGTTACCCTACCAGAGGCTGTAAAACAAGCATCCCACCACTCTGTCTCCCCCTCAGATGGCACGAACTTGGCACAGGAGGGGAGACAGCCAAGAAGACAAATGCATTTTCCATCGACACAGGAATGCTCAGTGCCAGGAGAGGAAATTCCATTTTCTGGGCACACAGGACCCCCAGATATTGTTGAAGCAGACAAACCAAAGGTAAGAATCTTGCCCAGCCTTCCCCACCTACTGCTACACAAAGAGCTCACAAGGAGAGGAAACAACCCTCCTCTCTAAGTCCTCAGAAGCCCTAGCTGTTTGCAAATGTGGTTCAGCATGGGTTAAACAGGAGCCAGTGCTCAAAGAATGAGACCATCCACTCTCATCCTCCTTTGCTGTCGTTCCTACTGCCACCCCTTGTGCCCTAAGCTCAGGGGACCCAGAAGGTCAGGCTGCCCGAGAGACAAGGGGTAAGAGCTTTTAGCTGAACCACCAAGAGCTCTTTACAAACCCTGCCCTCTCCAAGGTGGCCCCTGCAAACTGCTGGGAACCAGAAGCCAGGCCCAACGGGGAGCCAGTGCCCCCAGGACAACACTTGAGCAATGTGGCCCACCATTCAAGGAGCTGGCAAATGCCAGGAGAGGAAAGCCAAGCAAAAGAGCGAAGACAGAGACAGGGTGGGAACCAGGACCCAGCAACCAGGAAGGAGGGGACATCAGCGGTTGGCGGGGGAGGGGGCCAGGGGGAAGAACAAAGGAGGAAAGCAGACGGAGGGTGGAGGGACAGAGGGGGAGGTGTGCAAAGCGGTGGTGGTCAGTCAGCCGACCAGGCACACACATCAGCTGGCTTGTGGCCAGGCTGTGTGAAACAGCAGCATTTTCTTTCAGCCCATCTCTGCCCTGGCCCAACCCCTACCTGACACTTGTGAGGCCGCTCAGAAGTGTGCACCTGCTTGATATGTCCGTTCAAGTGATCAGGCCTGGAAAAGAGAACCAAGAGAGTCTTTAAAACAAGACCTCAAAAGACAAGACCACAAACTTGGCCAGACCCTCCCCCCCACCCAACCTGCACACAGCCTGTTGGAGAGGACTCCCTCTTCCCCATCCCAGCATGACAAAGACAAAGTCACCAGTCAGCTCCACAGGCCCAGGCCTCTCTGCCCTGGTTTTCTCTAGAGAGGGAAGTAAAGTGTCTCTGACCTTGCCTACCCACCCACTCCCCCCCCCCACCAGAAGCTCGAATGATTTCTAGGACCCGAGGAGGAGGCTTTAGAACGGGACAGGGCTGCCTTACTGCGGCCTTTCTGGGAGGGGGTATGTGTGATTCATTGTCCAGACTAAAGCCCCTTAGAAACTCGGTATTCCCCTCCCCCAGCCTCTCCCACCAGGACAGCCAATGAATGCCACCCGGATGGAATTCAGTCCCCAGAGGCCAAGGGATAGAGCCTTAAGTCCGCAGCTGGGCTGGTAAACCAGATGCCCGCTGAAGCAGGTGGGCAGGGGCTGCCTGACCGGTAAGACTGGTTCCTAGTTGGGGCCCCTCCAAGGGAGTTCTCCTTCTGGAGGTTCACACAGACACAAGGTCCTCAGTATCCAGGCAAGTTAAAACCAGCCTTTTATTCTGAATATTCTCTTAAGAGGAAAAACAAAACAGCCCTCTGCTCCCAGACAAGTCCTCCGTTTCCTATCAGGCTCACTAAAAAGTGAATCCAAAAAGACATCCTGACCCCCTCCTCTCTGTCCTGAAAACATAAAGGGGATCTGTGGGTTCAGTTAGGCTCTGGAGCTACCAGATCAGAGGAGATCAAAGATTTTGGTGCTGGGAGACTCTGGGTGCAGAACTCTGTGCTCCAAGATCCCAGGAGGCTGAGAGGGGTGAAGCCTGAGTGCGCCCATCCAGGATCACCAGTGCTCTGTGGGGGGAGGCATTTGGTGGCAGGGAGTGTAAGAGTCCCAGATGCACTTGTTTCAGCCCCTCCCTGGGCAGCCATTCAAGCAGGGAAAGTCGCTGGAGGAAAAGCCTCTCGCCCCCAGAGGGGGCCCCATGCCTGGTGCCGGAAACACAAAGGGAGCCCAGGGAGAAGAATGGGGAGGCCCGGTGGCTGTGGCCTGAGGAATCCAGCCCCTTCCCACAAGGCCCGAAAGGAAGACAGACAGTAGGGCACGCCTAGTGCCAGAGAACTTCCCTGAGGGAAGAGAAAGCAGCTCTTAGCCACAAAACTAGGGCCATTAAAATACTCTCTACTGTCTCCAAACCTGATGTGGCCCTAGAGGGCCAATCCCACACCCCCGATCTCAACAAGAAACTGTCCCATGAGCCAGAAACAGGGCAAGTCATGAGGAGGGACACCATTCCTCACCTGGAGAAGCCTTTCCCACAGCTCTGGCAGATGTAGGGCTTGCCCACCGACCCATCGTGGGACCGCACATGGTAGGACATACGATCTTTCCTCTTGAACCGCAGCCCACACACTGGGCAGGAATAGGGCTTCTCCCCCGAGTGGGAAAGCTTGTGCCGATTGAGATGGTACACGTCACGGAAGATCTTGCCGCAGATCTCACATGCCACCTGCTTCCTGGTCCGGCTCCTCTTTCGGGGGCCATCGGGGTCCTCAGAGATGGGTAGCCCATTCTCACCCAGCCTCGGAGGAGGAAGGTCGATATAGCCCAGCTGGAGGCTGGTGACACCATGCTGGGCCTCATGCTGACGGAGCCGGTTGGCATCAGTGAACACCTTCCCACACAGGCCACATGGAAGGATGCCTGCCTCCCTCAGACCCCCTGGGGACCCAAACATTGAGTCCAGTAGGTTGGCCTTCCTTGGGCGGCCCCGGCCTCGCTTGCCAGTCAGGGGAGGGGCACTGGATGCCACATTGGGGAATGGGGAAGTCAGCAGTTGGGGGGACAGGGGTCCGGCCACCATGGGCAAGCGGTCCACCCCAGGTAACACTGGCAAAGAGGCTTGGCTGGCAATGGCTGCACCAGCAGCCCGGGCTGCCTCCTCCTCGGGCTGCATGCTACCTGCAATGCCATTGCTGTTGGCTGCCAAGGCTGCCCCGTTGGTCATGTCCAAAGGGAAGCCCAAGTCCGAGGTCCCAGGGGGCCGAAAGAGCATGATGTCTGCCCGGGCAGGGGGCACCAGGATCTGCACATTAGACTGTTTGATGACTTCCTGGCAGATCTCAATGACCGACCTCATCAGTAGGAACTTGGCAGCCGTCATGAGCTCGGGGAAGCTCTCCAGGCGAACCACGATGCGGGAAGTGTAGGCGAAGTCCAGGATGTCCCCAAACACCTTGGAGCTGATGGTGTGCATCTCCAGCTCCCGGCTGCCCCCAGCCCCGCCGCCTGGGGCCGCCGCTGCGCCTCCCACGTCAGCGGGACCCCCATCTGCAGCTCCGCCGTCGCCCAACTGGGCGCTGAACACCGACTCAAAGTACTCGCTGCAGGCGGCCAGCACGGCGCGATGCGCGGGGAAGCTCTCGTCGCCCACCCGCAGGAGCACGTCGCAAAAGCGCCCGCCGTTTTTGCGCTGCTGGTTGAGGTTGTGCAGCATCTCCGTGCTGTGCCTGCTCACCTGATAGGTGTAGCAGCCCGATGGGCCGCAGGAAGCGTCGTTCACCCGCTCCATGGTCGCTGCCCCCTCCCCACAAACCCGGCCGCGGCACTTGTCCGCCCCCTCCCTTTCCCTAGGCAGCAAGAAGCGGGGCGCAGTCGACGTATCTACACGTGCCGGCCCGGGGCTCAGTAGTCTCACAGGTGCGCAGAGCGCACACGCCCCCTGCACGGATCGTACTGTCTAGACAGCAGCGCGCACCACCTCCCACATAGCTGCCCCCACCCTTGCTGGATTGCGCGCTACTCTCTCCTCTCCGCCCGCCCGCCTCCCCTTCTCGGTCTACCTCCTGGGGGTACGCGAGCAAAGAGGTGCGCCCCTCCTGCAAACGCGCCTGCCACCTCCCCTCCCGCCCGCAAGGCGGCGCCGGCGCGCAGCCAAAAGGGGTGCGCGCGCGGGGAGGAGGCGGAGGGTTCTGCCGCGCAGGCGTGCGCGCGCGCGCCGCGGCTTTTCCCGGGCCCGCTGGGGGCGCGCGCTGCGTCCCCTGCAAAGCGCGAGCCGGGGCGGGGGCGCCGGAGCGGAGGAAACAAAAGGCGAAGGCGGCGGCGGCGGGGCGCGCACGGGGGCGGCAGCGCGGGCTTGGTCACGGAGCCTGGCGGGCGGTAGCAACGGCAAACGCTGGAGCGAGCGGGCGGCGGCGGCGGCAGGGTGGGCCCTTCCCTGGGCCGGGCGAAGGCGGCGGCGGAGCGGCGGCGCTGCGGCCCCGGCCTCCGTGTGTTCGGAGCGGAGGAAAGATGGCAGCGGCTGCACTTCCTCTTGCACTTTCACCCCTGGGGGGAGGAGAAGGAGGGGGCGATACCAACAACACCCCCCCCCCCTAGCTTGCAGGGAAAAAAAAAAAAGAAACGGCAAGCTCGGCGTGGGGGGCCCCCGGCGCCCCCGGCCCTGCACGTGCGCACCCGGATCCCTGGCCCCGGCCGCCCCGCGCGGCAAACTTTCCACTTTCTTTGTGCCGAGCGCCCCCCCCTCACCCAGCCGAGGATGCACGTCCCCCCTTCCCTATTTATACTCCCCCCCCCCCGCAGCTCCGCTCCCCCCGCTTCCTGCCCCCCCTCCCCATTCCCCAGCTCCGCCAATGCTGGCGCAGACTGAGCCCCCGTCCGGCCCCCGCCTTCCACCCCGCCCGCGGGGCCGGGGGCTGCAGTCTCAGCCCCCCCGGACCAATGCAAACGAAGCACCAAGCCAGCAAACCAGCTCCCACTGTCCCTCCCTCCCCGCCGAGAGTGGCGGCGAGCGGACGGGAGGGAGGGGTGAGGGACCGAGGGGTCCAGATCGGGCCCCCCCAGTCTTTGCTGTGCACCCGTAAGTCTAGCGGGCGTCGGTTACTCTTCGGAGCCCCACTTTGATGCTCGAAATCCCCAGAAGTCGCCTGCGACCGCCTCCTCGCTCCCAACCCCAGAGACGCCAGGGGTCCTGGCTGGGGGCAGGCCGAACCTCCGGAGCTGCTTCTGCACCCGGCTCACTGACCAAACCGAAGGGGCTGCGTGCCTGGGAGAGCTGGGGAGATGAAGCCATCGTCCAGCCTTTCCCCCAAACACCACACGCCGAGCTTTGTGCCCCTGGGAGCGGGAAGTCACTAGCTCAGGGAGGCGACAACATAGAGTCAAGGGCGGTGGGCAGGAGCAGGGGGCTCGGCGCACTCCAGCAGCCCCCCTCCCCCCCCCCCAGGGAACTGGGTTTATTGGAAGGATCCGGGGAGTGCCGTAAAGCCTCCTTGGGCAGGGAGCATCCCCAGCGCCCGCAGCCCAGAGAGTCGCCGAGCGCTCAAGCCACGGGCCCCGCCGGCAAGCCAGGGCGCTTTGTCCCCGGCGGTCTCGGGGATGCTGCCGTGCGCGGGTTGGATACGAAGGTTCTCCTGCCCGGGAAGCGCTAGTGGCGTCGCCGGGAAGCCGTACTTGGAGTCCGGAGCTGCAGGCACCGCGTGTGCGGGAGGGAAGTTCTCACAGTTGCAAAGAGGGAGCAAAGTATGTGTTCCAAACTTTCCACGGTTCCAAACTGAGCGCTTCCATTAAGAGAAGCGGTGTGAAGGGAAAAGCATTCTGGGTATTAGCATGCAAATGAACGGTCCCGGCTTCCAACTCCGCTCGGGATTCCCAACGCCGCGCGCCTCGATTGCGCGGAGCCACGCGCGCCCTGGGGGGCTTCCAGGCGAGGCGCCGTAGGGGGAGCCGAGTTCGAGTTAGAAACCTCGGCTTTCTGGTTATGTGTTCTGGTGTCACTTGGCTGCTCTGAAGCCTCTGTTAAACAGAGTCAGTTTCCTAATATGTACAACCGAGATAGCAGCGCCTGTGTCATGAAGTGATGAGGATTCAAAAGGTCACGTCTACGCAGCACTTAATTCTGTGCTGGTTCTCTCTCCTCACACACCTCCGCCCTTTCTAGGGCGTAGTAGGTGCTAAACACCTGTTGGAGAGAATACATGAAGCTTGGAGGCTTGAGGAAAGTTCCCTGTCCTGGGAGCAAGGCATCTACGTTCTAAGCCCAAACTGGTTGTGTCCCCTCAGGCTAGTGTTTTATCCTCTTTGAGCCATAGCCCAGAGATTCTTGGGCAGATCCCAGGATCCACAATATTTGTGTTCAAAAGTGCCTATAGGGAGGAGCCACAAAGAAAGAGGAACGAGATCTGATTATTGAGTGCTTACGGTATACACACGTTCTCTCTCTAGGGTACATGTAGATAGATAGGTTCTACCGCTGAAGAAACAGGAAGATGAGTGACTCGTCCAAGGCTGCACAAATCCAACCAGTTAATCTGAGTGTGCCCTTTCCATACCCGTGCCTCATGAACTAGGAACTGGCTCTCTCCAGTGCCTTGCTTAGAAGGCCATACTGTGACTGGCTTCATCCCAGAGGGTTCACCCAATGAAGATGGATTCACAGAGTTCTCTCCCTCATCCACTGTGCAGTGAGGATAACAGAAGATGCATCAGCCCCATTTTGCAGATAGGAAGCCTGAGGTTCAGGGAGCTTGAGTGAGTGGCCCAGGATACCACCATGGAGAAACGGCCAGAGACAGATCTAGATCTCAGTTCTGACTCCAGCTGCATGTCACTTAGGCAGTAGAATTGTTAGGAGGGCACAGAGGCTGTGATGATCCCCCAAATTCATCTCTAATTCGACCTTCAGTTTTGCCCATCTCTTGGGCTCCCTCCCAGGAATCCATTCTGTAACTTCAGGTTACAAGGTATGCTTAGAGGACATACATTTGTTCTTTTGTTTTCTTTTTTTTTTTCTTTTCTTTTCTTTCTTTCTTTCTTTCTTTTCTTTTCTTTTTTTTTTTTTTTTTTTTTTTGGTAATTGAAGTGAAATTCCCATAAAATATCTACCTTAAAAATTTTTTTTTGACATTTATTTATTTTTGAGAGACAGAGACAGAGCATGAACAAGGACGGGGCAGAGAGAGAGACACAGAATTTGAAGCAGGCTCCAGGCTCTGAGCTAGTGGTCAGCACAGAGCCTGATGCAGGGCTCAAACCCACAAACCGTGAGATCATGACCTGAGCTGAAGTCGGACGCTCAACCGACTCAGCCACCCAGGCGCCCCAATATCTACCATTTTAAAAGTGTGTAATTCAATAGCACATATTACATTCACAGTGTTGTACAACAATACCTCTATGAAGTTCCAAAACATTTTCATCACTCCAAAAAAAAATTCTGTACCCATTAGGCAGTCACTCCCCACTTCCAGCTCCTGTCAACCAGCAAGCTGCATTATGTCTCCATGGATTTACCTGTTGTAGATATTTAATATAAATGGAATCACACAATATTTGATCTTTTGAGTTGGCCTTTTTTCACTTAACGTAATGTTTTTGAGGTTCATCTATGTTGTAGCACAAATCAGTACTTCATAACTTTTTATGGCTAAATTCCATTATATGGATATACTATCTTTACCCATTCATCCATCGATGGTCTTTTGGCTATTGTGAATAGTATTGCTATGACTATTGATGTACAAGTAATTTGTTGTATTTCCAGTATTCAATTCTCTTGGATATACACCTATCAAAGGAAATGCTGGGTCATATGATAATTCTGTTTAACTTTTTGAGAAACCAAACTGTGTTCCACAGCTGTTGTACCATTTTACATTCTTACCACACACATATGTTTATAAGTAATTTTAGAGTTGGTCAAACTTACTATTTTATAAATGAACATGCCAAGGCTCAGAGAGCTTAATGTGTCCAAGGTCACACAGCAGGGTCCAGACTAGAACCAAACTTTCCTGATTCTCTAGCCTTTCACCCACCAAGAGCCTCCCACTCTCTCAAAGACCCATTGAGCATTCATTGATATATTTGACAAACCTGTCCAGTGAAGAACTAAGCTAACCATATTTATGAAGCTCCTTCTCTTCCCTCAACATTTGTTGAAAGAGCCCACCACGATGTTTCCAATTTCCAGGCTGCACCTTGAAAAGATGCAGACCTCGCAATCCCTGCATCTGCCTCCTGCTGCTGGCCTGGCGGCCCCTCTTCTGTTGCCATGGAAACCACGCACCTCGGTTTTGGCAGTGTACCAGCCGGACAGAGAACTGAGAGCATCCTTGTCTCCCAGGGTAAGTGGAGCTGTCAAGGTTATTCACTCACTGGATCCGTATTTATTGAGCACCTAGTAAGCACCAGGTTTTGGGGTTCTTTGTTTTAGATGCTAGGAATATAGTTGTGGACAAGCTAGACCATGGGCGGTGCCCCCAAGGAGCCCACAGCCTCAGGGAGGAGACAGACAAAACACAAAGAAATAAAAAAGGCCTTTTCTGGCTCCTCTCCATGGTTCTTCAAATTCTCCCATCTTTTCAAGCCCTGCTCAAATCCCATTTCCCCTGGGGCATCCTCCTCACAAGCTCAGATCCAAGTGATAGCTCCTCTCAGCTATCACAACATTTTTTTTTTCTGATTGCAAGTGATATGTGTATTGCAGAAAATGTAGAAAAGACATGAAAACACAAAGAAAAATAAAGATATCCTATAATTTTACCACCAAGAGGTAAGCACTGTCAACATTTCCTTCTGGTCTTTTCCCCTTTCTACATGTGTATAATATTCTTGGGTTTTTTTTTTTAATATAATTGGGTCCTATTTTAGATTTCTTTATAATCTTGTCTCATAATAATATATTTTCTTCCCAGCACATTATGAAGTTCCCCAAGGGCAGGGACAGGGCATTGATAATAACAGAGAACATTTGTTGAATGCAAACTGTGCCAGCCACAGTACTGAGTGCATTACTTAGTGTATCCTCTGTAATTCTCAAAACACTCTTATGAGGTGTCTACTCTGGGATTCTCATCTTACAGATGAAGAAACTGAGGACTTGGCCAGATAAGGAAGGGAAAGTGATGGCTAAAAGCATGCATGAGACAGAGTGGTTCCTGGACCTTGGTTTGCTCCTGGGGACTTCCCCTCGAACATTGGCTGCCAGGATTTGTTGAATGATTGGCCATGAGCCAGGGACCCAATAGGAGGAGATGATAGAGTAAAGCACAGGAGAGAGGCACCCTTGTTTCTACAGGACAACAAGAAGCCTCCCCACCCGCCTTTATTTTTTTTTAAGTTTTTAAATTTGTTTAATAATCTCTACACCCAATGAGGGGCTCAAACTCACAACCCCAAGATCAAGAATCCTCAGCTCTTCCAACTGAGCCAGTCAGGCACCCCCTACTCATCCTTATTGGGCTTGCTTAGAAGACCTGTAAGGCCAACCCACCTCCTTTGCTGACTCTCCGGTGCTGGGCTGTGTTTGGCTTTCTAATACCAATAGCAACAAGATTATTCATGGAGCAATCACAATACCTCATGCAGGAGCAGAGCTCTGGGTTTGGAGCCAAACAGACGTGAGTTCAATTCCAGCTCTGCCTCTTGCTGACAGTGTAGTTCTGGGTGAACTGCGCCAGTTTATTTAGCTTCCGCAGTCTTTCTCTGAGACTAGAATGATTGCCCACTTTTTAGAGGTAACTGGGAAGTTAGGTGGTTTATCCAAGCCTGCACCAGTGAGGGTGGGGTCCAAATTGAGTGCAGGCCCCCCTAACTCTGACAGCCAGGCCCTTTCCACTGAACCCTGGGCCTCTTATCTTTCTCTTGACAATTGGGTTCCCTCTGTGACTGGAAAAAGTGTGCAAATCATCTCCCTTTTCTGTTCTTCCTGCTCTTTGAGCTTCACTAAGGATCGTGCAAGAGGCACAGGCTCAGAAACTCTTGCCTCCTGCCCCCACCAGGGTTATCTGGGGCCCTCTCTCTGTGGTCTTCGGGGGTGACAGTGCTCCTGTGAGCCATGGTTTATCATCTGCAGTCATTTCCTGCCTCTGGGTCACCAGCAGGACCTTAACTCTTTTTCAGTTAACCAGGAACAAGAAAGGAAAACAAAAATCCTCATAAGCAATTGTTCCACATTTTCTATAGTCAAATTTATGAAGACTCTCTTTTTTGTTCCTAATTAACTAAAGGACAGTTAAGGTGCTGTTGGTGACGTGGGGGCAGGAAAACATGGCAGGTGATAAACCGTGGCGCACACGCCAATGGCAGAAAACTGTATATGACAAAGAGTTAATCCCTTTAATGCAGATAGAGTTCTTAAAGATGAACTTTTAAAAAACGACTCAAGGTATTTTTTACTGCTTTTTAGGCATTTTGTAAATTTGAAATTTTTGAAAATAAATTAATTTTTTAAATTGTGAATGGACTTAAATGCCACTGAATTGTACACTTTAAAATGGTTACAATGGTGGGGTGCTTGGATGGCTCCATCAGTTAGGCATCTGACTCTTGATTTCGACTCAGGCATGATCTCACAGTTCATGAGTTCTAGCCCCACATCAGGCTCTGCGCTGACAGTGCACAGCCTGCTTGGGATTCTCAACGTCTGCCCTTCCCTCACTATCACTCTCTCTCAAAATAGATAAATAAAATGTATTAAAAATAATAAAAGAATGAAATAGTTACAATGGTGAATTTTATATGTGCATTTTACCTCAGTTTAAAAATTTTTTTAAATTTTTAAAAAATGTTTATTTATTTTTGAGAGAGAGACAGAGCACGAGCAGGGGAGGACCAAGAGAGAGGGAGACACAGAATCCAAAGCAGACTCCAGGCTCTGCACTGTCTGCACAGAGCCCGATGTGGGGCTCAAACTCACAAACCATGAAATCATAACCTGAGCTGAAGTTGACACTTAACTGACTGAGCCACCCAGGTGCCCCTCAATTTAAAATTTCTTTTAAAAAAAAAATGCCCTGCTTAGTCGGTTAAGTGTCCAACTCTTGGTTTTGGTCGTGATCTCACAGTCTGAGAGTTCAAGCCCCCTGTTGGGCTCAGGCTCCACACCAACAGTGTGTAGCCTGCGTGGGATTCTCTCTCTCTTTCTTTCTCTCTCTCTCTCTCTCTCTCTCTGCCCCTCCCCTGCTCATGTTCTTTCTCTTTCTTTCAAAATAAAGAACTTAAAAACTTAAAAAAAAAAAAAAAGAATGCCCTAAAGGAAAAAAAAAAAAAAAATGTTCAAAGGACACAAGTAGACAACTCCCAAAAGAGGAAATACAAATGGCCTATAAAAACTAAATACTAAGGGCACCTGCGTGGCTCAGTCCATTAAGCATCTGATTCTTAATCTCAGCTCAGGTCTTGATCTTAGGGTTGTGAGTTCAAGTCCCACTTTGGGCTCCACACTAGGCATGGAGCCTACTTAAAAAACAAAACTAAACTAAATACTATTTCCAACGTACCAATTGGCCTCTGCAACTTCCTCAAAGAGGCTGTCCCAGACACCCTCTCAGTTAAATCCTGTTATGTTACCAACAGTGCCCTGAGCTTCACCAACACTGGCACCACTACTCCTTAAGGTAATAATGTGTTCTCTTCCTAAATTGTGTTCTCTTCCGCTAGACCAAGTCTCCAATGGCAAGGACTCCTACTGTCTTGACCCCACAGCATCTCCATTGCTCAACCCAGTGCATGGGTCTCATAAATTTTTGTTGGATGAATACGTGAAAAATCATTTTTGGCTATCAAATTATCAAATATTTTGTAACCTGCCACTATGGCTGGCAAGAGCCTAGAAGGACTCAGTGTTCTCATATCATGTTGCTGGGAGGCTACACTGGACAACTTTCTAGAAAGTGATCTGGCAACACATTTTAAAAGCCTAGGAAATACACTTCCCCTTTGACCCAGCAATTTCACTTGTAGGAATCTGATGAAATAAGCACAGCTGTGCGTCACCATGTAGGTTCAAGAGTGTTCGCTGGAGCACAGTTTCTGATAATGAAAACCGGAAACCATTTAATGTCAACAGTGGGGGTCAGTTGCATGAACAAAGGTGACGGTGCTTGGATTGAGTTAGCTGAAGATTCTGTGTGATGTGTGATCCGACCAGCAGCTCCTTTTTGGCATTTGTGTCAGCACAACCAGACTGTGAGAAGGCAGAATGGTCCCTTGAGTCCTCTCTGGCTCAGGAATTTGGGGTATCAGTCCAGCTTCAAGCTGGTTAATGGTCAGTCACCTCAATCCTGGGCTGAGGGGAAGGATAGAGAAGTGGGGATACAAGCAGAAGTTTGTGATTCTTGGCTCACATTTACAAAAACATTGCCAAGCTCTTTGAGGTTCCTTCCTGGGGTGACTCCCCAGCCCCTGTCTGTGCATACCTGACCTTTCAAGATTCATATGGAGAACCTGGAAAGCCAAGGTGATGGAATAAACCCACATCTTCAGGCCTTCAGGTCTCACTTGGTTCTGACTTACAAGAAGTGAGGTACAGAAAATAGGAAGAGCATCAACTTCTTTTTTTTATTTTTAAATGTTCATTTTTGAGAAAGAGAACATGGCAGGGGAGGGTCAGAGAGAGAGGGGGACAGAGGATCTGAAGCTGGCTCTGCGCTGAGAGCAGAGAGTCTAATGTGGGGCTCGAACTCACGAACCATGAAATCATGACCTAAGCTGAAGTTGGATGCGCACCCGACTGAGCCACCCAGGTACTCTGGAAGAACATCAACTTCTTATCAGACAGAGGTCTGAACCCACTTCCAGCTGTGGGATTTGGAGCAAATTTACTTCTCAGAAGCTAGGGGGCTCTTATGGAAAATTAGTGAGAATATTATTATGCAGACTGTAAATGCAGAAGCTATTTTGTTGTTATTGTTTGTAATTCAGCGTTAAATGCTGTGATGAGGGAAGCACGGGATGAAAACGCATTATCAGGGATGATGAAACCCAGTCTGGGTGAGCAGGGCAAGCTTCCTACTGGATGCCACCAACACATTCTGAATGGTAAAGGAAAAAGGCCCAGGGTATTTCTTTTCTGGCAGTTAGACCATTCTGAGTGAGAATGTACAATATTCCAATGCCAGGTGATTCCCAAACCTGGCTGGGGTGGGGGTGAGGAGGTGGAGGGTTTGGGATAGCAGGTTACAGCAGGAACTGCTATTCCATTCTATGTGAGACCCCTGGCATACAGTAGGCTTTCGACCTTTACCTCAGGCATGAGGATTCCTGGTTTTCAGGTCCATAGCTTATTCTCCAAAAGAAACACAGAACCGGGAGTTGTACCCTGGAAAATAGCTGGAGTCTCCAGTCTTTGTGACCCCAGGTAAGTCCCTTCCTTTCTCTAGGATTCAGTTTCCTCACCTATAAAACAAGGTGGTTGACCCAGCTCAAGGGTCTCAAACTCACATTCCTCTGGGGCCCAAGTCACTTGGTGAAGTGTGTGGGGCCCATTGGGGACTCCAAAGCTGAGGAAGGCACCATAGAAAGGGACAACCAGACTCCAGCAACCGTGGGAATGTGGGCTCAGTGTTGTCAGGTCTTCCCATTTTTCATGAGAATTTAGAAACTTGAAATCTCTCATTTTTAAATGTTTGGTAACAAGTCCAAACTTTTTGGTAAGCATTCAGTAAACTGGACAAATGAAACAGGCCAGTGGGCCAGAGTGGGCTTTCAGCCCCCAATTTATCATCCCTGGGATGACTCTTCTCAGAGGAGTCCTCTGACTCAGTTTGCCATTTTATGTGCCTGGAAATTGCTCCCGGAATTCCCCAACAGGCCTGTCTCTGCCAGTAGTATGTATAGTCAAGTGCTTTGAACCTGTAGGCTCCATAGAAGCCTTCTGAGATGGAGCTTGGGCCTTCAGATAAGGCTCTGATAGTCCCAGAAACTCCTATCTTTCTTAGAAATCCCTAGAAACCCTGGTAGAGTCCCCCACCCTTGGAAGACTCATCCAGTCCACTCAGAGTGGCAGACAAATTGTATCTCAGAACTTGGATTCACAGGAAGTAAGCCTGGACTGAGCCTTAGGTATCAAGTTCATTTCCACCACTTTACAGACCAGGCAGAGTGGGAAGCAATCTGCCCCAAATCCAGGAAAGCCCAGATCCCTGCAGAATGGACAGTGGTTACTAATGAGCACTTCAAGGAGCCAGGCAGGCCCAGGTTCAAATCCTGGCTTTGTCACTTGCCACCTCCTGGTGTTAGCCCTTTTTCAAGATAAATAAATTTGTTCCATAATCCACTTATGTTTCTCGCCTCTACACCTTTGCTTTGCTTGAATTCCTACAGGAATTCCCCTTTCCCTACAGTTTTTTTCTTCTAAAAAACCATCCTTCTTTTTTTTCAACAGTTAGCTCAGATTTTGACTATTCTCTAAAGACATTCATCCATCTATTTATGTGAATAGGTAATACATTCACAAACACATTCAAAGTTCAAATGCCGCAAAGTCCTTCTTGATCTCTATCCTTTATCCCAGTAGCTTTGATCTTTCCCACCATTAATTTGCTGCAGTATCCAGGATGGGGTCTTACAATAAAGGAGCAATGGTTGTGTAAATTAAGATTCAGCTCTGGGATGAAATCCTATGCAGCCATTAAAAATGAGGTGAAAGGGACGCCTGGGTGGCTCAGTCCATTGAGCGTCTGGCTTCTGCTCAGGTCATGATCTCGCGGTTAGTGGGTTCGAGCCCCGCGTCAGGCTCTGTGCTGACAGCTAGCTCAGAGCCTGGAGCCTGTCTTCGGATTCTGTGTCTCCCTCTCTCTCTGACCCTCCCCTCCTCACACTGTCTCTCTCTCTCAAAAATAAATAAAAAACATTAGAAAAAATTAAAAATGAGGTGAAAGAATTGTGGAAAATATTTATAAATTGTTGCTGAGTTGAAAGAGTAGGATTCTAATTTTGTCAGGCAAAAAGAAGATAGAGGAAAAAAAGGACCTTATCTTATCTATGGCCCTTAGTCAGGGCCAGAAGTACAGGTGATTTTTTTCTACTTTCCTTTTCATGTTATTCTTTATTTTCAAAGTTTTCTACATAACTGGGGTACCTGGGTGGCTCCATGGGTTAAGCAGCTGACTGACTCTTGATCGCAGCTCAGGTCTTGATTTCGGGGTCATGAGTTCAAGCCCCACATTGGGCTCTGCACTGGGTGTGAAGCCTACTTAAGAAAAGAGGGGCACCTCAGTGGTTGAGCGTCTGACTCCTAATTTCACCTCAGGTCAAAGCTCATGATTTATGAGATTGAGCCCTGTATCCAGCTCTGTATAACAGTGTGGAACCTGCATGGGATTCTCTCTCTTCCTCTCTCTCTGCCCCTCCTGCCCCAAATAAATAAACTTAAAAAAAAAGAATTTTCTATATAACAATGTATGCACTTTGTAGTCATTATAAATACCAGTTCTTTAATCACCCAACAACTCCAGTGATCAGTAAAGTAAGGACTATTATTTCCATTTTATTGATGCACAGAGGAAGGTTACAGGGGTACCTAGGGCTTGCCCGAAGCCTAGAGCTAAGATGCAGAGCCAGGACTGAAACCCAGATCCTCCCAAGTCCTGTTCTTTGCTTTCTTAAGGGAAATCCCCCAGTCACTTCCTGCATTCTCTTAGCCGTGCACATGTGGCATCTAAAGATTGTACAGGGAGCAGAGAGGCCAGTGAAAACAGTCACAAAGAGACATCCTGTAATAAGGCTGGGGGAGTTTTGTCCAATGTTGACTTCCACATACATATGGACATATGTCCATACCTTCATTGATACAAATGTGTTGTTTTAGTCAAAGCACTTTTGGAATCAAACAACAAACATCTAGTTAAAACTAGCCTAAGTAGGGGCGCCTGGGTGGCTCAGTTGGTTAACTGTCAGACTTTGGCTCAGGTCATGATCTCTTGGTTTGTGGGTTCAAACCTTGAGTTGGGCTCTGTGCTGACAGCTCAATGCCTAGAGCCTGCTTCAGATTCTGTGCCGCCCTCTCTCTCTCTCTGCCCCTCCCCAGCTCGCACACTCTGTGTGTCTCTCTTTAAAATAACTAAACATTAGGGCCGCCTGGGTGGCTCAGTCAGTTAAGCATCTGACTTCGGCTCAGTGCATGATCTCGCGGTTTGTGAGTTCGAGCCCCGCATCAGTCTCTCTGCTGACAGCTCAGAGCTTGGAGCCTGCGTCGGGTTCTGTGTCTTAATCTCTCTCTCTGCCCCTCCCCCACTCACGCTCTGTGTCTTTCTCTTTCTCAAAAATAAACATTAAGAAAATAAAATAACTAAACATTAAAAATTTTTTAAATAAAATAAGCTAGCTTAAGTGAACAGAATATGAATTTACTGGAAGGGCACTGCCACATCTTGCCAAACCCGAAAGTAATGGGCCCTCAGAGGCCTGCAATGAGACATTTCAGGAAGGAGTCAGGAGTCCTGAGAATCAGTTAAGAGTTCTTTTGGGCTCAGGTAATAGGTCAACTCAAACTCGGTAAATAAGAAAGGACTTTATTTGAAAGACACCAGGGTGTCTCCTAGAACAAAACAGGAATGCCAGAACTTCAGAAGAGAAAAGAGCATTTTGGGGACCAAGGAAGTCCTTTCTCTCCATTATTTGTCGCCAACATGCACACCAGTTTCTCTGCTTCTCTGGTCTCTGTAGGGAATAGAATGTGCCAGTGTCACAGCATCCCTGTGTCACATGTGTAGTTTTAGCACACAGAAAGACTGGACCTCTCACCAAATTCCTAGGGCAAAGACTAAGAGGCCAGACTTGGATCTGTTGCCACATGGATCCAATCAGCTGTGGTCAAAGGCAGGATGGTGCAAGCAAAGCGGCCAGGAGCCGGCTCTTGTTTCTTCTTTCCCCTGAGCATCCTCACCCTCTACAGATTGGTTTCTCAAAATTTTTCTAAGTTTTGTTATGTTCCTTAGCCCAGCCACACTAGACACAGGACTAGAACTGCTGAGCCCAATACTGAATCCCTTGGAGAGAGAATTGGATGTGTCCCACTCAGATCCCTTATCCACCCTGGTGCTAGTCTTTCTTTCCCAGGAGAAAGGGAGGGGTCTTGTCCTACCCCGTGGCTGCCATGACCCACACATGGGGAGAGGGCAGTTCTCAGAAAATATGAATTGTTATGAACTGGTCAGATACCTCACAAGATGAAGTTTCTTCCCAATGCAATTACATCATGTTGTGCTGCTAAGCTTGAAAGCATCTTCATAAATGAGGCGCTCACTTCATTATCTTCCACTGAAGCCCTAGAAAAACTAGGGCATCTTTTCATTTGAAAAACACCAGGGTTAGAAACCTTTGTGCACACCGACTAATTCAATTTGGCCAACATATTGAGCACCTACCTTGAGCTAGGCACTGTGCCAGGCCCTGACTATCCAAAGATAATCAAATATCATCTCTGCTCAGTAGATCCCTCCCTCTGCCCCCATTATTGTGTTTATATCAGTCAACCTCATTTAGAAATCTGTTATTTCCGACCCAGCTGCTTTGGAACTTCCATCTGCCTGCATTAGGAGGCACTAAATTGCATGAATTCATCTAAGAGTCAAGATCACAGGAACTAATAATGTACTTGATCTCCTTACTCTGAATCATCATTTTTTAAAACAAAAATATTATGAAGGCCATCGACAGTGGTGAAATTAATATTCGGTTGGGATTTCCCAAGCATCCTTGGAGGCCTGTCATTATGGAGTAGGATCTGGTCCAGACACACTCATGATGCACGCTCTCCAATGTATGCCTTGGCTTGTTGTGGTATTAATGGTTCTGCTGAGGACATGAGGGGAACACACTCAATATGAGAGGCAGACCTGTCTGGGTGTAAGTCCTGATTCCTTCAGGTACTAGCTGGTATGGCTCACGTCCTCTCTCACCCTTGGTTACCACCTCTCTGGAAAAGGGCACAGAACCACAGATTAGCGGCCGATTCTTCTGAGAGGAGTAGGAATTCCAGTGAGCAGCAAAAGGAAATTTTCACATATTACTTTATTAGATATTGTCTGAATGAACTATAAAGTGCTTGTGTTTCTGTTAAGATTTTCAAAACAAATTTTAAAAATTCAGAGTAAAATAGACAAAGGCAAACTAAAAAAAAGTTGCATATCAGCTTTTTTCATTTTCTCATGAATCTGGCAGCATCCCATGTAGCAAGCAGAGAGATGTTCCCTACATATCAGCTTTAACATGCCTAGGCACATATTACTGTTAATATCACATTGTACTCAAACCAAATAAATGGTGCTACTGTCTCAGCTGGGGTTTTTCTTTTACCATGAGTGCCTCATTCAAAGGCAGAGATCCTCAGATTTCTGGGATCCTGGCTGCCCCCAGGGCTGGCTGAATAATTTGAGGGATCCCAGGCAAAATGAAAATGTGGGTCCCTTGTACAACAAGCAGAGAAGGGGTGATTGGGTAGCTCAGTCAGTTAAGTGTCCAATTATTGATTTCAGCTTAGGGCATGAACTTGTGGTTTGTGGGTTTGAGCCCCACATCGGGCTCTGTACTGACAGCACAGAGCCCACTTGGAATTCTCTCTCTCTCTCTCTCTCTCTCTCTCTCTCTCTCCCTGCCACCCGCTTGTGCTCTCTCTCTCTCAATATAAACAAACTTTTTAAAAAAGCAGAAAAAAGTGCTTTTGAAAGTAAATAACATGTAAAGCTTTTTCCTTTCTTCTGCGGTCTCTCTTGACTATTATGCTATTTATTTGCTATTCGTGTCCTTCCGAGGAAAGAAAAAATAAAAATTTTAGGTTATTAGCATGAATTTTACCATTCGTGTTTATATTGTGCAATGCCAGTTTCCAATGCAAAAAATATTAGAGAATTTAACTCATGTGTGGAATCACCAAATTTACACAATTTGTGTTTTATATCTTGTACATGCATTTGTGTTTTGTTCTTGCTATAACACTGGAAATACTGCACAAAACAAACTCAACTGTTTTTCTTTCACTTCCTGATACACGTACATTCCATCAACATTCTCTCAGCCCACCAATGAGTAAGGAGCTAAGGGTTGTCCTATCTTTCCCTTTTTTTCTGGCATTTTCTGCATAAGTAATCAGCTAATACAGAGAAGGCACATGAGTAAGAAAGACTACAATAGGATTCATTGGTCATTCATGTTCCTAAGAACGTTAGTGACTTCTATCTTTTAAAAAATTTTTTTCATTTACTTCGAGGGAGGGAAGGTGAGGGGCAGAGAGAGAGGGGAGAGAATCCCAAGCAGTCTCCACGCTGCGCGGAGCCCATTGCAGGGCTTGACCCTGGGAACCATGAGATCATGACCTGAGCTGAAATCAAGAGTAGGATGCCCAATTGACCAAGCCACCCAGGTGCCCCCTGTGTTCAAGCAATTTCTGATTCAAATGGAAGGCATGTCTTCTCTGGGCTGTGCCCCCACTTACTCATTCTTAGAGTATCCCATTTATCTTGCTTTGAGTCTCATTGAACTCCCCTGCTGCATGGGTTCAGTGGAATTTTGTGCTCATGGGGCATCAAGAATGCTATGACCATTTTTGGGGCCCCTGGGTGGCTCAGTCGATTAAGTGTCCGACCTCGGTTCTGTGCTGACAGCTCAGAGCCTGGAGCCTGCTTCAGATTCTGTGTGTGTGTGTCTCTCTCTCTTTGCCCCTCCCCCACTGTCTCTCTCTGCCCCTCCCCCACTGTCTCTGTCTCTCAAAAATAAATAAAAACATTTACAATTTTTTAAAAAAAAAGAATGCTATGACAATTCTTGAAATATAAGTATATATAATTAGGGGCACCTGGGTGGCTCAGTCAGTTAAGCGTCCAACCTCGGCTCAGGTCATGATCTTACAGTTCTTGGGTTCAAGCCCCATGTCTGGCTCTGTGCTGACAGCCCGGAGCCTGGAGACTCGGATTCTGTGTCTCCCTCTCTCTCTGCCTCTTCCCCACTCCACTCTGTCTCTCTCAAAAATAAACAAACATTAAAAAAATAAGTATATATAATCATATAAAAGTACACCTATATTGTACTTAACTCATTTGCTCTGTTGTCCCATAGGACTTCACTTACAAAATGCCATTTCAGAGGTGAGACTATTAAGAATTTCAAGACAGTGACAGCAGGGCATTACATTCCAAGCTCAAGGCCCTTCTGGCTTTTTTTTTTTAAATGTTTACTTTTTACTATATGTATTTTTTAATATTTATGTTGAGAGATAGTGCGAATGGGGAAAGGGCAGAGAGAGAGAGAGGGAGAGAGAATCTCAAGCAGGCTCCACACTGTCAACACAGAACATGATGCAGGATTTGAACTCACAAATCGTGAGATCATGACCTGAGCCGAAATCAAGAGTCAGATGCTTAACTGACTGAGCCATCCAGGTGTACTTCTTTCATTTTGTTGAGCTCTACATCCGGTGTGGGGCTTGAATTCATGACCTTGAGATCAAGAATTGGATGTTCTACTGACTGAGCCTGCCAGGTGCCCCTGTTTATGTTTTCTTTTTTAAATAGAAGTATGATTAACACAGTGTTATATTAGTTTCAGGTGTACAGTATAATGGTTTAACAAGTCGATGCATCACTCAGTGCTCATCAGGATAAGTGTACTTTTGATACTCTTTATATCACTCCTCACCCTGTGCCTCCTCTCTGGTATCCACAAATTTGTTCTCTGTTTTTAAGAGTCTGGGTTTTTTTCCTGTCTCTTTTTTCTTTGTTTTATTTCTTAAATTACACATATGAGTAAAATCATATGGTAATTTTCTTTTTCTGATTGGCTTATTTCACTCAGCATTATATCCTGTAGGTCCACCCATGTTGTTGTAAATGGCAAGATCTCATTCTTTTTGTGGCTAAGTAATATTCCGTTTTCCATTACACACATACACATGCACACATGCACACACACCCCCACATCTTTATCCATTCATCTATGGATGGAATGGACACTTGGGTTGCTTCCATATCTTGGCTACTGTAATTAATGCTGCAATCAATGTAGGCGTGCATATTTTTTTTCCAACTAGTGTTTTAGTTTTCTTTGGGTAAATACCCAGTGGTGAAATTACTGGATCATATGATAATTCTATTTTTAATTTTTTGAGGAACCTGTATACTGTTTTCCACAGTGGTTATATCAATTTGTATTCCCACCAACTGTGTATAAGGGTTTCTTTTTCTCTACATTCTCGCCAACACTTGTTGATTCTTTTATTTATTTGTTTTTTAAATGTTTTATTTATTTTTGAGAGAGAGAGAGAGAGAGAGAGAGTGCAAGCTGGGGAGGGGCAGAGAGAGAGAGAGGGACACACAGAATTTGAAATGGGCTCCAGGCTCCAAATTAGCAGCACATAGCCTGACACGGGGCTTGAACTCTGAATGGTGAGATCATGACCTGAGCCAAAGTCAGATGCTTAACCAACTGAGCTACCCAGGTGCCCCATCACTTGTTGATTCTTGTGTTTTTTATTTTAGCCATTCTGACAGAGGTAAGGTGATATCTCATTGTGGTTTTGATTTGCATTTTCCTGATGATTAGTGATGTTGAGCATCTTTTCAAGTGTTTGTTGACTGGGACTATTTTATTTTATTTTATTTTATTTTATTTTATTTTACTTAAGATTTTTTTATTTTTAAGTAACCTCTATACCCAATGTCATGCTTGAACTCACAAACCCAAAATCAAAAGTCTTACACTTCACTGACTGAGGCAGTCAGGAGGACCATTTTAGATTTACAGAAAATCTGAGGAGATGGTATTGACAATTTCCATATACTATACACCCAAGTTTCCCCTATTATTAACATCTTACATTAGGTTGGTACATTTATTACAATTAATGAGCAATATTGATACATTATTATTAACAAAGGTCCATAGTTTATTAAGATTTCCTTGGGTTTTTACCTAATATTCTAAGGTCCCATCCAAGATACCATGTTACATTTAATTGTCTTGTCTCCTTAGGCTCCTCTTGGCTGTGACAGTTTCTCAGACTTTTCTTTTCTTTTTTTTTTATGTTTATTTTTGAGAGAGAGGTGGAGTGTGAACTGGGAAGGGGCAGAGAGAGAGGGAGATACAGAATCCCAAGCAGTCTCCAGGCTCTGAACGTTAGCACAGAGCCTGACGTGGGGCTTGAACCCACAAACCAGAAGATCATGACCTGAGCCAAAGTCGGACGCTTAACAGACTAAGCCACCCAGGCACCCCTCAGACTTTCCATGTTTTTGATAACTTGACAGTTCTGAGGAGTACTTGTCAGGTATTTTGTAGAATGCCCCTCTATTGGGATTTGTCTGATGTTCTTCTCATAATCAGACTGGGGTTATGGGTTTGGGGGAGGAAGACCATAGAGGTAAAATATGTTCATCATATCCTATCAAGGGCACATATTATGTACATGGCTTAACACTGTTGATATTGATCTCGATCACCTGGCTAAGATAGTGTTTGTCAGGGTTCTTTGCCAAGTTACTCCCCACCCACCTCCACCTCCATACATACTGTACTCTTTAGAAGAGTCACTATGTAGAGCCCACACCTATGTACTGGGGACTTGTGTTCCCTTTCCTTGTTGATGGAGTGTCTTTTCTTTTCTTTTCTCTTTTCTTTTCTTTTTTTTCTTTTGTAATTACAAACAAAACAGCCATAAACATTCTTGTACTTATTCCCAAAGTGGGAATGAGGGGTCTAAGGGTATGTATGCATTGCATTTTAGTAAATATTATCATTTTATTTACCAAAAGGATTGTAGCAATTCACCTTTCTAGTAGCAAGGAATGAGAGTGCCCTTTTCCCTCATTCTTATTAGCGCTGGATGTCGTTTCCTTTTTTTTAAAGATTTTATTTTTTTAAGTATCTCTACACCCAACATGGAGCTCAAAGTCACAGACCTGAGATAAAGAGCTGCACGTTCTAGGGGCGCCTGGGTGATTCAGTCGGTTGAGCATCTGACTTCAGCTCAGGTTGTGATCTCACGGTTCGTGTGTTTGAGCCCCGCATCGGGGTCTGGGCTGACAGCACAGAGCCTGGAGCCTGCTTCAGATTCTGTGTCTCCCTCTCTCTCTGCGCCTCCCTCTCTCTCTGCGCCTCCCTCACTCGCACTCTGTCTCTCTCTCTCAAAAATAAACAAACATTAAAAAAATTTTTTTTAATTAAAAAAAAAAGAGTTGCATGCTTCAATGATTAAGCCAGCCAGGTGACCCTGGATGTCATTTCTCTA
Source organism: Cryptoprocta ferox (assembly GCA_028646485.1). Taxonomy (NCBI): domain Eukaryota; kingdom Metazoa; phylum Chordata; class Mammalia; order Carnivora; family Eupleridae; genus Cryptoprocta; species Cryptoprocta ferox. Next base: position 19,625,567 of record CM053566.1, on the reverse strand, counting down.
TTTTTATCAGTATGATGGCAGCAAAAAGCTCTCTCATTGTTTCTTTAATTGGAATTTCCCTGATCAGTAGACAGGGTAGGCAATTTTTCATGTTTATTGACCATTTGAGTTTCCTCTTCTTGGAATTGCCTGTTCGTATCCTTTGTTCATTTCTCCATCAGATTGTTTATCTTTTTTTCACAACAATTTTTAGAGGCTTTTTTGTATAGTAGGAATTGCAAATGTTTGTCTTTCATATGTGTTACAAATATATATATATATATATATATATATATGTATTTACCAATTGGTAACTTATTTTTTACCTTGTTTTGGTGTCTTCTGCAGTCCAAAATACATATTTTTTTTTAGTTAAACTTGCCAGTCATTTCTGTTAAGGCCCCTGGGTTTGCCTTATTTTAGAAGGTTTTTCTCACCCATGGTTTTATAAATGTTTTCTTATAGTTTCTTCTAATACTTTAAATTGTGGTCATTAGATTTAATATTATACCATTTCATGTGAAATGTAAGACTTACAACAATATATAGTTGACCCTTGAACAATGCAATGGTTAGGGATGCCAACCCGGTGCCCAGTCAAAAATCCACACATAACTTTTGACTCCTCCAGAATTTACCTATTCACCTATTGTTGATCAGAAGCCTTACTGATAACATAAACAGTTAATTAACACATATTTTGTATGTTGTATGTATTATATGCTGTATTCTTATAATCAAGTAAGCTAGAGAAAATGTCATTAAATTCGACACCTGAAACTAATATTACACTGTATGTTAACTAACTGGAATTTATTTTATTTTAAAAAATTGTTTATTGTTTATTTTTATTTTTGAGAGAGAGACAGATTGAGAGCAGAGGAGGGACAGAGAGAGAGAGGGAGACACAGAATTTGAAGCATGCTCCAGGCTCTGAGCTCTCAGCACAGAGCCTGATCAGGGCCTTGTACTCACAAACTGGGAGATCAGGACACTTAACCAACTGAGCCACCCAGGTGCCCTGCTAACTGGAATTTGAATAAAAACTTGAAAAAAAAAAAAGAAAACCTGTAAGAATATACATTTGCAGTGCTGTACTGTATTTAGTGAAAAAAAAAAACAACAACCCTGTTTGAGTAGACCTGCTCCATTCAAACCCATGTTGCTCAAGGGTCAACTGTAATTCCATTTATACCCCCAGTATTATCCTTTGTCCCATTATAGTCTGATATTTTGTGTGTATATACAAACCTTACAATACGGTATTACAGTTTTTGCTTTAAACAGGTGTCTTTTATATTTTTGTTTTTGTTTTTGTTTTTTTGAGAGAGAGAGAAAGAGAAAGAACTCATGAGCATGGGGAGGGGCAGGGGGAGAGGAAGAGAGAGAATCTTAAGCAGGCTCCACACCCAGTACAGAGCCTGACTCAGGGTTCGATCTCCTGACTGTGAGATCATGACCTGAGCCAAAATTAAGAGTCAGAGGCTTAACCAGTTGAGCCACTCAAGCGCCCCTAACCAGTTGTTTACTCGGTTTTGACATGAAGAGACAGAGAGCAAGCGAAGGAGGGACAGAGCAGAGGGAGACACTGATTCTGAAGCAGGCTCCAGGCTCAGAGCTGTCAACACAGAGCCTGACACGGAGCTCAAACTCAAGAACCGTGAGATCATGACCTGAGCTGAAGTCAGATGTGTAACCAACTGAGCCACCCAGGTGCCCTTCAGTGCTCTTCATTCCTTACTGCAGATCTGAGTTTTATTCGGTATCATTTCCATTCAGCCTGGGGGATTTCCTTTAGCATTTTTTTGTGGCTGGCAATGGACTTTCTTTAACTTTTGTTTATCTGAACATATCTCTTTTAAAAAATGTTTATTTATTTTTGAGAGAGATAGAGAGACAAAATGCAAGCAGGGGAGGGCAGAGAGAGAGACACACACACAGAATCTGAAGCAGGCTCCAGGCTCTGAGCTGTCAGCACAGAGTCCGACACGGGGCTCGAACCCATGAACCATGAGATCACGACCTGAACTGAAATTGGATGCTCAACCGACTGAGCCACTCGGGTGCCCCTTTACTCTTGTTTTTGAAGGATATTTTTACTGGATAAAATTGTGGACTGATCTTTGCCCTTTCAGCACTTTATTTTTACCTATTATTTTTTTTAAGATTTTATTTTTAATGTTTGTTTATTTTTGAGAGAGAGAGAGAGACAGAGTGTGAGCAGAGGAGGGGCAGAGAGAGAGGGAGACACAGAATCTGAAGCTGGTTCCAGGCTCTGAGCTGTCAGCACAGAGCCTGACTGAGGGGTTTGAACTCACAAACCGTGAGATCATGACCTGAGATGAAGTCGGACACTCAATCACCTGAGCCACCCAGGTGCCCCTTAAGATTTTGTTTTTAAGTAATCTATCTACCCAGAGTGGGGCTAGAAATTATAACCCCAAGATCAAGAGTCACATGCTCTACCTGCTGAGCCACCCAGGCGCCCTCCACCCATCCGCTCTAGTTCAGCACATTAAAAATCTTGCTCTGGTATCTCCTGGCATTTGTTACTGCTGAGAAGGGAACTGTCACATTTATTCTTTTCTACCTATAGGTAAATGTGTCTTTTCTCTTCTGGCTACTGCTTAAATTTTCTCTTTATCAGTGTTTTCAGTGCTTTGAATATTATGTTTCTGGGAGGGTGTTTGTATTTATCTTTCTTGAGGTTCGCTGAGTTTCTTAGATCTGTATGATGATGTTTTCTGCCAAATTTGGGAAATTTGGGCCCTTCCTTCTTCACAAGGTTTTCTACCCTTTTATCTCTTTTTTACTTTTGGACTCTTATTACAGATATGTTACAGTTTGATATTACCCTATGGGACACTAAGACTCTCTTCATTTTTTTCTCAACTTTCCCCCCTTTGTTTTCATTGTTATTGATCCTTCAAGCTTTAGTCTGGACTTTTTAATCTTTTGTTAACTTTATATGGTGAATTTTTCATTTAGCGATTATATGTTCTATAGATCCCATTTTTTATATTTTCCATTTCTCTGCTGAGTGGTTCTCTCATTATGTTCATTTTTTTCCCTTTTAAATCATCGAACATGTTTATAATAGTTGCGTTAAATCCTTTTAGTAATTCCAACATCTGTGTCCTCTTGGGGTCTTTTTCCATTGACTTTCTGTAGATTGTGTATCTCATTTTCCTTCATCTTTGCATATGGAATAATTTTTTATTAACAGTTTCTTTTTTTTTAATGTTTATTTATTTTTGAGAGAGAGATCGCGAGTGGGAGAAGGGTAGAGAGAGAGAGAGGGAGACACAGACCCAGAAAGAGGCTCCAAGCTCTGAGCTGTCAGCACAGAGCCCGACGCGGGGCTCGAACTCACGAGCTGTGAGATCATGACCTGAGCTGAAGTCGGACGCTTAACCGACTGAGCCACCCAGGCACCCCTGCATAAGGAATACTTTTTTATTGTATAGTAGAAATGAATTGTCTACTATACATTGTAGGGCATCTGAGTTCTGTTGCATGCTTTTCAAGGGTATGAGTTTTGTTCTGGTAGGTGGCTAAATTACTGGTAGAGCCTGTTGTACCTATCAGGTTTGGTTTTAAGTTTTCTTTGGGAGAGTCTCTTGGTGTTGTCTTTGGTTCTAGGGCAAGGCCCTTACTCTAGGACATAGTCCTTACTCCCATCTCATGGCCTTTTGGAGTCTCAACTGAATGCGCAAAATGTTCAGCATGGTTACTCTGGTTGGGCTTGAACTTTAACATGTTCCAACATTGAGCAAACTCTGGTATCTCTGATCAGCTCCCAGCCCTGAGCAGTTGTGCTCTACTAATCCTCCCAAAGGCTTACTCTGTACACACACAGCCCACAGCCCAGCCTTCTTTGGTCAAAGACTCAAGAATTCCTCCTGTGTATATTTCTGCCTCCTCCTACTCCCTGTTGCATTATTCTCTGCTCTTCTGTACCCTGACCTGCAAGTTCCTGTTGCTTCAGCAGCTCTGAATACTGATTTCTGCCTCTTATGCTCTGGAAGACCACTCCTGTGTTTGGGATTCACTGTAGTTGGGTAATTGTCCCCAGGCAAAAAGCCAGGACAAACATGGGACTCATCTAGTCTATTTCTCTTTTCTCCAGAATTATAGTCTATGTTGCCTGTTTTATTTTTCCTTAAAGACATTTTTCTTTTTAAAAAAATTTTTTTTACATTTATTTATTTTTGAAAGACAGAGACAGAGCACAAGTGGGGGAGGGCCAGAAAGAGAAGGAGACACAGAATCCAAAGCAGGCTCCAGTCTCCGAGCTGTCAGCACAGAGCCCGACACTGGGCTTGAACTCACAACTGTGAGATCATGACCTGAGCCAAAGTCGGACGCTCAACCGACTGAGCCACCCAGGCATCCCCTATGTTGCCTGTTTTTCAATGCCTGAAAACAATCATCTCCAGTTTTATAGTTGTTTAGTATTAGAGGATTAGCATATCATCACTGGAGTGGAAGTCCTACTTTCTTTTTGTAATATATTTCTTGTCTTTTTGTAAATATCTTTTTAGAGGTATCATTGACATATGATCAATGGTACACATTTATTTATTTAAGTTTTATTTATTTATTTTGAGGGGCGGGGAGGGACAGGGAGTGAGGGAGAGAATCCCAAGCAGGCTCTGTAGTGTCAGCTCAGAGCCGGACATGGAACTCAAACTCACAAACTGTGAGATCATGACTTGAGGCAAAATCGAGAGTCAGATAGACGCTTAACTGACTGAGCTACCCAGGTGTCCCTACATTGTACATGTTTAAAGTGTATAATTGGTGAGTTTTGATTTATGCATATACCCATGGAACCATGACCGTAATGAAGAAATGAAGATAATGAACAATCTATCACCACCAAGTTTCCTCTTGTTCTTTAAAACAAAAAACATTTCAGTTGTAAAACCATCTGTAACTGGTGCCTTCTAAGATGATTGATACTTATCTTTCTAATCTCTTTTATAGTTCTTAGTTTATTTAGGCCTTCTTTCTCTTCTTAGAGGAATTATAGTTTTTTTGTTTTTTGGGATTTTTTTTTGGCCAGGATGTATTTCCTCTCGATTTTCTAATTATTTGGCATAGAGTTACACATAATACCCTCTTTTAATTGCTATTGGTGGTTATATTTCCTTTCTCATTCATGATTACTGTTTATTATTATTTTTTATATACTTTACCCTTTATTCAGCTTTGCCAGGATATTTTTTCTATCCTATTTTATTGGTTCTTTAAAATTATTTAAACAATTTTTGACAAATTGTTATTTTGTTTAGTTATTTTTGTAAGTTTATTTATTTTGAGAGAGAGAGAAGTGGGGGTACGGGATGGAGAGATAGGAGGGAGAACATCCCAAGCTGGCTCTGCACTGTCAGCAGGAGGCCCACATGGGGCTCGTATCTCACAAACCATGAGATCATGGGGGTGCCTGGGTGGTTCAGTTGGTTAAGTGGCCAACTTCGGCTCAGGTCATGATCTTGTGGTTTGTGAGTTCGAGCCCCACATCAGCTCGATGCTGTCAGCACAGAGCCTGGAGCCTGCTTTAGATTCTATGTCTCCCACTCTCTGTCCCTCCCCCTGCTCTCTCTCTGTCTTTCAAAAATAAATAAATGTTAAAAAATTAAAAAAAAAACCCCAAACAAACCATGAGATCATGACCTGAGTCAAACTCAAGAGTCAGAAGCTTACCCTACTGAACCACCCAGGGGCCCCTATTTTGTTAATTTTAGATTTTAAGTTCTTTGGAATTTTCTTTCTATATTATTTTGGTTTACACAGTTCTTATACTAATTTTAAATTTTGAATATTTAATTCATTCGTCTTTTTTTTAAATAATAAAAACTTTTAAGACTCTACAATTGGCAGGGCACCTGGATGGCTCAGTCAGTTAAGTGCCTGACTTTGACTCAGGTCATGATCTCATAGTGTGTGGGTTAGAGCCCTGTGTCAGGCTCTGTGCTGACAGCTCAGAGCCTGAAGCCTGCTTTAGATTCTGTGTCTCCCTCTCTCTCTACCCCTCCCCCGCTCATGCTCTGTTTCTCTCTCGCTCTCAAAAATAAATAAAACGTTAAAAAAAAAAAAGACTCTACAATTCCCTGTGAGTACAGCTTTAGCAGTATTCCTATGTCTGGTATGAAGTGTTTTATTCATAAGATTATAGACAACTTGAAATTTCACTTTTTGTTTTCACTTATTTAGGAAAGTGTTTCTTAATTTGCAAATGGTTATATTTTCCTCCTATCTTTGTTGCTGATATTTAGTTTTACTGGATTATGTTCAGAGAATGCAGCCTATGTAATCTCTACTATTTGAAAGATTTTTAAAAATATTCTTATGTTGGGGCACCTGGCTGGCTCAGTCGGTGGAGCCTGAAGCTCTTGATCTGGGGGTCATGAGTTCAAGCCACATGTTAGGGATAGAGATTACTTAAAAATAAAATCTTAAAATATATATTCTTGCATTTTTTTTTTACTGAAATGGCTTTTAGTACATTCACAAAGTTATGCAGCTATAATTACATTGTCATCACCTTAAAAATAAACCTCATACCCCTTAGCAGTTATTCCCTCCAGCCCTTACCCGCTAAGGTCCTAGGCAGCCACTAATCTACTTTCTGTCTCTATAGATTTGCCTATTCTGAACATTTCATACAAGAGGAATTATATAATATGTGATATTTTTGGTTGGCTTTTCCCATTCAACATGATGTCTTTAAGTTTCAAGCATTTTGTAGTATGTATCAGTAATTCATTTTTCATTGCTATATAATATTCTATTTGTGGATATAACTACAGTTTATCTATTCATCAGTTGATACATTTGGTTATTTCTACTTTTTACCTATTATGAATAATGCCACTGTCTTTTTGTTTGCATTTATCTGGCATATATAATTTAATATATTTTTAAATGTTTATTTATTTATTTTGAAGGGGGCTAGGCAGAGAGAGAGGGAGAGAGAGAATTCCAAGCAGACTCTCCCCTGGTGGTGCAGAGTCCAACATGGGGCTTGATCCCACGACTGAGCCATATATTTGACCATGTATAAATCGGTTTTCATTCATTCTTTTCTTTTCTTTTTTTTAACGTTTATTTATTTTTGAGAGAGAGAGAGAGAGACACACAGAGGGTGGAGGGGGGGGGGAGAGAGGGAGACACAGAATCAGAAGCAGTCTCCAGGCTCTGAGCTTTCAGCACAGAGCCCAATGCGGGGCTCAAACCCACGAACTGTGAGATCATGACCTGAGCTGAAGTTAGCCGCTTAACCGACTGAGCCACCCAGGGGCTCCTCATTCTTCTCTTTTAAGTAATACACCCAACATGGAGCTCTAACTCACGTCCCTGATATCAAGAGTCACTTCCTCTATGGACCGAGCCAGTCAGGCACTCCCATTCATTTAATTAATCAATTAATTAAAGTAGGCTTCACATCCAGTGCAGAGCCCAATGAGCTTGAACTCACGATCTTGAGATCAAGACCTGAGTTGAAATCAAGTCTGCCACTTAACCAACTGAGCCACCTGGGTGCCCCCCATTCATTTATTTATAATCTTTCTTTGTCACATTGTTTGTGTTGGTTTCAAAAATCCAATTTAATAATATCTGTTTGAAAGGGAGAATTTAGACTGTTTATTGTATAATAATAGATATATTGGATGTTATTCCTTTTGTTCTATTTTATGCTTACTATTTATTCTCCTTTATTATTTCCTTTGTCCTTTCCTTACTTTTGCTGCCTTAATCACATTTCCTTATCTCCCTGTTATTTTAGTTATCTCTACACCCAAAGTGGGGCTCAAATTCATAACCCTGAGATCAAGAGTTGCATGTTGCTTCTGACCAAGCCAGCCAGGCACCCCACTCTCCCTGTTATTTTAGAAGCTCTACTATGCTATTAACTTCTACCATTGTTACCTTCCCATTGCTAACCAATGTGTATTTTTTTATTAACATACCACAATTAAATAATGACTAAGTCTTTAGGGCACATTTATTTCTCTATTCTTTCCCATTCTCACTGCCTCCATTTCGCTACACTAGATTGACATTTTTAGTACAGGCTTTTTGTTTGTTTTTTATATTCTACCGTTTTAATTTGGTTAATTATATTTATCTTTAATTCATTTCTTCATTGTTTTTTTAAAGAGAAGGGAAGAGAATCTATTATTATTATTTTTTAAGTTTATTTATTTATTTTGAGAGAGAAAGAGACAGCACGAGTGGGAGTGGGTCAGAGAAAGACAGAGAGATTCCCAGGCAGTCTCCATGCTGCCAGCGCAGAGTCCTACGTGGGGCTTGAACCCACAAAACCAGAAGATCATGACCTGTGCTGAAACCAAGAGTCAGATGCTTAACTGACTGAGCCACCCAGGTCCTCCTATTAATTTTTTAATGTTTATTCTTGAGAGAGAGAGCATGAACAGGGGTTGGAGCAGAGAGAGAGGATCTCTCAGAGGCAGAGGATCTGAAGCAGGCTCTACTCACTTGAGTGAGTTCAGGCTTGAACTCACTAACCATGAGTGAGATAATGACCCTAGCCAAAGTTGAATGAGAAATTGGGGCGCCTGGGTGGCTCAGTCGGTTAGGTGTCCGACTTCGGCTCAGGTCATGATCTCACAGTTCATGGGGTCAAGCCCAGTGTCAGGCTCTGTGCTGACAACTCAGAGCTTGCAGCCTGCTTTGGATTCTGTGTCTCCCTCTCTCTCTGCCCCTCCCCAACCCATGCTCTGTTTCTGTTTCAATAATAAAATAAAAACATAAACAAAATTAAGAAAAAAAAACAACTGGCTGAGCCACCCAGGCATCTCTTCATTTCTTCTGTTTTGAGCATACTTAAGAACAAACAAGTTTTTTGACATTTTTACAACTTCTCAGAAGGTGGCTAAGGAAGGAAAGTGAATTATTTTTTTGGCAAAATAGTATTTTGCTTTTCACAAAAAAAAAAAAGACTGCCTATGTAACCACAATGACTGTCTCAGGTAAGCAGGATGTGTGTTGATATTCAAGAATACTTTTCTGTTTTAGAAGTCAGCATATACATTCACCCAGCCCAATGGCGCTCATCGAGAATACAGATGTGTGCTGTGCCTCCCTTTGCCCTGCCCTTGTTCATCTATCTGTAATATTTCCTTTCTTCCACTTCTGTTTCTATCTTCCCAGGCTCCTCTCTTTCAGAGCCCTTTTCTGACCCAAACCAGATGTGGGCACTTCTTCCTTTGAAGCTTACAAGTTTCCTTGTTTATGTCTCTTCTGATACTTACCTCATTCAATGGGCCTTGTATTACTGAGGTTTGAGTATTTTCATATCTTCACCTCTCCCTTCTTCTCTTTCTAGGGGAAAAAAATAAAAGGTATCTTGTCTTTGTATCCCCGTGCACATAGTCCCTGGCACATAATACATACTGAACTGAAATGACCAGAATGTACTATATGGGTCAGGGAATCGCCTACTTGGCAAAATAAAAAAAAAATAAGTAAATACAAAAGCAGACTTTGATTTAGTGAGGACTCTTTTGTGTTTTTATTATTTGCATCTAAGAGACAACATGTTTGTAGAGAAGAATTGTCTTCATCATGGCTTAAATGAGTTTCTCCAGAAACCCCCTTCCAGAAGCAAAACATTTATCACTCACTAATTATATGAATAACTATCCTTCATTGAGGGTTTCCTACTTTCTATTGCTACAGTATGCTGGGAATTTTGATCTGTTTAGAAACTAGGCTTAAAGAAGTGGTAACATGGATTTTTCATGTGTCATTTTCCTCTTACTTCTCATTCCATCAGCTAGAACCAGATGTTTAGCTTGTAATCACTATGGTGTCTGTAATAAGTTATAAATGCTCACTTAGGGGGGGAAAAAGCCATTTAAATATCTCTTCTGCTTTAAATTTTTTTTCTCTGTCTCTTTGTTTTTTGTTCTCATTTGTTTAATAAATATGTTTCAAGAGCTTGGTATAGCTGCCTCCATGCTGGTGCTAGAGATGTATACTGCTTCTCCCTGGGGTCATGGGTTGGTGGGGAACAGACAAGCAAACAACAGAGTGATTGCGCTCTGATGGAGTAGCAACCTGTGACTGGAGAAACTGGAAGCCTTGAGTACCAAGGAAAGTTTCTCAAAGACTATGAGTTCAGAAAACTATAAGGTTGAGGAAGAGTTAGCTAGAAATGGGTGGTGGAAGAAGGAAAGGGTGGGAGAAGAGGATACTGAGCAGAAAAAAACAAATGCCAGAGAATACCTGCACATTTGAAGAAGTACAATTATTTCAGAATGGTTGGACTGTCCTGGCAAGAGATGAAGCTTTTTTGTCTTTCTTCTGTTTCATTATTATTATTGTTGTTTTTTTGTTTTTTTTTGGTTTTTTGTTTTTTTTAAGAATTACAATCCAAGGGGGTGCCTGGGTGGCTCATTTGGTTGGGCATACGACTTCGGCTCAGGTCATGATCTCACAGTTCATGGGTTTGAGCTCCGCGTCCGGCTCTGTGCTGACAGCTTAGAGCCTGGAGCCTGCTTCAGATTCTGTGTCTCCTGCTCTGTTTGTCTGTCTCTCTCTCTCAAAAATAAATAAAATCATTAAAAAAAAAAAAAAAGAAATACAATGCCAAGGCACTGGTGCTTTAGCCATCTGGCAAAACAGGTCCTCTACCGCAGTTAGTACCAAGCTGACCTGAGCTAGCTATGGCTCTTAGGAGCTGCGCTTAAAGGCCTGGCCTTGGCCTCCTACCCTAGATAGATACTTCTTAAGTGCAGAGAAAGTGTCTGATTCACTTTGCTCTGTCCCCAGCTCTGATACACTACCAGGCAGCAGTCAGAGCTCAATTAATATTAGCGGGATGAATAAGATGGCTACCCAGAATCCTGGGGAAGATGAATATTACCCTTTGGCACACATTTGACAGCTTGGGGCCCCCCAGGTGGGTCCTGGGATGTCCTTGAGCAATGAAGTTGTTAACTTAGTTGCAAGCCTCCTATGACAGATATGCTAAGGAGAACCTACTCACAGAGCAGCGATGCCCTTGATACTGTCAGCCAATTAATTCCTTAAGTACTTCAAGTTAGGAAAGACCTGGTGATTTGATTTTATCTGTCTTTTAAGGCTGATCATCATATCCCATTCCAGTTGGACTTCCTCTCCTCTTCTTCCCTCCTTCATTACTGATGGTAAAGGATCTAATTACCTCATCACCCCGTAATTTATTTATGAAAAGGCTAAAAAAAAAAAAGAAGGAAACTTCTGGGCCCCTTGGGGATCTCCTATAAAAGCTTTCCTTTCCCCACTCCCTCCCTTATGCCTAATAAAACCTCCTTTTCTGTCTCTGGCAAGTTGGAATTGTTCTTACTTACAAATTTAAATAAATAAACTTCCCTCCCAAGGCTGAGTGGAGGCCAGCCTTGTGGGTTAAGCCTAGCCTGGGGACTCCCAGTGGATCAACCAATCTATCAACAAGAATTCATTGATCCCACAGGAAGCTGCTTTCAAAACCAGCACATAGCTCCTGGATGTCCTGGCTTCCTCTTCACAAGACATTTGGGGAAGAGGATTGTCTTTTGCAATTTTTAATTTTATTATTACACAAGTAATACATGCATAACATTCGTATTTTTAAAAAAATTCGAAAGATCTAGAAGTATGTAAAATAACAAAGGCTTTTTTCCTCTTTCCTTGCATCCTATTCCCACTGTTAGGAGCTTGAGACTGTATCCTTTTATCCAGGCCTATAAACAGTGCACTTTCATACACGTATACGTATATAAACACCTCATTAAAAAAATAACATAAATGGGATCACAACGCAGGTAGTTATTAATTTTTAAACAATATGTCCAGGACATCTTTCCAGTCAGACCTCACAGATCTATGTTTTAATGGCTGAAATAGTGTTTTACAGTATTTACCCATTTCCCTACTGATGGGCCTTTAACATAGTTTCAAATTATTTCAGTATTACAAGCTATGTTGCAAGCACTGGTACTCTGACAATTATCCATTCAATCGCGCATTTATTTTTAACTATTATTATTTTTTAATGTTTGTTTATTTTTGAGACAGAGAGAGGCAGAGCTTGAGGCGGGTAGGGGCAGAGGGAGAGGGAGACACAGAATCTGAAGTAGGCTCCATGCTCTGAGCTGTCAGCACAGAGCCCGATGCGGGGCTCGAACCCACGAACCGGGAGATCATGACCGGAGCCGAGGTCGGAGGCTCAACCGACTGAGCCACCCAGGCGCCCCTCAATCACGCATTTATTGCAGGCTCGCGATGTGCCACGCACTGTACTCGGGGTTACGGACAAAACAGACACCTAAATATAGTTTTGAGCGACTGAGAAAGGGGCATTTTCTTTTTTTCAAGAGGGCGAGACAGGCTGAAGATCAATCTCTATTCAACCTAGGAGGCCAACAAGTCCGCCAGGGTCTGTCCCGGGCTATGAAAAAGAGGCCTCAGGACCCGTAGGTGCTGGTGAGAAAGAGGAGTAGATGGCCTGAATGAGCTTTTCACTCACGCCGGGTGTTCACGCCCCGGGTCGGAAGGCTGTGGCTCAAGCAGGGAGTTAACAGAAGCCACTATCACACACTATGCGCCGGGGGGCCGGGCGCTGAACAGTACGTGGACGCAGGTCCGGCGGGGCGGGGCCGAGCGGCGCGCGACCCTCCGCGCGCTCGGGGAGGTACAGACCGGGTCGGACTCTCTGGCCCCCTCTCCCGCGGGCTCTATGACACCGCGCTGGCTCGCGGGACGGGGCGGGGTTGATTGAAAGGGAGGAAATTACTCCAAGCTGTACATCTCGCGGTGAGCCTTGCGCGTAGTCTCTCGCGAGAAGTAGGAAGTACCGCGCTTGCGCGCTGCAGTAGTGCCTGGTGGCCTTAGCAGGTTCGGAGGCGGTTGTGTGAGGGTAGATAATTTGTGCGTAGGCCACTACGCCCCCCGGTGACTCGCCACCATGAGTAGCACCTTAGCCAAGATCGCGGAGATCGAAGCCGAGGTAATGGGCACAGTTGGCGCTTCACTCTCCCTCGTAGCGTTCCTTTTTCGGCAGCGTTGCTCTTGCCTGTTGTACTCCGTTCAGCCGCGTCTGGACCGGGCCTCCGTTTTCAGACTCCTGTCAGCCCGGCCCTTGTCCCCGACTCCCCTCAGCTTCCGCCGGAGTCCCCCGACTCCCCTTAGCCCGGGCCCGCGTTCCCCACCCCTACACCTTGGTCGGTACCCCGTTCGAGTGTTCGGCTCCTGTTAGAACATCGTTCCTCTCAGTTTTCCTTTTCTGCGGTCAACACTGAATCCTCTTTCTCTCTGTGGTCCAGCCTTGACCTGCTCACGTACTTCAGTATATTTCTTCAGCTCTCAAAACCCTTTTCCCTTTCCCTCAATCTCTACTTGATGGCTGAATTTCCCAGAGTATTGCTCCCGGGACTGGATGTGGAATAACATCTGTGGTAGCCGTTGATTTCACATGAATTAACTGTGTGATTGTATTGTCTGAAGCTCTCAGAGCTCTTTAAAATCGGGAAAGTGGTGACCCTATATTAGACGGTGCATATTAAGTACAAGCATTGGAAAAGGAATCCACAGGTAAGTTTTAGTCTGATCTGTGAATGCTAATTGTAATGACCTTGGTCATGTCTTCTTTTTGGGCCTCAGTTGTTTGCTCTGTAATGAGGTGACTGGTCTGGGTAATGGAGAGAATGGCTTTTTACATCCTGCCTCTCCTTTTATAAGTCTGACTAAAATGGATATACTGACAGTAGGATCTCGAAAAAAATCATTCAGATTTGAGGGAGCATTCATTTTGGATATTTTACCCTGTGGGAACTGCTTCTGACTTACGACTTCGATTCCTCCCTTTCAGATGGCTCGGACTCAAAAGAACAAGGCCACAGCACACCACCTCGGGCTGCTTAAGGCTCGCCTTGCTAAGCTTCGTAGAGAACTCATTACCCCCAAAGGTGGTGGTGGTGGTGGGCCAGGAGAAGGTTTGTGTTTTTCTTCAGCGTTGGTTGGTTTGTTTTGTTTTGTTTTTGGTGTAATGTCTATCAGAATAATATAAGTGTATGGTTTAAAAATAATTTAAAATTTTCTATCAAAGTAGGTGCTCCTGGCTGGCTCAGTTGGTAGAGTGTGTGACTCTTGATCATTGGGTTGTGAGTTTGAGCCCCACATTAGGGGTAGAGATTACTTAAAAATAAAACCTCAGGGGTGCCTGGGTGGCTCAGTTGGCTAAGCATGATTTTGGTTCAGGTCATGATCTCAGTTTGTGGGTTCAAGCCCTACATCAGGCTCTGCACTGACACTGCAGAGCCTGCTTGGGATTCTTTCCTCTCTTTCTGCCCCTCCCCTACTTGCTCACTCTCCCTCTCAAAACAAACAAATACATAATTTAAAAAAAAATACAGTCTTAAAAAAATGTCTGTAAAGATAGATTTGTATTTTCTAATTCTAAATTCTTGAACTGTGCTTATTTAAGTTTGCTGATTTCAAAGGCAAATGAGTATTTTCTAAGTACTGAACTAGGGTTTTATGTGTATCATTTTTTTTTTTTAAGTTTATTTATTTTTTTGTAATCTCTACACCCAGTTTGGGGTCAAAACTCACGACCCTAAGATCAAAAGTTGTATGCTTTTCTCAGGATGTAGGCATAACCTATGGCCCAGGAGTTCTCCTTCCAGGTGCATGCCTGTCAAAAATGAATACATATAGTCACCAAAAGAAATGTACAAAATTGTTCTTAATCCCAAAGGGAAAACTCCCAGATGACCATCAACAGCAGATTAGTTAAGTACATTGTGATATATTATGTATACAAAATGGAATGCTACACAAAATGAGAAACCAGATGGGACTGACCTGTTGTTAGAAGTCAGAATGGCAGTTATTCTTTTGTTAGTAATCACAGGATTGGGGAAAGAGAGGGCTTCTGAAGATGGTGAATATGATTTCTTGTTGTGGATGCTGATTATTTAGTTGTGTTTACCTTGTGATAATCAGACACTTTTCTATATGTATGTATCTTTATGCTTCAGTAAAAGGTTTAAAAAAAAAAAGTTGCATGCTTTTCTGACTGAGCCAGACAGAAGCCCGTATGTATATCTTATATTGATCCCAGAGGTTTTCATTGGCTTACAGGAATATGTAAATGCATACATCAACAAAATAAAAAATAAGGAAATTGGTGCAAAGGGAAATGTAGGTAGGAAGAAAAAGTTGAAGCCAAGAGAGATAAAGTTGGGACCAAAAATAATTTTATAAAGTCTGTACACTTCCTAGAGGAGGGCCATAAATTTGCCTTTGAACTTGTTTGCAGCCATTAAAAAGAAAAAGAAAAAAAAAAGAAAACCTAGTCAATCATATAGTTCTTAGAGTTTGTAAGACAAAAAAAGAAACCCATATTTTAGATCAATTATTACATAACCTTTGAGCCTAAAATACTGTGGGTGCTAGAAATGTATATAACAGTGAGGAATAAAGTTTCTAAATAAGTACTCCATTAAACAGTGTTAATTGCTATAGGGGGAATTTTATGTGCTTAAGTTCTGGAAAGGTAAACTGTAGAAAGCTGGAGAAATATGTCCTAAATGGATAGAATACCAGAATGTGAAAGGAATTACCTGAATCTCAACATTTCAAGAGATAACTTTTCTCTTCTTTTTGATATTTATTGATATTTTAGGTTTTGATGTGGCCAAGACAGGTGATGCTCGAATCGGGTTTGTGGGCTTTCCATCAGTGGGGAAGTCAACACTGCTTAGTAACCTGGCAGGAGTATATTCTGAGGTGGCAGCCTATGAGTTCACTACTCTGACCACTGTGCCTGGTGTCATCAGATACAAAGGTGCCAAGATCCAGGTGAGTCAGGCCTGCAAGCCACAGAGGGAGGAAATCCAGTCTTTTATTCATTTTAAAAAGCATTTATGGGAAGTTTGTGTATACCAGGTCTAATCTTTGATCTACTAGGCCCTCTCTGTCTAGCAAGGGTGATAGAGTCATACATACAGATAGTAATACAGTGAGATATTGCCTGTCAAAACATATAAAAAGAAGGGACTGCTTTTTCACCTGAGGATACTGGGGGAAGGTCTCAGAGGACTAAAAAAAGCTTCTGTAGAAAATGACAATGGAGGGGTGCCTTGGCGGCTCAGTTGGTTGGGCGTCTGACTCTTGATTTTAGCTTAGGTCATGGTTTCATGCTTCTTAGGATCGAGCCCCACGTAGGGTTCTGTGCTGGCAGTGCGGAGTCCCCTTGGGACTCTCTCTCTCACTCTCAAAGTAAATAAACATTAAAAAAAAGAAGAAGACGAAAATGACAGTGGAGGTGGCTCTTGAAGTTCAAGTAGAATTTTATCAGCCATGGAAGGTAAAGGGCAATTTTAGGCAGCCATAATGGTAAATAGCTTGCTGTGGTACAAGCTTAGGTGTGGACAGAAGAGGTAGAAACTGAATCTGGAAAAGTAGGTTGGAGCTGAATTATGAAGGCTCTTGTGTGCCTTCTAAAGAAGTTGAATTTTATCTTATATGTATCTAAGAACTATCAGAAGCTTAAAAAAATAAATAAATAACATGATAAAATCCTTTTTAGAAGATAAATTCTTGTCTGGGAGGCCTAATGAAGTTGGTGACCCGAGAAGTTTTTCTTAGATACATGATAGATTTAGAGCTCCCAAATGAAGAGCCCCTTTGGGTATGAAAGAAGATGTATGTAAATGTAAGATGTAATGGAACATATTATTGTAGGCTGCACAGCTAAGAAAATAAGATTCTGATTCTTTTTTTTTTTTTTTTTTTTTTTTTTTTTTTTAAGATTCTGAATTCTATGACATTTGAATCTAGGCTGGAGGTTCCCAGACTTGCTTGGTTCACAGCACTCTTAGTGTCTCAGCAATTATTTCCTGATGCCTTTTCTTGTCCCCGTAATTTTTTATGGCACTCCAGGCCAAAATAAATACCTAATGGTTCAGTTTGTTAGGTCCAAGTAACCTAAGTATTTATGTCCTTACAGCCACAGTTATTTACTAATGGGATGTGTGCACTGTTGTGTACCATATAACTTCTCAAACCATGGAATCAGATTGGATACCACCATATTTGTTTCCTTTTCCCCATTAATTTTTGTGGTGCTTTTTATTATAGCAACTGATGAAAAATCTAACTCCCCAAAATTTGGATCTGACCTAATTGAAAGCAGTGTAGTAGGATGTAGTGTTGCAATTGTAAAGTATATGGAGCTAGTAGTTTCCTCATTGTCTGACATATAAGAAGAATTGCTGTTTCTCTTGAAAATTTCAAATATCCCATGGCACTCCAAGTTCTCTGGTGGCACAGAGTGCCTTTGCTCATTGTTTGGGAACTCTTGGTATAAGCATTTGTTCTCCCTTTTGCTGAGCTACACAGAGAGTTGTGAGGTGTATTCAATGCTTTATTATAGAATCTGAAGTAGGAAGGGACCAGGGTCCTGGTAATACTTTCTTTCCTTTTTTTTAAAAATGTTTATTTTTGAGAGAGAGAGAGAGCACGCAAGCACTAGCTGGGGAGGGGCAGATCAAGACGGAGCAGAAGATCCAAAACAGGCTCTGACAGCGCTGACAGCAGAGAGCCCGATGCAGGGCATGAATTCACAAATCTTGAGATCATGATGTAAGCTAAAGTCAACGCTTAACTGAACCACCCACGTGCTCCATCTGGTAGTATTTTCAATGGCTTTTTTTTTTTTTTTTTTTTCCTGCTGGTTAGGTGTCCATGCAGAGACTATGTTGGGAAATGTATCTTTCTGGGACTCCATGTCCAAATGTATGTAATAAGAATGAGGATACTTGGGCATATCTGGACCACTACTTGATTCCATCTGGTTTCAGAGTCTTACTGATAATCATAGTTTTGGCAATGTCCTAGAATAACCTCTTCCCTGATGAGATGCCATTGACATCACTTTTAGGCTTCTGAGTATATCAGAATAAGAGCTACTTAGCCTTTCTCTTTATTTATGTTTCCCACAAAGCATTTATTTCAGTGTCTCCTGACCTTTTAGGTTTTTTCCCCTTTTGCATGATGCTTTCTTTTCTGCCTGTGCACTCTCCTCTTTTTCCTCCCCTCTGACTTTCTCCAGGAACCAAGTTAAGGAGTACATAACAGGATTAAGATGACTGCCTAGAATGTTTTTTATTAGCACCACGCTCTAACCAACTGAGCTAACCGGCCAGACTCGAATGTTTTTTTTTTTTTTTAATGTTTTTTATTTATTTTTGAGAGACAGAGAGAGCGCAAGCAGGGGAGGGTCAGAGAGAGAGGGAGACACAGAATCTGAAGACAGGCTCCAGGCTCTGAGCTAGCCGTCAGCACAGAGCCTGTCACGGACCTCGAACCCACGAACCATGAGATCATGACCTGAGCCGAAGCCAGACGCTTAACTGACTGAGCCACCCAGGCTCCCAGACTTGAATGTTTTATAAATGGCTGTTTTGTGGCAGAGCATTCATTATTTGTCACTTGGAAGGGAGAGGTGTACGAAATTAGAACCATTTACTACTAAGAATTATAAGGAGGGAGATTTCTGGGGTTTTTGTTAGGAAGAACAGTTTTAGGAAGAACTGTTTTTAACGGTAAAGGTGCCTAAAAATGGAATGGTACCTCCTGAGGCAATGAATTACTGTGTCTGGAGATGTATAAGTAGTGACTGAACCACCACTTACCAGGGATGTTATAAAGAAAATTGATGTATCACATAGGCAGAGATTAGCCTGCAGAGTGGATGTTCACTTTTTAAGATTATGGAGCTTGGGGCGCCTGGGTGGCTCAGTCGGTTAAGTGTCCGACTTTGGCTCTGGTCATGATCTCACGGTTCATGGGTTCAAGCCCCGCGTCAGGCTCTGTGCTGACAGCTCAGAAACTGGAGCCTGCTTCAGATTCTGTGTCTCCCTCTCTCTCTGACCCTCCCCTGTTCACACTGTCTCTCTTTCTCTCTCTCTCAAAAATAAATAAAAATCATTAAAAAAAAAAAAGATTATGGGGCTTATTTTTACCTTGCTACCTTTCTAGGGTCCCTAGCACTCCTGTTGTCCTATGTATATAATTGATTTGCATATTTAAGTTAGTTGCTTTAACCTCTTTGAGTTTGAATTAGTGTAACACTGAATCCTTAAAATCTGACAGTTTCATGATTTAAAGAAATATTTGTTCTTATCTCTTGGTTGTAATATGAAATTTGGATATGTCAAACATGGGTTATTTTATTGAATGAAATTTGGTTGACATGTCTACAGCCATATCACCCTGAGTGTGCCTTGATATTGTCTGAAATTTAGTTGCCACATTTAAATGGTTCATTGTAACTTTAAAAATATTTCTCTCTCAAGAAAAGCTAATATTAAGTTGTTTTTACTTTTGTAGGGCCTCAATAAATTTTCCTTGTGTTTAGCTGCCATAGTTAGAAAGCTTGTGCTCTTTTCTTTCAGTGTAATAGTCTTTCTTTCAGATGGTCTTTTATATGATATTGTAGCCATATTCTAGGTTTAAGAGTTTTAGATTATCCAGATGGATTTTCCTTTTGAGTTTTTGATAACATCAGCTAGGTTCAGTATATATAGTAAAGCCTTTTGCTGATGTTATATGTGTATCTTAGCAGAAAGAGATTTATGAAGTGTTAAAAATAGATTATAGACTCTTTGGGAGAGTTGAAATAGACTCTAGACTTAATTTCTAGAAACAACTGTTAAGCTTTTTGTTTTTTCAAACCTCTTTGTTGAGGTATAATTTACATACAATAAACTAGATAAAGTGTACAGTTTGTTAAGTTTTAACATAGCCATATACTGGTGAAAACATCACCACAATCAAGATCATGAACGTACCAACCCCAGAAATTTCCAAACGCCCCTTCCTTCATGGTCCCCTTCGTCTCCAAACAATTACATATTTATGTTTCATCACTGCAGATTAGTTTACATGTTAAGTTTTACATAAATAAGACCATGTGTAAATATAAATGTACTCTATTTTTGTTGGCTTCTTTCATTCAGTGTAATTATTTTGGGGTTCTCTTGTATCACTCATCCTGATGCCCTTTATGTTAATATCCTACATAATCACAGAAGAATTACCAGGGATAGATTAATATTGATGCAATGATCACTAAACTACAGACTTCATTTACATTTTTACCAATTTTCCCCACCAAATAAATGCCCTTTTCATCCCATGGTGCATTTAGTTCTTTTTTGTTATTTTCCTGCTATCTGTAATAATTACTCAGTCCTGTCATTTAAGACCTTGACACTCAAAGAGTACCGATTAGTTGTTCTGTAGAATGTCCCTTAGTTTGGGTTTGTCTGATATTTTCTCATATTTAGACTGAGGTATTATGTATTTTTGGCAGGAATGCCCTGAAATGATGGTGTGCCCTCAGTGCATCTTATCGTGGGATTCATGATGTTATATGTTTTAAATGCTGTTGTTGACCTGCATCGGTTGGTTAAAGTGATATCTGTAGGATTTCTCTACTGTAAAGCTATTATCTTTCTTTCTTTTTAAAAAAGTTATTATCTTTCTTTTTGTAATTAATAAATATCTTTGGGGAGGTACTTTGAGAAGATACAAATCCTGTTTCTCAAACTTGCCCACTCATTTTAGCACCCATCTGTGGATCCTGTCTGCAAGTTACTACTCTGCTTCTGGCCTAATAGTGATTCCTTATTTTTCTCTTTCCTACTGCATGTTTTTAATTGGAATTCTATTTGGAAGAGCTGTTCCTTTTGTCTTATTTATTCAATAGTATGTATCAGTGTGGGCTTATGGATATTGACTTTCTGGGTTATAGTCCAGTACTACCATTATTTTATTACTCGTATTGTTCCAGTTTTGACAATTAGGAACTCCTTCAGGTTAGCTCTTGTGTTCTTTCCATAAGCCCCCATCTTTTTGAGAGTACTTAGTTTTTGGCAAGACACAATGTTCCATGCCAATCTTAGATTTTTTCCTGCTCCAGCCCTGAAGTCAACCACTGCTGAAGGAGCTCTAGTTTCTGTTATTGGAGAATGTTTAGAAAGCAAGATCTGGTGTGCTTATTACTTCCCATGTAGCCTTGTAAATCAAAGTAACTAAAGTTTCCAAGACAAGGTCGATGTATTCAACATGCATTATCTTTTTTGAAGAGAGAGGATAGCTCTTTGTTGTGTTATATTAGAGAAGGTAACAGTATTTATCATACAGTGGAGAATAGAGAGGAGATTTGAATAGGTTCTTGAAAGGAAAAGTTGAACTGTCTAAACACCTCCTGAATTCTTTTACATTGTGGTTTATTTAACGTGAAGTATGTTTTTATAATGTCAGGCTTACAGCAAAGGATAGTTTTTTTAAAAAAAAATTTTAATGTTTGTTTATTTTTGAGAGAGAGAGAGCGAGCACGAGTGGGGGAGGGGCAGAGACATAGAGGGAGACACAGAATCCAAAGCAGGCTCCAGGCTCTGAGCTGTCAGCACAGAGCCCAACATGGGGCTCGAACCCACGAACTGTGAGATCATGACCTGAGCTGAAGTCAGACACTTAACCGACCGAGCCACCCAGGCACCGCAGCAAAAGCTAGTTTTAAATGATGTTTTGATGAGCTGCAACTCTGTTTCTTGTCCATTTATGTGGATAATTCAGTATTGGCCATACAGTGGACCCCTAGTATTTTCAGATTTTATATATGCTCTTAACTGTTTTCGGTGGACTCTTAAGGGCTTATAACTAATAGTTTGCAATTTTGATGAGATGTCCATTTGATTTGTGTGCTATGAAGTTGTTTTTTATGGTCTCATCATTAGGTACATGCAGTATGACTTCTGTGAAGTTTTTACTGCATTTTCTGGGCAATTGAGCAGTCATTTTCAATTGGGAACACACATCAGAGTCACCCATGGAGCCTTTTGAAGTACAAATCAATACATGAACTCTACTTTGCCCTTCTAAATTAGAATTTGCAGAATGGGGCTCAGATATCTGCATTTTAAAAGGTTTTACAGGTGACTGTTAACTGCTCACCTGGGTAAGAATGGCTGTAGAAGTTTTTGTGAAATTGGGAGAATTTGGAAGAGTTGCATAGCTCTAAGTGTATTGTGATTATCAAGATCCAGCTATTATCTACAGTAAAGAATTGGTGTAGGGGCTCAACTTTCTGAAAAGAAGGGGAATATTAGGAGATACTAATGCAGAATAATGAGTTTGGCCCTCAAAATGTGAGTTGTTGATTTTTTACTTTAAATTTTCGTCAACATACAGTGCAATATTGGTTTCAGCAAATTGAGTTAAAATCTTACTTGATTTGGACTGTGATTTTGGGCAAATCACTTAACCTCTGTGAACCTCCGTCAATATCCTCGTCTCAGGGTTGTTAGGCATTTTAAACTAGGTAAAGTATATAAAAAATTTGTAGCTGACATTTGAATGCATAGTAAAAGTAATACACAGCTTACAAGGAAGATTAGATTTGAATCTTTTATATTTTGGATACTTGAAAAATAAATTATTCTTTTTGATCTGTTCAGATTTATGACTGTTTTTTTTCCTTCTCCTTTCCCCATCCTTAATTTTGCAGCTCCTGGACCTTCCAGGTATCATTGAAGGTGCCAAGGATGGGAAAGGCAGAGGCCGTCAAGTCATTGCAGGTATGTGGTCCAGGGCTGCCATCATTCTGGGATATCATCCCTTTATCAGGTACTGTTGCTTTAGACGGGGACTGTTGGACTTAGAGATTTTACTACAATGAAGGGCATAGTTTTACCTGACTTCTTACTGGAGTAGAATGTCAGAACCTGAAGGGACCTCAGAGAGTAACAGCCCATATCTCCATTTGAGGAGAAAAACTAAGGACAGGAAAGTGAAGTACTTCAGTCCAGCGTAGCACTTTGTGGCAGACTCAGAAGGATTCAGAACTAGAACTCGGGTTTCCTGACTTCCACCCATGTCTTTCCTTCTTCTCTTATGTAAAGTAAAATGTTACAGGGGCACCTGAGGGGCTCAGTTGGTTAAGCGTTGACTTCTGCTCAGATCATGATCTCGTGGTTTGAGCTTTGCTTCACGCTCCCATGCTGACAGCTCGGAGCCTGGAGCCTGCTTTGGATTCTGTGTCTCCTTCTCTCATTGCCCCTCCCCTGCTTGTACTCTGTCTCTCTCTCTCAAAAATAAATAAACATTAAAAAAAAGTAAAATGTTATAAAAGGCTAATCATAAATTGCAACAGTCTGCTACTCCACCTCTCCTCACCTCCAGTGTCATTCCCCATTGGCAGATATTGTCTACTCTTCAACAGTTCCTTCTGTTTTTTACCTTCTTTTTTTTTTTTTTTTTAAGTTCATTTATTTTGAGAGACAGTGGGAGAGTGCGCACACGTGAACTAGGGAGGGGCAGAGGGGGGAACAGAATCCCTAGCAGGCTCTGCACCAATAGCACAGGGCCCGATATGGGGCTTGAACTCAAGAACTGCAAGATCATGACCTGAGCTCAAATCAAGAGTTGGTTGCTTAACCAACTGAGCCACCCAGGTGCCCTTACCTTCATATTTTTAAATATTATGCTTATATTGCAATTTCACGATTAATTAATTGATTTTAGATATCATCTGTTGGTTTCATGTTATCGTTGAGAGAATTAGCTCTCTTATACTCCATACATCTTTTCCCATTCTTTTTTTTTTTTAAGATTTTATTTAAAATTTTTCATGTGTTTAATGTTTATTTTTGAGAGAGAGAGAGCGCGCGCGCACACACGCATGAGTGGGAGAGCAGAGAGAGAGGGGAACAGAGTTTTCTGAGGCGGATTCTGCGCTGACTGCAGAGAGCCTGACATGGGGCCCTAACTCAGGAACTGTGAGATCATGACCTGAGCTGAAGTCAGATGCTTAACTGACTGTGCCACCCAGGCGCCTCAAGATTTTTTTAGGTAATCTCTACACCTAAAGTGGTTCTTGAACTTACAACCACAAGATTAAGAGTTGCTTTCTCCACTGATTGAGCTAGCCAGGTGCCCCCCACCCCTTGTCTTTCGAATAAATTATATCACTTTGTAGTTAACTCATTAATCATAATTTACATTATTATGTAATGAATATGTAACTTTTGTTCAGTGCTAAGTAGTATATTATAACTTGGCTTCTTTTCTCAAATCTGTTTTTGAAATTTGTTTTTCATGGAGTTAGTAATTGTTTCTCTTTTTGTTTTCCTTTATTTTATTTTCTGTGTTTGCTAATATTTTTCAAATATTCTAACAGATCAAATGCTTACCGTATTTTTCTACGTACTTAAATATAGCTCCAGATATAAAGTTACTTATTTCATTCTTTCCCCACAACCCTGACACTACTGTCCTGTACCCTGTCTTCTTGCTTTATTTTTTATTTTATTGTATAATTTTTTTTAAGTAGTCTCCATGCGCAGTGTGGGGGTTGAACTCAAAACCCTGAGATCAAGAGGTACTGACTGAGCCAGCCAGGCACCCTGTCTTCTTGTTTTTTTGTTTTTTTTTTTTTCTTTTATAGTTTATTGTCAAGTTGGTTTCCAGGTAACACCCAGTGCTCATCCCAACCAGTGCCCTCCTCCAGGCCAATCACCCCCCTTTTCCTCTCCCTCTCCCCCATCAGCCCTCAGTTTGTTCTCAGTATTCAAGAGTCTCTCATGGTTTACCTCCCTCCCCCTCCCCAACTATGTTTTTCCTCCTTCCCCTCCCCCATGGTCCTCTGCTGAGTTTCTCCTGTTACACTTATGAGTGAAAACATATGGTATCTGTCCTTCTCTGCCTGACTTATTTCACTTAGCATGACACCCTCGAGTTCCATCCACGTTGCTACGAATGGCCAGATTTCATTCTTTCTCATTGCCGTGTAGTATTCCTTTGTATATGTAAACAACATCTTCTTGATCCATTCATCAGTTGATGGACATTTAGGCTCTTTCCATGATTTGGCTATTGTTGAAAGCGCTGCTATGAACATTGGGGTACATGTGCACCTATGCATCAGCACTTCTGTGTCCCTTGGGTAAATCCCCAGCAGTGCTATTGCTGGGTCATAGGGGAGTTCTAGTGTTAATTTTCTGAGGAACCTCCACACTGTTTTCCAGAGCAACTGCACCAGTTTACATTCCCACCAACAGTGTAGAGGGTGCCCGATTCTCCACATCCTCGCCAGCATCTATAGTCTACTGATTTGTTCATTTTATCCACTCTCCTGTCTTCTTGTTTTAATCTGGATTGGTTGCCTTCTAAATCACCACTGTCCAGGAGTGCAATATTCTGAATCTATGCTCTCCAGTATGGTAGCCCCTGGCTTTGTGGTTGTTGAGTGCTTTAAATGTGCCTAGTGATTGAGGAACTGAATTTCAAATTTGTTTCATTTTAATTAGTTTAAATTTACATAGCCTAGGTAGCTAGTGGAGTCTATATTGGACAGTGCAGTGCTAGACTTTTTTGCATGGCTGTCACTCTGAGACTTCCTTCTGTGTTCTTGTGTGGAATCCCCAGTTTCCTAGAGTTGGTATTCTTTTTAGGGTCATTTTTATGTTTTGCTGAAGCACATTCTTTAGTCAACTACCAGAAAAAGCATGAATTGATAGGTAAATTTTTCTGTTTTTTCATGTTTGAAAGTGTTCTTATTTTACCTTTATATTGAATTATTAATTTTAACTATAGAATCATATGTTAAAAGTTATTCATGGATGAATATCAGAAACATGCTAAACTAAGAGAGTCTGAAACAAAAGACTGCATTTTTTATTATTCCATTTATATGAAACTTTAAAAATTGCAAAACTAACCTGTGGTGACAAAGCAGATGAGTAGTTGAGTGGGAATCAATGGGAGGATTGATTTCAGAGGTGATGGAAATGTTCTGAATCCTGCTTGCTTACGGTGGTTATACAGGTATATACATTTGTCATTAAACTGTATAGCATGGACACAGTTTATTTTTTATAAATTACACTGATAATATATAATATATGTGTGTGTATATGTAATTATGCTGATAATAAAGTTGACTAAAAATATGCTAAACAGTCTTTTTTTTTTTTTAGAATTCTTACTATTTAAAATCTTTCTAAATTTTTTCAGGGATTTAGGTTATTGCCTAGTTCTTACCCTCATTCTGACTTGTTTTTCTGCTAGTGTGTCTAGAAGTTAACACATCTAGGGATATCAGGAGAAAACAAGGCATACATTGCAAATTAACTTCTGGGATAGAATATGGTAATCTTAAGAACTTCTTTGTATTAATAGGAAAAAAAATCCTTTGTCTCTTAATGGAATTCTACCCCTCACACTCAGTACTCCAGCTTTTGAGCATTTGGCTTAGTTAAGTCTTTAGTGAGTTTTGCTTGGATATAAATTATTTTTTCCATTCTTCAGTGGCCCGAACATGTAACTTGATCCTGATTGTTCTGGACGTCCTGAAACCTTTGGGGCATAAAAAGATAATTGAAAATGAGCTGGAAGGCTTTGGGATTCGCTTGAACAGCAAACCCCCCAACATTGGCTTTAAGAAGAAGGATAAAGGAGGCATTAATCTCACAGCCACTGTAAGTGGAGGTGATCTGGGTGGGGCAGGTTGCTGATGGGACTGGGGTGGAAGGATGTTGACATTTGGAAATTATCTGGCTTCTCCCAGCACTAACTGAGGTAACACAATGACCTTGTAATGACTGACAGAGTAGGACAAGAATCAATCTCAGACTTACCTTTGCAACTTCATTTCTTCTTTTGGATTTTTTATTTGGTATGGTATGGGAGTATAGACCAGTCTTAATGCTTTCATGAAGTAGATGGCTGCTAATATCAAGTGTTTTCATTCATTCTACACAGATTTATAGAGCACCTACCATGGGCGAAGCATTGTTTTAGTCCCTTGTTGGGAAAGGAGGGAGGTTGGAAGAGGAAGCAAAATAGACAAAAATTTCTGTCCTTACATTCTGTGTGGAAAAGTAACAAACAAAATTAATGAGTCAATTCAGTATATTAGATGATGATAAGTCTAAAAATTAAACTAGGGAAAAGGGATGGAGAGTGTTGGTGGGATTAACAGTGGAAGAGATAAGAAGTGGTTGATTGTCAAAAGATTTTGGAAGTAGCTGGTAGGAATTACACCTGGACTGGATGTGGGTTGTGAGAGAGAGAACCATTAAGATTTTATTCCTGAGCTGGAAAAATAGACTCTCATTATTAAAATGGTTGCACTTTGGGTAGGATAGGATTGGAGGGAAGGGGAAGATCAGGATATTCAGTTTGAGATGCTAGTGAGATACCCAAGTATTACCATCAAATAGGCATATGAGGAATTATCAAGGCTAGAGATATAAATTTGGTGGTTAGCAACTCTAGAGCCAAGAACTTAGCTGAGATCACTAGGAAGTGAGTATAAATAGAAAAGAGGTTGAAGGATTGAGCCTCCCCTCCCAACCCCTGTGATTATAGATTGGGAGATAAGGAAGAATCAGCAAATAAAGACTTCTTAAGCAAAGAAGAAGAGTTTGAAATATTGAAAGCCAGGTAAAGAAAGTGTTTCATATTGGAAGAGTAATCAGTTCTATCCATGCTGCTTGCTTCTAAGTCATTTAATTGAGGACTGAGAATTTCCTACAACATTTAAGATACAGAGGTCCAGATAATATGACTAGCATAAAGTTAAGCTGTCCTGCCCAAAAGATCTTTCCCGTTTTCCTGTCATAACTGAATTTGAGCATTTCATATTCTTTCTGTATTTGTTTGCTAAGGCTGCCATAATAAAGTGCCATAGATGAGGTGGCTTAAACAACAGAAATTTATTTTCTATTAATTCTGGAGGTGCTAGATATCTGAGATCAAGGTATAAGTAGGGTTGGTTTTTCCTGAGGCCCCTCCTTGGTTTGTAGATGGCTGTCTTCTCCTTTTGTCTTCACATGGTCTTCCTTCTGTGTGTCTGTATTCTAATCTCCCTTTCTTGTAAGGACATCCGTCACATTAGGTCTCATCCATATGACCTCATTTAACTTAGTTACCTCTTTCAAGACCCTATCTTTAACCCTAATGATCACCTTCTGAGATACAGGGGTTAGGACTTCAACATATGAATTTGGGGGGGAGTGATTCAGTCTATAGCACCTTCATTTGAGTTTGGAAAGATTATTACTTTTTAAGTATTTCCTAATAAAAATCAGTTACTCTCATCCAGTATAACAGACTTCAGAAATGAACTTGCACCTTAGCTAGGATTATCCAGGTACAATGATAGATACTCTTGAGAGATTTTTTTTGCTCAGTGACCATTTATTGTCTTCTGTGCTCATTTAGTGCCCTCAGAGTGAGCTGGATGCTGAAACGGTGAAGAGCATTCTAGCTGAATACAAAATTCACAATGCCGATGTGACTCTGCGGAGTGATGCCACAGCAGATGACCTTATTGATGTGGTGGAAGGAAACAGGTACTGACTACGTGCCTGAGTTTGAATTAGAAAACATGTATTGGAAACAACATTGGATTATGAATCTGGAAGACATTGATTCTAACTCTAGCTGTGCTAGTATCTCAAATAGTGGGCCTTGGTTTTGTTAGCTATAAATTGAAGGGTTGGTTTTAATTTCTAACATTCTTCTTTGCTCTGAAATTTGGTTATGATGGTCAAATTCCCCATTTCAGTTACTTGCTGTGAACTAAGGTGTCCCCTAAGCTGTGTCATATTAGTGGAAGGGAGTAGTTCACAATCTGCTCTCCCAGAATTAATCCATCTGAGAAAGCCTGTAGGCCATCCTGTAGAATTCAGCATGCTGGCTATATCTGTTCTCTCTAAGGGTAACCTAAGGGTATGTAGCTGAAGCCCTATTCCTTGAAAAATTATTATTATTAGTATTTTAAATTAAATAGTATTCTTTTTTTTTTTTTTTTTAAACATTTATTTATTTTTGAGAGATAGAGTGCAAGGGGTGGAGGGGCAGAGAGAGAGAGACACACAGAATCTGAAGCAGGCTCCAAGCTGTCAGTATAGAGCCCGATACGGGGCCTGAATGAGTGGTGAGATCATGACCTGAGCCAAAGTCGGACGCTTTACTGACCGAGCCACCCAGGCACCGCAGTATTTTAAATAAAATAATAATTTAAGCTACTGTTAACATTTTTCCTGGCATTTGAGTATAATAATGTTTTTTAGTTGCTTTCCTGTTCATTTGTTTCTATTTGTTGGATGGGATTTATTTGATTCTCATTTGAAAACAAGCAAAGACTAATTCTTTGAGTTAGACATTGTATAAGCAAGGCATTTGAAGCATGAGAAGTTGTGGCTTGCTATTAGCTGCCCTATTGATTGGACATTAGGATTGTGACATTGCCAAATGTTATGCTTTTATGTAAAAAATTATCATGAAACATATTATTAAAACTGTACTTATATTTACAATTCATAAAACAACTTTGTGGGAAGTTGATTCTGAGACTTGCCCAGGGACTTACATATAGGAAGTGACAACACTGGAAGTAGATTTAGTCTGTGTGACCCCAAAGCTTGTGTTCCTTCCACTGTAGTATGATCTCTCAGTAATTAGCTGCATGGCTCAAATTAGGGCCTGAGTTTTGTTACTTCTCAACCCATAGTTTACTTTTTGGACATTTGACCTTATTTTGGTAGGAAACCTTTCTTTAGGGGAATTGAGGGGTTGATCTGCCTCTTATGATGCCTTTTGAGAATCTCTGATTTGGGGTCCTGAGTGAGGAGTTGCTGATAATCACACTGAGTCTTGTCAAGGGCTCCAGACTAATGTCTTATTTTTCTTCTATTTCTGTAGAGTTTATATCCCTTGTATTTATGTGTTGAATAAAATTGATCAGATCTCCATTGAGGAATTGGATATCATCTATAAGGTGCCTCATTGTGTTCCCATTTCTGCCCATCACCGCTGGAATTTTGATGACCTATTGGAAAAGATCTGGGACTATCTGAAGCTAGTGAGGATGTAAGTCTTAGTGGAAAGAGTCATATTCCTGTAGGAATTAAACCAGACTGTCCTAAAATGATACCCTCTGGAACTCATTAACATAATTTGTCTCTTTTTGGAGATACAGTATATTAATTTCTATCATGTGCCAGGCCATATTGTGGACACTTTCTTCCTCAAGTTGGAAGTTATCTGTGTCTGATCTTCTCAGGGGTGATGGAGACTTGATTTGCATTCAACACAAGAAACATTCCAAGAAGTAAGCAACCTCTGCTCCCTCTCTCTTCTAGTTACACCAAACCCAAAGGCCAGTTGCCTGATTATACATCCCCAGTGGTATTGCCTTATTCCAGGACCACAGTGGAGGATTTCTGCATGAAGATTCACAAAAATCTTATCAAAGAATTTAAATAGTAAGTATCATGGGCATGTAGTACCTTCTTTTCCCTGGGAGCTAACGATTCCACTAACTAGCAGTTCTCATGGTCGGAGTTCAAGCCCTGCATTGGGCTCTGCACTGACTGCTTCTCTCTCCTCTCTGCCCCTCCCATGCTCACACACACATATTCTCATTCTCTCTCTCTCTCTTTCTCTCCCTCCTCTTTCTCAAAAATAAATAAAAAAAACAAAAACAAAGAAAAACCCGTGAGCTTATATGGTTACCTCTGATTCCAGTTTGACACCACAGGGTTTGTTTTAAGCCTTACCCTTTTTCTTATTTTTAACATCTTTCTTCAACCATGAGAAACCTGGCTAATATTATAATCTACTTATTTACTTAATTCTAGTATGTATGTATATATATGTATATGTAAATAAAGTAGTTCAGAATTGCAACATATAATCCCATTAGAAATATTTTAACTGGATTACAGTGTTTATGAATAGTTCTTTTCAACTTTATGGGCTGAAACTTAAAAAATTGTTTTAAAAATGAAGAAAATAGAAAATTAGGAAAACATGGAAATAATGACATTTTATTTTATTTATTTATTTTTTTAATTTATAGTTTATTGTCAAGTTGGTTTCCATATAACACCCAGTGCTCTTCCCCACAAGTGTCCTTGACCATGACCACCACCCCCCTTCCCCTTTCCCCCTCCCCCTTCCACCCTCAGTTTGTTTTCAGTATTGAAGAGTCTCTCCTGCTTTGTCTCCCT
>CM053566.1:19476046-19594003 GCA_028646485.1 Cryptoprocta ferox | reverse complement strand
TCTTGTTGTGCCTTTGATTATTTTATTTCCCTGGTCAGTGATATCTGGGACTCTCCACCACGTGTACTTTGGCTTGTTTCTTGAGGTATCCCAGAAAAGGAAACAGACTAGCATCCAGGGAACAGAAGCATGAAACGCACAGACAAATCAAACAAACAAGCAAGCCAAACGGGGAAAGGAAATAAAGAAAAGGAAGGGAAAGAAAGAAAAGAAAGAAGAGAAGAAAAGAGAGAAGAAAAAGAAACAATAAGAAAAACAAGGTCGGGACAGAGACAGTAAAAGTCTGTGGACAGTCTAAAAGCATATAACCAGCCAAGGGAAGAGAGAAGAATATGCTAAGGGAAATATATATGGATGGCAGCAGAAAAGAAGGAGAAGCAAAGAGAAAAGGAAAAAAAAAAAAAGACAACTCCCCTGTGCGGATGGGCGTGGTGGTTTGGCGTCAGGTCAGGTCTTGGGGGCTGCTCTCTCCGAGGCCCTGCCTTGGTGGTTGCGGGGAGAAGTATGGCGCCGCTTCAAAACTTTGCCGGAACCAAGCGTTGCAAGCCACCCTTCTGAGTCCGATCTCCCTTTGTCGCGGGCGACCCAAACTGTATTCTCCAAGCTCCGCCTCACTTCCAAATCCCAGTCCATGCAGTTCAACACCGTCACCAGGGAGGAGATGCGTTCCCGCTGGCAGCCGGTCTCCCTGCCCGGCTTGTGCTGCCCTTTTCGCAGAGCCACCCCCGCTGCCGCTTTTCAAGGCGCCGCTGCCTTTATCTGTGCCGCCGCCTTTCGCGGTGCTGCTTGGAATGGATGCCGCAGCCGCTGCCGCTGCACCCAAGGAAGAATTCGCCGGCCAGATGTGACGGATTTCTCTCCCCGCGCCCGGCAGTTATATATGGGGAGACGGGCGAGTTTTTCCTCCCTTAGAGATGGTTCTATGAGCGTTTTCTGTCTCTCTTTCTCTTCCCCTAGTCTCTCTGGGGCACGGCGCGCTCTCCCTGTGTTGCCCTCGGGCTCCTTCCCCCTGCACCACCGGGACCGCCCATCCTTGAATTTCCCAGATCACAGTCACTCACTCAGGCATCTTTGAGGTTGTCTTCTTTCTGGCTACTGTTTCTTCTTTCCCCCACTTGCAAATCCGAGTGTTATCCCTTCAGTCCTTCTCAGTTCAATCCATGCGGGCGGGCACAGATTACAGAGCTCCCTGCTTCTCCGCCATCTTGCCCGCTCTCCCAATAACAACATTTTAAAAATACTTGTTTTTTGTCTGATGAATGGATAGAGATGTGGTATATGCATGTATGCATGCACGCGCGCGCGCACACACACACACACACACACACTGTAATATTTGGCCATGAAAAGGAATGAAATCTTGCCATTTGCAGTGATATGGATGAAGCTAGAGAGTATAATGCTAAGTGACTTTCTCTATCAGAGACAAATACCATATGATTTCACTCATATATGGAATTTAAGTAACAAAACCAACAAGAGAGAGAAACCAAGAAATAGACTCTTAATTATAGA
This sequence comes from Cryptoprocta ferox, assembly GCA_028646485.1. Classification (NCBI taxonomy): domain Eukaryota; kingdom Metazoa; phylum Chordata; class Mammalia; order Carnivora; family Eupleridae; genus Cryptoprocta; species Cryptoprocta ferox. The sequence continues at coordinate 19,592,488 of CM053566.1, read as the reverse complement.
AGAACAAACTGATGGTTACCAGAGGGGAGGTGACTGGGAGATGGGGGGATGAGTTAAATAGGTGATAGGGATTAAGGAGTGCACATTTATCTTGATGAGCACTGGGTGATGTATGGAATTGTTGAATCACTATATTGTATACCTGAAACTAATATAACACTGTTAACTGACTGAAATTAAAATAAAAACTTGGGGTGCCTGGGTGGCTCTGTCGGTTAAGCATCTGACTTCAGGTCAGGTCATGATCTCATGTTTCATGGGTTTGAGCCCCACTTCAGGCTCTGTGCTGACAGCTCAGAGCCTGGAACCTGCTTCAGATTCTGTATCTCCCTCTCTCTCTGCCCCTCTGTTGCTCATACTCCTGTCTCTCTCTCTCTCTGAAAAATAAACATAAAAAAACTAAAAATACTTGTTGCTGATCCTACAAATACTGAAAGAATGAAGACCTTTTTAAGCTTCACATTCCTTTTATCCAAAAGAACTAAATGCCATGTGCAGGTGCTAATTTTCACTATCCTCAAACCATTATATTTTTTGGCATATACTTCAGTTAATGAAGGAGAGTCTTGCAAAGTTTGATATTTTCCTTTTTCAAATGTGATAGATTTCTAGATAGTTCTACCTTCCATGGTGCCAGAACACTATTCTAATCCTCTAGAGAACTGTAAGTTAACCAGGAAATTAATGAGAAAGGAGAAAAATGTTTTGGAGAAGAGACCTTTCAAAGCAAATAGAATTTTGTTTGGTTGCTATTTTTGTTTTCTTCTTTTTTTTAATTTTTAAAGTTAAAAAATTTTGTAACGTCTATTTATTTTTGAGAGAGAGCAGGGGAGGGGCAGAGAGAGAGGGAGATACAGAATCTGAAACAGGCCCCAGGCTCTGAGCTATCAGCAAGAGCCTGACGCAGGACTCAAACTCATGGACTGTGAGATCATGACCTGAGCTAAAGTCAGATGCTTAAACTGACTGAGCCACCCAGGCGCCCTTGAAGTGGTTTTTTTTTTTGTTGTTTTTTTTTAATACTTATTTTGAGAGAGAGAGAGAGCATGCACATGCTCTGGGAAGGGGCAGAGAGAGGAGGAAAGAATCCCAAGCAGGCTCCAGGCTGTCAGTGCCTGATGCAGGGCTATATCTCACAAACCTTGAAATATTGATCTGAGCCAATATCAAGAGTCAGATGCTTAATGAACTGAGCCACCCAGGTACCCATTTTTTTTTTTAATGATGAAACAAAGAGCATTTTAACCATCTTGATAGAAAAAAATCAGCTTTAGACCTACTAATTATAACATTTGTCCTTGTTACATTCTGTTTGTGTCCTTGACCACATGTACATGTCCTTTGATCGTTTACTGCGTGTTTTCTGTGTGTTACAAGATTTACATACATCATTTTTATAACTATGTTTTTTTTGCTACTTTACATAGTTTTCTGGTCTTCATACATAGACCTGTCACTTTTAATTACTTTAGTCTAGGATTAGTAATAATATGGCCTTTCATATGTTTGCTGCATTGCTCTCCAAAAGGGCTGAACCTGTTTACATTTGCCATCAACAAAACAGGAGGCACTGATGTTGCTACAGCCATTGAATGTGATTATTAAAAACTAGTTTTCTAGTTTAAGATTATAAAATGGTCACATTGCATTTACCTTGCTTGTTAGTGCATTTAAAAATTTTATATATATTTGTTTTACTAATGCTGTTGCATCTGTACCTTTTATCTCTTTTTTTACAAAGTGAAATCTTGTTTAGTGATTCCTTTTTGGAACATAGGTATTTAAGGATGTTTTGTTGCAAAGCCCATTTAATAAGAACACGGCCACCTTTTTCTATTCCTTGGTACAAGATTCTTAGCCTCTGTGAGGCAGGTCTTAATATCTTGTTCACCAATTTCTATCACTAGCACAACATATTTTTAATATTGGAGGCCTATAGATAAAAATTACGTTCATAAATTCAACAAATAAGGAGAACATACTAGTTACAGTGTCTTGGGAGGGAGGAAGAATTTTCCTAGCATGGCTGAGGAGGGAGGTGCTTTATGGTTTTAGTAGACCCAATAAAAACTGGTATTCAATTAACAGTCTATAACTGACAGTATAAAGATCAGTTTCCAGTCTGAATTATTTCAGGGTATTTTTCATAACCCATATTTTCTCCTTTTAATTTTAAATTAGTCTTGTAACATTTCTCATTTGTGTTTTTTTCTCTTTGACTTTCCTCAATTGGCTCTGGAACAAGAGGAACCACACAATTTCCAAATGTCTTTGCCACTTTGTAGCTGAAGCCCCCATTGTGCCATACTGCTGGGAAAGCTAATGCTTCTGGGCTTTTGAATGTGGTCCTTGACTCGGGAGAGGGGACTTTACCTGTTGCAAGCCTATAGGTTTTGTTTTGTTTACAAATCTACACCTTTATTTACTTTTCAGTTTAAATCCGTACAGCATCACATGGATTCTGTGGCCAATGGCTTTAGCAGGAAGGTTGCTTCGGAATTTGGCATGAACCATGCCGCTCCTTCCACGAGCACGAGTTACTTTTCCCGATTACTCTGGTTTTATTCGGTTTGCCACCAGGAGTCACTGTGTTGTTCTTTGCTTTGTACACATAAGCACATCTCTTGCCTAGATAGAACTCAGTTTCATTTTGAGCATAAAAACCTTCAATTTTAAGAAGAGCTGTGTATTCCCTCTGGTTCCGGAGACCCTGCTTATAGCCAGCAAAAATGGCTTTTGACCACAGCCTCCAGACATATTTGTCATTTCAGAAGTCCTGTTCCCCACAGGCCTCCACAAGTTCCAAGGTGGTGGAAAGAGGCAAGCCTATAGTTCTTAAGAGCTAGAATGCTAAATCTGAGCAGAAAGGTGGCACCCAGGTGGATAGGGTAGAAGCTAGGTGATTATTTTCACTGACTATTTTTTTTTATTTCCCTTTCATACAGCGCTCTGGTCTGGGGTCTGTCTGTGAAACACAATCCTCAAAAAGTGGGTAAAGACCATACGTTGGAAGATGAGGATGTCATTCAGATTGTGAAGAAGTGAAACCTTCTCCTCTGCCCATCTGTCGGGTCAGCCACAAGAGCTTTCCCCAAGACCCTACCCCAGACCCCTTCTGGCTTTGACAGCCAGTGGATCAGGATTCAGGGGAGGGAAATGGAGGCATCCAAACTGGAACTTTACTTATCTTAACTTGGAGTCACCTTGTAAATTCAACTGCATAAAGGACCTGGTAGGCCAGCCAGCTATATGCAGTTCATGTGTCATTGTCAGAATTTGTTTTGGGTGGACTGAATGAAGATGAGTATGTACAGCGTTATTTGGGAGCTTGGTCTTGAGTGTGAAATGTATAAAAATGTGACTGTAACATCTTATTTGATGTTTAGTCATGGGAAACCCTTCCAACTGGATGTAGACTTCACTCTTCTCAAGTGGCCTTTCGCAGATGATACTGGGAAGAGGAAGGACTTGATGTAAGTTAACTGATTATTCCCTGCAAGGCTAGCCCATGTGGGAGACAGTGTTATGTAGCAGTTGAGTAAAGTACTCTGACCAGACACAAGATTTTGAATTGCATGGCCACTTCTAATTAGCTTTGAAACCCTGCATAAATTATACCACCTCTATAACCATCAGTTTCTTCATGTAACATGGAGATGGTAATAGCACTTGGGTTCTAGAGTGGAGATTGTTAGTGTTAAGGGAGATAGTACTTGTCAGATACTTAGCACAGTATCTGGCATGTAAGTACTTAGTGAATGTTGGCTCTTATCACAGGTCCCTTTCCTTTACCTGAGCAGAGCAGGTTTGTGAGTCCACATATGTCTATGTAGGGAGGTGGGATATTAGAAGGAAAGGTGAGGTCAAGACTATTTAAGAGAGCACAAAGGGCATAATCAGAGGTTTTGGGCTGGGAATACAGGAATATAAAGGGATTGCCCTGAATATTGGGTGATTGGCAAAAGTTTTTGTGCCATAGACTGGGTTAGTGAGAATAACGGCAGAGGAAAGGTGTGGGCGTGTATGTACAGAGAAGTTTAAACTTGGTAACTGATTGACTTCCTCTTTGGAGGAAGAGAAGTCAAAGATTATTTCAGTATGGATTACAGGGATAATAGAGAAGGGTGGTCCCTGAGAAAATCAGGAAGGGAAACAGATTTTCAGGAAGACCATTTGATTTTAGATGAAGTGAGCTAGAGCTTCTAACAGGTTGTGAGGAATGAGCATGTGGGATTGTCCATATACTCAGCCTTTTCCAGTGCTTGTTATTCATGCTACCTTAGTGACAGTTGTTTCTCTGATAGTTTTCCTGGAGCTTGAGCTTAGTACTATCCCCAGACCCAGGAGATAAGCCCCTCAGGCCTGGTGTCCCAGTCACCTTGCAGGATAATAGACCTTGATATTCATGATAGAGGCCATACTCTAGAGCCTACCTCAATTCTTTAGAGAAACATTGGCTTTCTGAGCCATGGGATTTCCGGCAAGGTTTGCTCTCCAGCCGGAGCAAATACTGTGTTTCAGGGGAATCCTCATGTTCAAATTCACATCATTGGGTAAGAATTCAGCATTGCTAGGATGTTGGGTAGGGGAGGTTGCTGAAATCCAGTTCATCCAGGGACTCTTGATGTGCTTTGATTTGGCCTTGCTTTCATCACTCAACACCCTCCCCTCCTTGATGCTTGAGGAAAGCATTACCTTACCTTTTTCCTTTCTTTCTTTTTTGGGCTCAGACTTGAGAGTTCTGGGAGAGAGTACAGTTTTGTGTTAGAAATGCGGTCTGGGGTAGGGCTGCTAAGGAAGAGCATTCCTATAGTAAAGGGTTTCTTTTCATGAACTCCAAGACTACAGTGGTTTGGCTGTCACGGTTGAATTCCCTGTACAGTTACATACCCCATTTCTTTCCTGATTTTTTTTTTATTTTTATATTTTTAATGTTTATTTTTTTAATGTTTATTTTTGGGGAGGAAGACTGCAAGCGGGGGAGGGGCAGAGAGAGAGGGAGACAATCCAAAGCAGGCACTAGGCTCTGAGCTGTCAGCACAGAGCCTGATGCAGGGCCTGAACCCACCAACCGTGAGATCATGACCTGAGCTGAAGTTGGACACTTAACCGACTGAGCCACCCTGGCACCCCTTTAGTTTTTTTTAAGTTTGAGAGTGTGTGTGTGCATGCCAATGGGGGAGGTAGAGAGAGAGAGAGAGAGAGAGAGGGAGAGGGAGAGGGAGATAGTGAGAATCCCAAGCAGGCTCTGTGCTCTCAGTGCGTAGCCCCATGTGGGGCTTGAATTCACGAACCGTGAGATCATGACCTAAGCCATAGTCAAGAGTTGGACACTTGACTGACTGACCCACCAAGGTACCCCTTAAGTTTATTTAAGCAATCTCTACATCCAGTTAACAGCAAACACTAACAACCAGCTGAAGTGGAAGGAAACTTGGTCTCTCACATAAGCTATCCGGAGCTCAGATGGGCTCATGGCAGCTGTAATGCCATTGAGGATCCAAATTTTTTTGATCTACTCTGTCCACTGCATTTTGGCTTTACTGAGCAGCTGGCTCCGCTCATAATCATAGAATATGATTTACATCGATACTTTACATCAGGATCCATAGGATACTAAAGAGGTCTGGTTTTTATCTTTTTGGGAAGCTATTTCCCAGAAATTGCCCAATTTGTCCTGTGTCTTATGGCCTAAATTGGGTCACATGTCTATTTAAAAAAATTTTTTTAATGGTTTATTTTTAAGAGTGAGATGGTGCAAGCAGGAGAGGGGCAGAGAGAGAGGGAGACACAGAATCTGAATGAAACAGCTCAGGCTTTGAGCTGTCAGCAACACAGGGCTCGAACCCACAGGCTGTGAGATCATAATGTGAGCCAAAGTCTGATGCTCAGCCGACTGAGCCACCCAGGCGCCCCACCTATTCTTGAATCAATTGTTGGTAAAGGAAATAGAATTATTGAAGAATCAGAGTATACTATCGCCTATAAGTTATCTTCATTCCTGGAGCTTGTGCTCTTCTCTTTCATTTACAAAGAAGTCAGTGGACCTGACTTCACTTCAGTCTTAAGAGAGCCTGGCTTATGAGATATTCAGCTATTTTTTGAAAGAAGGGTTGGCTGTACTGTCAATTTTTTCCCCCACTTCTCATTGTTTGAACTGACTTCCCAAATACTGGCTGCTCAGCCGCTTCCTTTTAGAGGCACTATTCTTTCCTCCTTCCTGACCACCCTTCTTAACAGTAGATCTTCCATGAGGTTCTTTGTGGCCTTCTTCTGTTTTACATTGAGGAGGCTTTCCACATTCCTTAGCTCCTCTTAACCTTTTTAAACGTTTTTATTGTTTTAAATGTTTATTTTTGAGAGTGAGACGAGCAGGAGAGGGGCAGAGAGAAGGGGACAGAGTATCAGAAGTGGGCTCTGCACTGACAGCGGTGAGCCCAATGTGGGGCTCAAACTCCTGAACCATGAGGTCCTTGACCTGAGCTGAAAAGTAGGATGCTCAACGAACTGAGCCACCCAGGTGCCTCTTAACCGTTTTTTTTTTTTTTAATTGAAGTATAGTTGATGCACAATGTTAATAGCTTCAGGTGTATTATACAACAGTGATCCAACAAGTTTACATTGTTACGCTATGCTCACAGTTGTAGCTGTCCCCATACAGTACCATTGCCTATATTCTTTGTGCTATATTTTTTTATTCCTGTGACTCTTAACCTTTGTGTTGCACATCCTTCTAGTCCTGATTGCTTCTAAACTCCTCTCATGCCTGCCCAAAGTTGGTCCATGTAAGACCTCTCCTGTTAGCTTAGACATTACTTCCTTCTGCCCTAACCCTTTTATCAGGTTCTTAGCTGCTCAAAGACTGCATTAGCTTCCTCTTTTGCTTCCACTCCCCCTGTCCCAACACCAAATAGTTTTGAAATCTTTATGTCTACTTTTTGCTGTGCTAGCGTTGTTAGCAGCATTCTCTTATTTCCTTCTGGCTGTATCTTACCAATCAGTGGCTAGTGGCTTTGTGCATTGCTTGGTGCCTGTGTTCATTTTGATCCCTACCAGCTTCTAGCCTGAAAAGAAGCCCTTATTGGTTGCTCCAGCTGAATTCTTCCCACCCAACTTTTACAATTCTTGGTTCAAGAACACCAACGGGAAAGAAATGTAAGAGGATACACAGGTACAGTAAAACTGGATTCAGTTTTACTGAATAAAAATCTATGTTCTCCCATTGTTACTTGAGACTGCTTTCCAGCTTCTACCTGTGGCATTTGTAAGAATTCTAAAGTTTATAAGACCTATTTCTGAAGCTAAGGAATCCCACCGAACAAATCCCGTGGGGGCTTGGGGAGGAGACTAATGAAATACTTCCTAAGACTGCAATGCTCAACCCACAAAACTAGGTTTAATTTAAAGGCAACCTGGTTGTGTTCCTGGAAGTAGTAAGTCAGGGTCTGGGCTCCAGGTTTATAGGCAATGCTCCTAACACTGAAGACTCAGGCTCTTTTTTACCCTTGCAGTCAAAATCCAACCACCTTGCCTTCACCTGAGAATCCAAGGACAGCCTCATTATTTGACCCTCTAGCATGAAGTCAAAGTAGCTTTGATGGCTCTACATGGAAAAGTTCTGAGAACTAGGGCAAATTAACTTGAGGAGCTTGAGAAATAAGTTACCACCTCACATCAGTGGAACTGAAAAACCTTCAGTCAGGGAAGGGGACTCAAGACCATAGCTATAGTATTCTTGTAGAATCCTGTTCTCTAATGCTGTGCATATGGTTAGGGTGAATAATGAAAATAATTGTGAGCTGAGAAATGAGATACAAAACACAAGAGACTGCATCAGTCTTGAGGATAATTTCGTAAGGAAAAAGACTTATTAACGGGTTGAATGAGAACGCTGGGGTCCTTTTTTTCTTTATAGGGGACTTTGAGTTGGAGAACAGGATGCCATCAGACTATTCACTTTTGCCCTAGTAAACATGAATTTGTTTGGGAGAAGCTACCATATATAGGATTACCCAATGAACTGTTTTCACTAGGTGGTTTTAATATATTACTTACACATTATAATTTGGTATTAACCACAAGGCTTCCTATAGGGCCATTCCAGCCTAAGCTGTCCCACTAGGGTTTTTAAGGCCCAAAAAAGGTGGAGAATGCTTCCTCCTCCTAAATGAGATCAAGTTCAGTTCTGAGTTTTAAAGGAAAATTAAGGGGCACCTACCTGGGTGGCTCAGTTAAGGGTCCAACTTCAGCTTAGGTCATGATCTTGTGGTCTGTGAGTTTGAGCCCTGTGTTGGGCTCTGTCAGATTCTATGTCTGCCTCTCCCCTGCTCGCACACTCTCAATAATAAACATTAAAAAATTTTTTTATAAAAAAAAAAATTAAAACTTCAGGAAAACAGGTTCCTATTGAACCTCAAAAGTCAGCTGGCGGAGAAGGAATGAATTCAGGAAGAAATAAACACAACAGTGCCATTCACTTCATTCACACACTTAGCATATGCAACTTTAATCAACCAAAAGAAAAAGTCCCAAATGTACAAGTGAAAAAAATCTGAACTGTTGACACAGGCTTAACTAATACCAGCTACTTTTATGTACAGCTGTATAAGTTCAAAAAAGCTATCCTATATGTATATACAAAAGTTGTTTATACACAAGTCTGTACATAGGGTCTATACATTTATTTCCTCGGAACCCTTAGGTGCCACCTCTTGGTGAAGACACCAACACTTCATTCACATATCTTACAAAAAAAAAAACTATTTCCAGGATTGACAACACTATGCATCCTGTATTCAGACCATGTAGGCTCCATTCAATTGGTTAAGATCCTTCCGTCAATGCAGACCACACCAGGTGCCTGGGCTTCCCTAAATAGGTTGGCACAGAATGCTCCAAAGTAAAAGCCCATAAATCAACCCGAGATGAAGCAGAATCCTGATCAGGGTACCACTATAGGTCCAGGCATAGGTGAGCCTGCCTACCCTGTTCATTGTCGGTATTCCAATTCATCTACACTGATGACTTTGGCAGGCATGGAGGGTAGGGGCTGCTGTAGTACATCTGAGCCAAACCACTTGGCAAGGCCCACTGGGGAGCTGCTCCTCTGGCTGGGGCGGTGCTCCAGCTGAGAGTGCACGTGAGGCAGGCCTGACCGGGTGGGCACATTTTGAGGGTTCGTCTGAACGCTGACAGCTGCTGCCTGGGAACCAGAGCCTGGGGGATGAAGAACTATGGGCATAAGAAGAAAGGGTTATCACACAGATCATGTGGGGGAAAGTAGTTCTATATCAGGACTTGCCTCTCTCAAATCCTATCCATAAAACCCCAAACAGAATTTCTTTAGCAGAGGATTTATTCTAGGGCTTCTTTAACTCCTTTACAAAATACGAGAAGACAGTACCTTGGAAAGCAGGGCTATTCAGAAGCCATCCACATTGAGAAGCCATCCTAAATGACATGACCACAACTTACCATGACAGGCAGTCATATCACAAAAATACTAACATTAGATGTGGAGAAGACATCTACTGTGTGCAGTCCCTGTGCTGAACCTGTCAGGATTCTCAGCCTCCTCTCTTTAAGAGGCAAAGGACAAAAAAATGCCAGAGCATAATCAGCTCTCCCATGGTCTTTACAGGGATAGGAATTCCAAATCCCATAGAAGTTGGTTCCTATTCTCTGATTATCCCCTTATCCCACTCTTGCTAGGATAAGTTTAAGGAATGAGTTGTGTTAATTCCCCTCCAATGGAAACTGGTCCAAAAGCTTGAAGCCTATTCAGCCCATCCCCAGCTCCCCTGGCCCATTCCTGAACCTACCTGAGCGCTGTAGCTGCTGTTGCATCATTGCCAGATGCAGAGGTGTCCCAGGACGAGGGTTTAGGAGAGGGTGACTAGCTGCGGGTAAAGGGTAGAAGGGTTGACCCAGGATTGGGCCAGATATTCCCTGTAAATGAGTCAGGTCCATCCCAGGAGGAAGCACACCTGTTGGACGGGAAAAAGTGGTGAGAAGTAATCTACCTGGAAATTTTCAAGCTTTGCTGATCTACAAATTTAACAACGAACAGTGCTTAAGATAGGTTCCTAAGCCTTTAATGGACTAAGGGATAGATTAGATTGGACCCACTGCCCACCAGTTAGATAGAAAAATCTAGCAACATCTTTCTAGAGATAAAGAAAAAAAAAAAACCTCTCACAGTACAGTACTTCATCCGTTCTGGCAAATGCTGTCATGCCAAGTCAGAAACTTACCAGCTTGGAGCAAACTTGGAAGATGCTGTGGATGTACTCCCTGGGCCAGCATCCTTTGGACCAACCCTGGGTGAAGCTGGTGAGCAGGCCGAACGATTGGAACATGGGGGACAAGGGGAACTTGGTGGACAGGGCGGAGAAAAGGTGTTCCTGGAACTGGGGATGCCAAGGTGGGTGTTTTTCTCCCAGTTGCTTTAGGTCGATAATCTTGCTCTTTGGTGTAACGGTTGGTCTGAGATAGTGGGGTAGAACATGAAGACCGCTGCAACGTTGACAGTTTGGGATTTGTACTGGGAGAAGAGTCTCGATCAGCACTGGGCACAGAGTTGGACGACATTAGGTTCTCTGTAAGGACCCAGACAGAGAGTATTTTGGTACTGGCTTCTCCCAAACACGCTGTCTTCCCAACAATCCAATCCAGTAACTCTCATTTCTTAGCAAGTTTACAATCCTTATTTAATCCCCTCAACAAATTTAAAGAATTGTATCATAGGAACCACCATGTACCTTATGAACAGGCCCAGTCAAGGTCACAGGGGTAGTTAGGAAGAGAGCTGGAACTAGACCACAAGTTTCTAGTCTCCAAATACACTGCTGGAACAAAGTTTATTTTTCTTCTAATCTTTCCAACCGAGTAATAGCTATGGGCAAGTGAACCTGGCTTATGGTCTGGTGGTCTAACTCAGGCATCTTGCTCTGCCTGCCCATATGGTTGTGATTTGGATCTGTGTGGGAGCTAGTACTATCCTGGATTAACATGCTTTTATAGACTAACGGGAAAATCAACTGGAAATACGATTATGTTAATCCACCACAACGGAAATTTAAACAAGTTACAGACTAGTGAAGGAATCTGAATTGCCTTTTAAGTAGGACTGATAGGATTTCTTTTTTTTCCATAAGCTTTCTCACAGGCAAAAAGCTCTCAGACCAAGACTCCAGACTTGTGCAAACCTAACTTATTAGAATCTACTTCACCATGTCCTTGACAATCCCAACGATGCAATTCCTAAAAGCCTTAGTCACATTTTCTATACACTTCTAAAAGGCTTTCCACACTTTATGCTTCACCCATTGCACACATTTTGTTGAACACTTAGTCTCCATAGACCAGAGAGAACCTTTCAGAAGTAAAACTGGTTGTACCATATTAATTTGCTAAATGTACTAATAATTCAACTATGAAGCTTCAATAAGGATTATAAACTAAAACTCACTCTTCTTTGTCCTAGCACTCATAGCACTATTAGATTGGTCATAATTTCAAGTGGTCAAGCAACTGGGAAGCTAGTTCGACGCTTCTCACTGTCAGACATAGAACTGGGTATTCCAAAGCAGGCAGGGGCTTTGTTCAGGGATTTGCAGAGAATCAGGTCAGCTGGTTAGCACTCAAGCCCATGCTCTGTCACATACTCTTAGGCAGTACACCCTCAACAGCTCTGCAATACCTTCACTGGCCTTCTGAGTGTCCTCTTTACTGTCACCAAGAACTGCTTTTCCAGATGATGGTTCCTCCTTGCTTTTTTCTTTGCTCTCATACATCTTACGAATCACTGAGGTAGGGGTGAAGGAAGGAGAAAGCTGCAGAGAAAAACAGTAATAGCATATTCTCTAAATGCCTCTTCTAATCAAGCCAGAGTTAATTGGTCAAACTGAAGAGTCCCTGTATTGGCTGCATGTGGCAGAGGCCAACTCCAATGTTCTAGTGTCTACCTGCTAGAGGAAAAGAAACAGAATGGGCCAAATAGGTGGTGTTCCAAGTGCATCATCCCTTGCTCACATCTCACTTTCACCAAAACCTAGACTTAGCTCTAGCACAAAGGTAGTTAAAGCATAGAACTTCTAACCTACTCAACCTACCTGTCTGTGTCTGTGGTAATAGGAACATGCAGCCTCTGCTTCGGCCATTTCCCCAGGCTGGGATTAGGCTGAGAACAGGGGAAGAACATGGCCAGAAGTATACTCTAGAGCAAGAGCCCTGTCAGCTGGGAAACTGTGATTCAGAGACAACCTAAGAACCTAAATTCCTCTATACTTTTTTTTTTTTTTAATGTTTTATTTTTGAGAGAGACCGCATGAGCAGGGGAGGGTCAGAAAGAGAGGGAGACACAGAATCTGGAGACAGGCTCCAGGCTCTGAGCTAGCTGTCAGCACAGAACCCGATGCAGGGCTCAAACCCATGAACTGTGAGATCATGACCTGAGCCGAAGTTGGACACTTAACTGAGTGGGCCACCCAGGCACCACTCCTCTATACTCTTAATACATCCCATCTTCACTTGACTACCAGAAAATTCAATTATCTTAACAGTCTCCTCAGACCCTAGGACTCACCATTTGGGGTCATTTTTTCCTATCTCTTCACTGCCTATTTTTACTTTGATGGTTTTACTGTGCATGTGACTTTTCTCATTAACCCTAAATTCTTGATGGTAGGAGATGCATGAATTACGAACACAAGAGCCCCTTCTAGTAATGCAAAGACCCACTTGGGGTCCTGAAGCAGAGTAATAGTTTTTCCCTTTGTCTATCAGCTTTAACTAAGTGATAAAGGTCTTTGGGGGATAAAACTTAAAAAAAAAAAAATGCTGATACATGAATGAGTCAGTGGTAAAACTAGATTTATCACATCTAGCAAACTCCTCTGTCCTAGCCTTAATTCATATCACTGAGACCTGAATTTGTGAAGTCCCCATGTTTCACTGGACTCCCCATGATCCAACCCCATTCACCGCATCCATCTCACCTATTTTTCACCCCTATTCTCCCCTACTCCCCAGTCCAACTGTTCATTTGTTTGAACATACTACATCACCTTGTATGTTCTAGCCCATACTCCTCTATCCGCTGGAACATACTTTCCCCACTGTAGGGGCTTCACTAGAATCTTAAGAGTTAGACTGTATCCTGAAAGGGGAAGACCTAATAAATAAGCAACTATAAAAGACTATTGAGTCAGTTATTCCTATGGAAGGCACTCAAGGACATTTTGGGGCACACAGTGATACAACATTGGCACAACTGAATGGAGAAAGCTTGAAGTCGTTCACAAAAGCAAATGTCACTGACCATGCTTGTGATGGAGGCTGTGGGGGCAGGGGAAGAGGAATTCCCTCGGTGCACGGGTGCTGGCGACTTGGTCACTCGTTGTTGCCTGTGAACAAACCAAGTATCAGTATGAGCTCCAAGCTGCTCCAACTCCAAATCCTAAGACCACTAGGACTTTAGTATTCTCTTTCCCTCATCCATTTCAATTTCCCAAGCATTTATTAAGTGCCTAATATATGCAAAACCACATGCTAAGTTCTGAGGGAAGGCAAAAGATTAAACATGATCCTGGGCCTTGCAGGAACTCTCTTGTCTAGCAGGGAGACACTAAGCTAGGGCAAATTAAGATATATAAATATTAGATACCAATAAGGTATAATGGGAAAAAGGTATAGAAGGAGTGACAGAATACTCCTACTGAAGGGACCGTGGGAAGGAGATGCATTAATAAATTGGGTGTGACCAATGAGAAAGCTAGAAGATGGAGAACAATGATTCAGGTAGAAGGATCAGGTAGAAGACTTTGGGAATGTAAGATTATCCACGGTTGGGATATAGTTTATTTGTAGATAATGCCAGTGAGGTAGGCTAAGGAGGGCCTTCATTGTGCTCCAGAGAGTAGGGAGCAATACCGACCAGCACAGGGCCTGGCACAGAATTGATGCTTTGTAAGACACTGGTTCAAACAGAGTGCCAAGAGCTTCAGCTATTTTAAGACCCAGTTATATATAGCATTTCCCATCACTCTTGGTCCACACACAAGGTTGATCCCAGGCCTTCCAAATAAAGTTTAAAAGAACAGACTTCCCTTTTCTCCACATTTTACTCATTCTCCTTTAACTTGGAGAAAACAGGAAACAGGTGATGAAGATGTAAACAGGCTGAGGGAAGAATGAATGAATTATATGAGCTCACTGGCTAATGAGAGTTTCACTGCATTTCAGCTGTCAGACTTTGTACCATGAAGGCCAAAGCCTTAGTGATTCTGGAAATTCCTAAATCATAAAGATGAGACTCCTTAACCCATGGCTTCTTTCCAGTCTGTACCAGGTAAGCCCCACTACTGCCACAGAGAATCTGAGCATGACAAGGAACAAACAGATCCAAGTCTGGTGGTTCTGCACCACTTAGCATTTATTCCGTCTGATACACATATTTGAGCGCCTACTATGTGGTAGAAACTGGGGCAAGTGCTGGCGATCTAGCAATAAACAAAACAGACAAAAAAAATCTCTGGCCTCATTACATTCTTTTGTTTGTATGGTAAAAAGTTACTTTAGGCAGAGAAATAGACAAAACATAAATAGTAACCTGGAAGGTGAGAAGTACAATAAGAAAAAATAAAGACAAGGAGAAAGGAGATCTGTTGGACATAAGTATATGCAGGGTGTTCAGGAAGGGCCTTAGAGGTTGACATTTGATCCAAATAACATGAAGGCTCTACTGACACAGACTTGGGTCTTCATTCTGAGTAAGCTGCATTAAAAAAACCTAAGTTTCTATATCTGCAAAATGCAGTTATTTACACCATCTACCTCATAGGGTTGTTGCCAAGAGGAAATAAAATTCTGGATATCAAAAGTGCTTTGAAAGTCTATAAATCAAGTTAATAATTTATTAAGAAACTACATTATATTACAGAAAAAAATCCAGTGACAGGTTCAGTAGACCAGTCCAGAGTTCTCCCTTTAGGATGAGGGCTACTATATATAGGATGCATTTATGCAAGAATACAGGGTACTTACTAGTCTCCATGTTTTCTGAAAATGTCAACATATAAAAACAGCTGAAGCAAGACAATGAGACACTGGTATGACAATTTTAAGAATGATATCAAAACATTAAGTACTTCTTAACTACCAAGTATACTGTATGGGCAGGACTTAATGTTCAGGGATAAACATTTTGGTAATAAAATGGAAGAAATGAAGGTGGCATTTCCTTTTATTTTTCTTCAATTTTTAAAAGTTTATTTATTTTTTTAGTAATCTGTACACCCAACGTGGGGCTGGAACTCACGACCCTGAGATCAAGAGTCACATGCTCCTCCCACTGAGCCAGCCAGGCGCTCCAGTATTTACTCTTAAAGGCTGGATGGGATCACTTCTGAGGGAGGAAAGGTATTAGTGGGACAGGGCACATAGGAAGCTTCTGGGTAGCTAACAAAGGATTTTGTCTTGTAATAAGCTGTACATTTGTTTAATGCAGTTTTCTGTTTTGTTTTACAACAACAAAAAAAGAATATTCCTAGCCCTTTCGCCTAACTAATGGTTTGTTCTACTACTTGTTACAACTATCAGAAGGAACAGGAAAAGACTGAAGTCATTAATCATTTGTTAATAGCTTTGATCAACAAACCTTAACTCTGACCAACAAATCATGGATCAATAAACCTGCATCAAAGGATAGTTTGGTAACTCAACAAGGAATCTGTAGAGGAGGAAGCTAGGTGGAATTTTACTTTTCAGCATCTCATAATTACAAATAAGGAGCTACGTTAGCTAACTACATTTGTAAAAATGAATCCTTTAAATCAAGAATATAAATAAAATCATATAGTATGAAAAAAGCCTATGTCCCTACAGAATTCAATCATATCACTTCCTCTATTATACAATGTATCAGTATGTACCACAGAATTTTACTGTGGATAACCAATTTGCTAATCTGAGGAAAACTAATATGCAAATCCCCACAAGGGCAGCATTAGTAACTTACCTGTTTCTGAATCCATCTCTGGTTCTGTCCACTTGTGGTTTGCCAAAACCAGGCTGGTAGAAGTTTGCTGCCTGCACCGCAAGGTCATGTGGCAAGGCCAGCCCCTCCAAAGCTGCCTGTTGCAATTCTAGCTGGCTCATCTGCTGAATCCGAGAAAAATGAGGACAATCAATTCACTTTCTACAGAGGTCTCTCTTCACTCTTAGAAAGATATGTTTATGCACCAGTTAAGAGAAATTAAATACTGCAAACCTGACTAGCCTGTGCTGCCACCCACTGAACAAGATTTTAACAAAGTATGACTTTGTTCACCAATTTTCTAGCCTTCACTGAGCTTGAATTATAGTTCAAAACCACTTCTTCTAAGCATTGCAACAATTTAATTCTCCATCCCACAGTCGACAAGAAGGATGAAAAACAAGCAAAAAATTGAGTTAGAAAAAGTTCAGACTGACCTGGGCTGTGACAGGGCTCATGGGTTTGCGCATGCCTTGGAATGGATCTCCAAGTAGCTGCTGTGGTCCTGGCGTAAAACCTGATGGGCAAGTTGCAGATTCAGTGAATGTCAAGAGAGCACACATCCATTAGAGAGGCATTATCACTAACGCATGCTGCTTCTTGCTGAACACCATCTCTTTCAGGGAAGTATTGACTTCCAGGCTGATGATGTCCCTCTTCTGTGCTCCACGCTGGGTGATGTGGACCTTAATCAGAGCACTTAGTGACCCAAACTGCTGTATTCACATCTTCCCCACTAAGCTTCAGCTCTGTCCCCTCAGAGCTGAGAACTATGAGAGAGAAGTGCTTTTCTACTCAGTGATTTGGGTCATTATCATGGAACCAGCTGACAACCAGAGTCCAGTGCTTTGAGGTTTACATTCTTTCCCTTCTGTCTTGCTAACTGTGTAAGGACGATTACAAAAACTTACTCTCCAAAGTATGATTGGCAGGGGCCAGAGTGGCCAACGGCCTAATGTGGTGCAGGGTAACAGGAACAATGAGATTTTGTACAACACTTATGCTAGACAGCTTTCTAGAACTGCTTCTTCTATTTACATTCTGTATTTGCCACCAGACCTCACAGTTAACTGTATAACAACTTCATTAGGTTGGTAGAGTGTCACTACTACCCTGACTTCTACTATATCAAGGAAAAACCTAGTAAGCCAAATTAACTTTTTTGGAATTCCCAAAATAGGGAACAAGACTAAAGAGCTTGATCCAACTTATATAATTTTGATCAATCTTAGAGGAGAAAAAACTATAATATGAGCATATTTATCTAGAAGGGCAGCCAGATAAACTATGTTACAATTTTGTGCCTCACCATACCCTCCAAAAAAGCATAATAAATTCACACATTTCTTTTTAAATTCTTCAAGGATGCCCATGAAAAAAAAACTTTGCCAGTTCTAGGGGACAAGTGTAACCTTTATGGTGGCTTAGGGGAGAATGGATAGACATTTATGTACAGCAGCATTTACCAATCGGTGATGGTATTCTAGGACGAAGGTAGTCTGCTGAGGCTGCTCGCGTTTGAAACACCTGTGACAAAGGAGGAGAGGGTGCTCTTTGGCCCAGTAAAGATGTTGTAGGCTCCAAACTCCCCATAAGGCCACTCAGAAGACTGGAAGAAGCAGGTCTCTGAACTGGTGGACCCAGAAGTTCCTAAAGGCAGTAAAAGTAATCCTTGTGAACAAGCCTATTTCTTTCACCTAGTCAGAGCCTGTGAATTATGGATTAATTTTTGGAAGCCAACGATGAATCTCCCTCATGCTCCACTGAAGGAACTGACACATGTACATGCAACACATTTCTCTCATTGTTCAGCTACCAACATTTGCTTTAAGTTAGTGCTTCAAATATAAGTTAGATACTTTAAGTTTCTATAGAAATTGCAAACCTGTAAACTGGAAATCAAGAGCTTTGTCATCTTCGGCCACCTCCCCACCCCACAATGAGATTAATAGTGACACAGAACTATGCCAGGTAGCAACACTGTATCCTCAACGGTCAGGCCACATGGATCATTCTCTAAGGCCCAAAGTTGGACCACTACACAAAACCAGTTCAGAGGACTAGTGTTCAGGACTCCGAGGCCATGGTATAAGATGGTGAAGTACCTGCAGGATGTTCTTAGGGACAGGCTGGCCTGGAATCTCAGCAGGGGACATCAAATGGCTTTCAAGGTTTCGCTAAAAAAGTCAAAGGAAAACTGGTTTTAACCTTCTTACACACTTAACTCACAGATTAACTGGGGACCACAAGAAAGCATTTAAAACTCCCCAGGGAGTTGGCGCTAAAGCAGAATGATGTCCAAAGCACAGAAATCTAAGTTAGATCAACCTGTTCATCACACAGGTCCCAAAGATATGGAAATGGAAAGAATCTGTACATGTACAGGCAAAGTCCTCTCAGAGACTCTCAGAATTTCACAGTCTCTAACATTGTGACCCAAAGAAGGGAAAAAGAAAATGGTGAAATAGAGGAGTACTTAGTAAGAAGCAACAAGAAGGAAATTTTGATAATTTATAGATTTTAGTTTTCAAGGCAACCTTTGCTACCCATTATCTTTAAAACAAGATTTACAGACCACAGATGGCAGTTAAGAACCTAGTAAACAACATGAAAGTTTGGCCAGAATTGTTACATTTCAGAGTTTCACATTTCAGGAAATTTAAACTTTATTATTTTTAATGAGCTGTTACAAAATGGGTCTCATATACAAGGCAAAATTCAGATCCTTCACTTTCTGCGCTTTTAATCTAGCAGCAGTTATCCAACTGACATTACCTCCGGCACCTCAGGACATCCTTATGTCCATTTAGCTTTGCCTGAAGTGCTTTCTCTGGTACATAGTGTCTTTTCCACTAGATGAAGCTGCCAAGGTCCACAGCAATGTCCTCAGCATGACAAATAACCCAAAGATCTCCCAAGTGTTTTATTGTTAGCTTTGGAATTGGGACTGACTGCAGATGATTTTAATAAGGGATCTCCTCAAGAGCCCTTTAATTCCATTTAACAAGAAAAGGGCAACTTTATACTACATGGCTTACTGTATTTGGAGGATAGAGTCTCTACAATTCAATTTGAAATGGAGGTTAGATGGGACCAACATGTCCTATTTTGGTGATGAAACAATATGGTTGAACCTAGACAGATGGACTCAGATAACAGTATATACGTAACACACACAGCCATAGTAATTGACTTAATTTTAAAATAGACAATGAATAACAACATGCAGATCAAGCAATATTTTGGGATAATACCTGGTGTGCTTATTATATTACTTTCCTTGTTGCTTTCTTTTCTAGGTTAGGTTGAGTTTATGTTACTTTTTGTGTAGCAACATGAATTATATCATCCATCCCTTTACACAGGCTCACTCCCTTGG
Source organism: Cryptoprocta ferox (assembly GCA_028646485.1). NCBI lineage: Eukaryota > Metazoa > Chordata > Mammalia > Carnivora > Eupleridae > Cryptoprocta > Cryptoprocta ferox. Next base: position 19,573,073 of record CM053566.1, on the reverse strand, counting down.
CCAGATATTATTTCAGAGCACTGAAACCCCAATATGAAACCAGTTACCCTCACAAGGCAGAATCAACGGTCAATATCAAACCCTAGCATCGCATCTGAAACAAAATGTTCAAAACCATCAGGTAGACTTTCGACTCCTCCTGCTCCCACTTCTTTACTCAGTCACACTAAAAGAAGGTACTTAACAAGATCTGACCCATGCTACTTAAAAGCATCCAATCACCGAGACACAGAAGAACGAGAAAAGGATAGTTTGCAATCTTTTCATCTTGTCCTCATTTGAAAGTCTCTACCTAGTAATTCTTTGTATGGATGTAACTCTGAAGCAGTTTAAGAGAAACATTCCCTTATAATTGGCATGGTTTGTGGTCAGATACAAAGAAATGAGTCTACCTAAGATGCTTTCTTCCAGAGGTGGTAGGTCAGTGCTGGCAGTAAGGCCAGGAACAATGGCACCTCTGTTGGAATCAACTGTCAACTGCTGGTCAGATAAAAAAAAAAAAAAAAAATACCCACAGTCGGTTGCGCCTTCCCTTGGTACAAGGCACAATGAATCAAACAGCTACTGATACCATAATCAACTTGTAGTTCCCAGAAAAGATGATGTTGGAAGAAAACAAGAGGCAAAACTAAATTTAAAAAATTTGCTGTAATTTAGCAACAAAAACAAATCTATGTTTATATTTTTATTATTCAGGTTTGCCCTGTTTCCCCTATCACCTTGTATCATCAAGGGACAGCAATACTGACACACAGCCCATGGCTGAGAGCCACCGCTAATGTTATGACAAAGACCAGTATGCACTATACACCTGCATTTGCTGGCACACAGTTACTATATAACCAACTTCATGCCCCAGAATGTTTTTACATGTCACAGCTTTTTCGATTTAGTAAATTAACAGAACACAGTGGTCTTAAAAAATCCATCTTAGATACTTTACAAATTATTCATAGCACTGCCAACTGCCTGATCAAGAAAGCAGGTAATTCCTGGTGTCTAGGAGTGATTTAAAAATGTAAAAAGAAAGATTTACTGTTAAAATATGGTGCGTTATTTTGGCTTAAGTAGCTGAATAAACAGAAAACTTTCTCTGGAGTACAATCCAAAAAGGTATTTTTACACTTTTTTTTTTTTTTTTTAGCAATGACTGAAAGTTTTATCTGAATTTTTCTATCTTTATAAACTGTCACCCATAAAACATACATTAACCATTAGCTGCTTTTTCTAGTAACAAATAGCACAGTGATAATTAAAGAACACACAAAAGCATCAAGGACCAAATGACTATTAAAGAACTTCCAACTTACTCAGAATACCATTTTTTTAAAAGTCCATTTATTATAGAGGGAAGTGGAATAGAAAAAAAGAAAAGGAGAAAAGGCTTGGGTTTGTGCCAAATACTTACGCTGACTTTGGGCTGAGAAGGCAAAGTCCCACTTGCCTTCATGGTGCTCACTAGTTTGTTGAACGCGGTCATATCTCCATCTTTTTTGAGCTGTCGATTGCTGGTTACAGCATTCAGAGTCTCCTCTAAGTGTTCTGCCATGAAGGGAGTCGAATTCTTCACTTGATGGTCCACCTTTAAGCCCTTGAGCCCTGCTTCTACCTCTTCTACTGACAACACAACTCCTGAATGCGCTGAAACATTGAGAAAATCCAGATTAAGGCAAGTAAGGGAGTATGTGGTAGGAATTCTCTTTGGCTACCATGATGGTTAAAGTGAAAATTTGTTTCACAGTTGAAGTGAGGTTGTCAGAAAAGGCTGATGCCCTAAATAGATAAACTGGTAACTCTTAAAATCACACTTGCACAGTGGCAATAAGGCCATAACTATGTACTCAGTAAGAAATGGCAAAAAAAATAAACCTAAAATGTTATGATGCTAGAAACTGGGGGCCACAATCTTGGGGTGTTATGCTTTAAGACTTGAGGGGTGCCTGGGTGGCTCAGTCGGTTAAGCGGCCGACTTTGGCTCAGGTCATGATCTCTCAGTTCGTGGGTTCGAGCCCCGCGTTGGGCTCTGTGCTGACAGCTAGCTCAGAGCCCGGAGCCTGTTTCAGATTCTGTGTCTCCCTCTCTCTCTCTGCCTCTCCCCTACTCATGCTCTATCTCTGTCTCAAAAATAAATAAACTATAAAAAAATTAAAAAAAAAAAAAGACATGATAAGATCCTAATGTCCATCCTGCAGGAGGTCCTCTCATAATGAGTCTTCTGGAGACTTGTTATCAGGGACAAGAATCCCAGATAGCATAACATCAGCAAGATTGCTACCTTCGCTATGGTTATATCATCATTAAGGTTTTATGTTGAGGGCACATAACCTAAGAAAATGGCAGACTGGGGCAAATGTGTGAGAAGCTGCCAAGTTATGCCCAGGAGGACTACATTAACTGAAGTGTTATGATCAGGCTCCAGCTAATGAGGAGGACTTGGATAGAAAGTCCACTGACTATCAGCTTCTCAAAGAGGTGGTACTGTTCGATAAAAAGTTTTTTGAAAAACGTTAAATAGAACCCACTATCTGACTTTTGATGAAACAGCAGTATGTTAGAACCAACTGCCTGAGACCCACACTTTTTCAAACACCTAAAGCAAACTCTAATAAACACTTACAGCTCTCCTTAAGCTTTTCTTTATTTGCAGAAAGACTGGAAAGAAGAGGTTTTAAATCCACTTTGGCTTTCTGTAGCATTTCTAAAATATCCACTTTATTTTCAGCATGGTCTTCCAGTGGGATAGGAGCAAAATAATTCCCCGAGTTCTGTCCAGGAGAGAGGATGGCTTGTTCCAGACCTAATGTTGCAAGTAAATACGTTCATAATCAATTGGTCCCAATAAAGCACAGAAATAGATCTTCAACAGTATTAAAAGGGCACAAACTGAAGGGGTTTTTAAGTATCCAGAGAGCCTTTAACCCTAATGGACCCTAACTAATGAAGACAGAATGAATCATGTCAGAGAAAGCTCCAATCTACATTCAAGGTCAGAATCTGAAGCCATTTTACCTGCTAGTCTCTCCAGTTCTTCATGTGGTGTTGACCCGAGACTGCTGGATCGGCTTCCGGATCGGCTCGGGTTAGAGAACCACCTACTGAACCGACTGGCAGAGACTGACCCTTCTCCTAAAACATCTTCTATCATCTAAAGGGAAAGACAAAAGGAGCTAAGATAGCAGTTTCAAGGTGAAAAGAACAACAAGGTTCAAATTTTAAGAAAAGGTCACTTACTTTGAAATTTCCTTTGATGCTGCTGACCTGAAGGTAAACACTCTCAGAAATTACGATTTTCAACATCTTTTTCTTCCCCTCCAAGGTCATTTCTGAGTAACCCAAATGTGGGCATTACTGACCATGTACTTTCTAAGCATATAATGAAAAATCTCTGTGCCACAGAATGTGTTTTGGATTTCTATCCTTTGCCTTATTAGAAACTCCATGAACTACTTAATGTTCTCAGAGGACATAGTTTCAAAATCAAAATCACCTTGTGAAGCCAAGCTGATGAGTGGCCTTCAACTAAATATTACGTAGAGAGAGAGAATGAGAGAGAGCCCTTGCTTCAAACTTCAACTTTCTAAAGGTTGTAATGAACATAAAATTCAATGGTGACAATTTCAGAAGCTAAAAAGTAGAGCTCACAGAGGTTAAGTAATTCCAGTGAAAGTTTAGAATGTGTCAGGATATGAAAAATTTTTTAACTGTTCTCTAATATTGGTTTGATTTTATTATTTTTTAACGTTTATTTTTGAGAGCGAGAGTGAGCGCGAGCAGGGGAGGGGCAGAGAGAGAGAGGGAGACACAAAATCCAAAGCAGGTTCCAGGCTCTGAGCTGTCAGCGCAGAGCCCAACGTGGGGCTTGAACTCACAAACTGTGAGATCATGATATGAGCTGAAGTCAGAAGCTTATTAACTGACTGAACTACCCAGGTGCCCCTATCCGTCTGAATTTAATAGGGAGTTTGCAGGTGTTTGTTTTCTTTTAAACCCAATCTCAACAGTTTTCAGTTTAGTAAGAACAATTAAATGATGCACTATGATCAGAAATAATTTCTCAACACTATTTCATAATAATTTCTATGATCAATCCTTCTTAAAAACTAGATTGAAGCATTAAAAAGAATGGATATTTTAATTCTATTCTATCATAAATCCAGTTAAATATCCAAATTGATCTTTATGCAATGGTCTTATCAATATTTAGAAAAGACAAGGTAAAGCAAGTGTCAATCCAAAAAATGAGGCACATCCTTGAAAGTAAGGCATAAACTTTTCATTTCTATGATGATACCAATGATAAAGAGAAAACAGGTTTCCCCCAAAACTGGTACATGGATGGCAAAGTTAGTGACTGTTTCATTTAATGCCTAGAACCCACAATTTCCAAAGTGCAGCAACAGCAGGTTAGATTCTTTTATTTTCATCTGGAAGAATTTTCTCATAACGTACCCAAACTAAGCCACACAATACTTCTCTTGAACACAAGAATGAAGAATTAATTCATGACATTTATTACTTGTGGCACTTCTATTTTTTGATTCAGTTTCAATCACATTTCACTTGTAAGACTCGCACACCTTAAATATTAATGCTAACTTTCAAGTGTAAATTTTTTGCAATAATTAAAATATAACAGAAACATTATTAAAAATTTTTCACTGTGAAAAACTGAGAATTGTACCTAAAATATAACCACGTTAGTGATAAATAGGATATTAAAGCTAAAAGCTATAGCCATTAAAAATGTTATAATGTTGAAGAGAGTAATATTTTACAAATAGCAAAAATCTCTTTGCATTTTAATCCTTTTATTTCCTCTGATCATAGTGTATAGGAAAAAAGTCAGAAGATACATAGGAGGAACATGAAAAAGGACATGAATATAAAGTAACTGGACATTTTCTAAAAGATATGATGGTAAGTGTTGAGAAAGTCATTTCCATACTTCAATCAGTGACCAACTTTGTTTCTGTTAGAGCTGCTTTATTATAGCTAAAACATAAAAAGTAGAAACAAAGTAACTCATTCAATTAATTTTTATTTATTAAGTAAGCTCCACACCCGAGGTGGGGCTTGAACTCAGGACCCTGAGATAAGAGTCATGTGCTCTACTGAGCCAGCCAGGCACCCCTGACACTAAGTTACTCTTACACACATTTATTGGAAACGCCACTTTCAAGAAAGTAAAGCATTTTAAACCCAAAAGGAATCCTGAGAGGATTCATCTAGTCAGTCATTTTTACCACACACTAAGCAAGGAAGATTTAACAGCAGTTAGATTTCCTGAACCTTGGTAGAGGAAATGGAGAGCTGGACCTACTGCTCTGATTTCTTGGTTAAGACATCCTCTGCAAACATTCTTGTCAGCCATCAGCTGGTCAAGAAGAGGAGCTTATACATGTAATGTGGTAGGTTTCAACTGCTCTTTATAGATTTTTAATAACATTTTAAAGTAACTTATGACTGTTAGTCTGGTCCTTCAAACAAAGGTCATTTGACAAGTCCTATCTTGTCATATTAGGATTCATATTATTCTGATTATCAGATACTGTAAAATATTTTCTTTGACGATTACTAGCTTTTACTTATTAATGCTTTTCTTTTAGTACCTTCCACTTTTATGGAAATTTCTATATTTTTGTATTTGTTTCACTCTAGTTTGACTTTGGAGATTTGTAATTAATGTACTTAAGGCTATACATTTTCTTCTGAGCATACTTCTGATCACACCACCAAGGGTTTTCTGTGTCGTGGTTCTTGTTCATTACTCTAATAAATCATTTACGATTTCCACTTTGATTTCCTTTTTCTTCATTCAACATACATAAGCACCTGTTATGTGTCAAGTAACTGTAGTAATAGGTGCATTATATCTAAAATAAACTTATTTTTAATTATGTAACAAATTATTTGCACATGTGATCCAAATTTTCAGTTTGCATAGATTTTTATGACTTTCAACTTCTAATGTGTTGTAATGCCAATAAATATAGCCTACAAATATAGGTATAGTTCTGTTTTTATCTATTAATACCTAACACTGGTGGAGCTTACTAAGTGCCATGTACTATTTTAAGCACTTGATATAACATTTGTCAATTGATACTCAAATCCTATATAGTTCTTATTTTTCCTAATTGGTCTTTTAATGAGCAAATATTAGAGTTATACAGCATAATCAGTATTTATTTTTAACTGATCCCAGTTTTGCTTTAAGTGATCCTATTTACAGAATATACACCTTAATGAGCAGGACCTTCATGAGAAACACAGAGACCTCCTCACCTAGCAGCAACTACTGCTCAGCTTTAGCCAAATTTTGGTTGAGGGCGAAGGCCAAAAGATAGTGTGAAGTTTTCTATTCCTTTTATGCTTTAGAGGCAGTATAATTATGGTGAACTGAAAACAAAGACTTAACTGAAACTGCATGAATCAAAATTCAGTTTCTACCACTTACTACATGTGTGACTTTGGGCAAGTTATTTAAACCTCTGTGCCTGTTTCCTCATCTGTAAAATGGGAACTGTAGTAATTAATTTATAAGGGTTTGTGAGGATTAAATGACTTATTGTATGTAAAGCCTACAACAATCAGCACTCTGTGCACGTTACCTATTATTAAAAGTTTAGTTTTGCTTCCTTCCTCTGTGCAGGCACACATGTTAGGATTCACAGGTGCTCACATGTGGAGCCATAATAGGCCAATAAATTTTGACCTTTTGCTGTGAAAACTTTTTATAAGAAGATTTCCATCTAAGAGAGTGAAGGGAAAAAAAAAGCCACTAATGTCCCCTTAAAAGCTAAGAATTTTACACCAAGAAAATTAAGCTCACATCTGAATGCAACCCTTCTACTCGCAGTGAGCCAAAGGACTAGTACTGACTCGCTGACTGTAAGTGAGAATCAACCACACAGTTACCTGAAGAGTGCTCTAGACAAGTGTGTTCTTGGACCACATGGAGGTAAGTTCAGAGACTGAAAGTAAATGCTTAGAAACTGCAGCATGGCACTGCTGTGACTTTTGTACTTTACACTAGAGTACTGGTCCTCACTGGACTGGAAATAGAACTTGGCCCCTCACCACAGAGAATTTAAGAAGTACTGCCCTAGAATTTACCTGAGGCCCTGTACCTATTAGTGCTAGGCAGTATCTGCTCACCTATTCTGGGTGGCCATCTATTGAGGACTGGGATGGCAAATGACAAAGGAAACAAGCCAATATTGCCTGTTCTGTCACACCCAATTCTCTCTGCTCGTGCGATAATCAAAGAAGGAGCCATTATAGTTAGGAAGTACAGTCATTTAAATTCTGTGAACCACCAATTTTAAAGGATGGGTCAAATGTATTTGCTGTTGTAAATGGGACCTCTAGAACATACAGATGCTTTTGGGCAAATGTTTTTTAAAATTCTATTTCATCATGGTTTTATGCACTCTTTCAACAACCACAAAACAACTTTGTTTCTGTGTGCACAGATCAGAGTGCTATCTTTTCTCCAATTTGTTGAGGCTATAGTAATCCCTAAATGACCAAAGGGGATAGGAGCAAAGGCAGTAGCAAGTGAGGATTTGGGATGTCTTACTGATTCTACTCTGAAAGTTGAGAAAGACTGGACCTCAGCAGTTTAACAGCAACACTGACAGTATTCCAAGTTGCTTTTCACTGAAGAATTTCAGAACCACCATGCCACAAAGTTACCACCTAACAAGTCAACCTTACCCAAGGAATGCACATCAGCATGATACTAATCACCAGTTATAAAAATCCACCTCCACAGCAGGACTTTCTAACAAACACTTAACTACCTAAAAATAAAAGCAAATAATGTTCTTAACATCTAAATATGTCTTAGACCAATGCTACCAGCCTAGAAAAAGAGGTCACTGGTACAGAATTCTCAACTCGATCATTTCCACTCAGACTCCCAAAACAAAGCCACAAAAACTCAAATATTTAGGAATAAAAGCCAAAATCCCCAAAACATTTAGCCAAACGTAGTACTTTAAAAAGAGGTATCGGAAATACTCAGGTCAAATTTAACCATACAGTTGCTCCATCTCATTTATAAGTGTGCTGCTACACTCACCGAAGCCAAGCATGGCACCTTATCAAGGTTAAAGAACTCATTAAAGTCAAATTCTCCCGGGGACTGCTCAGGCAAGACGACGTCCCTTGGCACTTCCTGATCAGCAGCAGGTTCCTGTGCCAGGATGACCTCCACCTCATCCTCTTCGGCCACTCCTCCATTGCACTCGACTATGCCTGAAAGCAAAACCAGGACAAAAACAGACTTGATCAAGTGATCTGCTCTAGACTTACTCTGTGGCCTCAGCCATCATCACATGTGCAAAAGAGCCATAGATAACTTTAAAGACAGACCTCATGTGCTGATATAGCATTTACAACAGTAAAACCATTCCCTTCCTATGAGAGCTAGGAAAAAAAGCCCTAGTAACAAGCCAGAACACCAACACAATGCCGGAAGGATTACAGTCCCTCCGCCACCCATTCTTCAAGTTTTCTGTAATGTAACAGATTCTTTTTCTAATGGGTTTTTTTTTTTTTTTAAAGATAGTTTTTGCAAGTCTCTTGCTGCTTAAAAATGGAACCAAATTAATTTGGCTGCCTTCACCCATGTAATCTGCACCACTGCTTTAAGTCAGGGTTCAGCAATCTAAGGCATTTCTGTGAAACCTGGCATGAGGGCAATTTTCACTTGCCTACAGGTTGGCTGTAGCTCATCCTTCAAGGCAAACCTCAAATGGTACCTCTTCTAGGAAGGCTGACCTGCCTACCCATTTTTACCCTGCCCAGAAAAATTAATCACTGCCTTCTCTATAATCCTTGTGTTGTTTCTCAGAGTGCTTATCACACTGTATTATAATATGTGTCTAGAGATACTGAGCTCCCTGAAGGCACATAATCTGTTTTTTCTTACTCTAAAGTGCCTGGTACATTTAAAACTCAGTATTGCTCAGTGGTTGTTATTAGGATGGGAAGGTAGGATCTAAGTGAAGCTACTAAGTGTTAACATTTGAGGAATCTAGTATCTTCGTTTTAGCTGGCAAAATCCTTAGGATAAATTTTTTTTCGTTTAAAGAAGTACCCTGAGATATACTAGATATTCAACTTTATTTCAAAATGTTTATTTATTTATTTTGAGAAAGAGAGCATGAGTTGGGTAGGGGCAGAGAGAGGGGGGGAGAGGGAGAGAATCCCAAGCAGGCTCCATGCTGCTAGCGCAGAGCCCAATGTGGGGATCAATCTCACCAACCGTGAGATCATGATCTGAGCCGAAATCAATAGTCGGATGCCTAACTGACTGAGCCACCCAGGCGCCCCTAGACATTCAAACTTGAACCCTCAAAGCCCCATGCTGCAAAAGCACCAATGTAAGAACTGCCTGTACTTTCAAAATTTACAGCAGACACGAAGTCCTCCCGTAAAAAAAAAAAAAAAAAAAAAAAAAAAGAATGCCAAATCCTGGACCCATCCCTTCTCGAAAGTCCCCAATAGTTACCTCAGTCTTATTATTAATCAGACCAAGAGATGCTAAATGCCATGAGCTGCTTTAATTCCAGTAATGCTTCAAACGATAGAAAACAGAACAGGGAATTCAATAACTAAAGGGTTAAGTGGGTTGCTTACCCAAGGTCTCAATAACTAGCCAAGTGGCAGAAACTTTAACCCTAAGATGGCCACCAATACTCTTCCACACCAAGCTCTGAGTATTAAGGCAGCACTGCTCCTCCACAGGGGTGGCTGCCATTGAACTACCATGAGCCTTCTGGCAACCAGTGAAACAGACAAGGTTTGTGAGCCATGGATAAAGCAATCAGCAGTCTCTCCAGTGGGTTAGCACATACTTACTGGAAAGAGAAGCAAATACTATCCCTTAAAAACTGACATTTAAACTAAAATAACCGATTTGGTGGAGGTATTATCATCACTTTACAAAGAAACTGATCCCTAGAAAAATTAACAACCCAATAGCCTAATCAATGTCCAGTTTGTGTCCTTTTCCATTAGAGCAGTGCTTCTGCCTCACCAATTTTACCCAGCAGAACCTGCCAGCCCACCTCAGATTGACAAGTGATATACATTTTCCTGTAGTTTTGGGTCCCAATTTAAGGTTGAAAGCCAGAAACATGAGTCTGTACTTGGTTCATACATTTATAAAAGAAACTTTAATATTTCTCCTATCCCTTTCGTGTTGAGATGAGAAGATCTCTTAACAGATAAATAGCTTTTGCAGGTAGCAAGAATGTTCCACATGCAATTTTATGCCAGTGTCAAGGTCTCTGGAAAGCAGACAGCATCTGTCAGCCGAGAGTGGGTATAAGTGGGTAGGGGTATGCACTAGTAGACAAACACAACTGGCCATTTATCATGGTAGACTGAAAGGCAGAGACCCAGGAAAGATAACTAGGGGCAAGTTTTATCACATTCAGAAGGACCACATACTTTCATTAGAAAGAAAAACAAATTTTCTATCAATGGAGGGATTTAGCTATTTCTGACTTCTACGTAATTTCTTTCTGGTTACAGGTATAATGCACATTCAAATTGTTTCGTTAATATTACCATATATACATCACCTAGCACTGTCTAAAGTGAGTACTCAATACACATCAGTCTTAAAATCATACAGCCAGTGAACACGTTTGTCCTGTTAACTGCTATACTTCCAGCACTAGTATGTGCCTGCAGAGAACTGCTACATAAAAAAATTCAGGGGAGGGGTGCCTGGGTGGCTCAGTCAGTTAAGCGTCTGACTCTTGATTTCAGCTCAGGTCATGAACTCATCACAGTTGTGAGCTGGGCTCCACACTCAGCATGGAGAGTGCTTGGGATTCTCTCTCCCCCTCTCTCTTTGCCCTCTCCGCTTGTACGTGCATATGCACGTGCTCTCAAAATAAACATTAAAAAAAAAATTCAGGGGAAAGTTAGAATACAAATACGAAATGAACTAAAAGGCACTCATCTTCCCTCCCCTTCTTTCATACTTGTAGCCAAGATGAAATTACAGGGTACCTGTTTATCCTAAATACAGTGGTTAGGACAGCCTAGAGACCATCTGCAATTAACTACTGGGGTGAGTGAGCTAGGACTCCTGGATTCCACTTGGGGCTCTGCCATGAAATCCAACTGACAAGGTCTTGGGTTGTCCCCTCTTCCAGGCCTCTCTCTCTCTCTGTAATCTATAAAGTAAGGAGGTGACACTCACTCCTTTTGGCTCATCCACTGGTCAATATAAGAATGGTTGAAATTCACATTGTATCCCAGTTAAGAAAAACATGTGCTTCTTTTCACTAGAAGCCTTATCTTTATCATTATGTGAAAAGACTGCCCTCGGCTGGTGCTCTTTACCCTGAGAATGACACAAAGGCACGTCTCAAAGGTTACTTAAGAGCAAAGCTTTCCAAGTTACCCACTGATGTCATGCATCACTCTAGGGAACAATGTGTAACAGCATAAAGATAATGGTAATGTCTACTGTAGTTTAAAGATACTACCAAAAAAAAAGATAAGTGATTTCTCCCTTTTCTTTCTCTTAAATTCCACTAGCTTGTTTTCTACACAAGTATATCTTCGCCTCATAATTTTAAGATGGTACTGATTAAACATTTATGTATTAAAATAGTTTTTTTTTTTTTACCTTTTTTTTCTTTCTTTCTTTCTTTTTTTTTTTTTTTTTTAAGTAATCTCTACACCCAATATGGGGCCTGAACTCACAACCCTGAGATCACAAGTGGCACACTTTACCAACTAAGCCAGCCAGGTACCCCTAAAATAGCTTTCTATTTTTGTTGCCTAGTATCTGCCAAAAGGTGTTTTCCAACTATTGGCTGAAGAGAACTAGAATTTACTGAAGAAGTGCCGACAAGAGGCTGAGCTCTGATGTTCACATTCAATCTTTCCCTTAAAGTTAGAGTAGGCACTGTCTTCACCTTACAAAGAAACAGGCCCACCTGTAAAGAGTTGTATCAAAGATTATCCTTTTTGTAAGCAACAACCCCAATACTCAAACCCAGGCTAGCTGGCCTGGCTACCTGAGAGCCAGGCTACTGCCCTGAAAATGACTAATGGGACCCCAACTCTGCACCAGGCACCTCCCACACATTAGCTCTGGCTTTTCAGTTTAGCATGGGAGCTACCTGACCCTATCTCATAGTTGATGGAGTCTGGGAGAAGCCAAGTCACAAACAACTGATGTAGGAAGGTCTAACACCATGGTGAAGAAGGTGGGCTCTGAAGTACAAAAGAACTTGCTCAATTCCCAATTTCACTACTTACTTCATTAGTGTCCACAGACAAGTCTCTCAAGCCTTCTGTCCCTCCATTTGCTCATCCACAAGATGGAGAAAAAAGTACCTACCTCAAAGGGTTGTTAGAAGTATGATTACATAGACAAAACGCTTACCACTGTGTCTAGTGCTCAGTAAATGATCCTCCTCTACTATTTCTACCACATTTCTTTACCTCTGGGGAACCCTTTTATGTACACATTGCTCGTAAAAGGGAATGTGAGATTTTTCTGTTTAGCGCCACAGGCAGAACAAGTTGAGGATATAGTATAATTCACACCTAATAAATTCAAACTTAGCAGCTTCAAAATCAGGCTGCAATGTTAGAAACTTGTCACTTCCTAGCAACTAGTGTAGTTGTTCCTAAGTGCACAATTAGGCCAATTACAAGCACATCTCATTTTGGAATAGTGAGCTTCTCTCTCAAACTTTTTGCTGACCTTCCTTCACAGAGGCTGTCCGTCGCCTTGTTTTTTTTCTCCCTTTGTGATCTTCTTCCAGTATCTTATCATCAAAGCCAGTCAGCTCAATGGTTTCAGACTGACTTGTGGGTCCAGCTGAGAACCATTCTGGTTCTTCTTCTGTGTAGGAATCATTCCTTCTTCGCTCACCAAAGACACGCTTACTATCCCCAAACTCCCTCTGGAAAAGTACACAATCAAGATAAAAAATAAGGTTCTAGTTAAGGCATTTTTACCTCAGCCAAGGTCTTGATGAATTAGGTAATGCTCAATAATGTAATGAAGATACTAGGCTGCAGACTTGAAGCCCCCCCCCCGCCCGCCGCCTCCAGCACTCTCTCTGTTCCTATCTGGCTTAAGAATGGGCTCTGTTCATTCAGCATCTCAAAATAACCTGGTATAAACAAAATGCATATCAAGTCCCTAAGCACAAGAGGGGCCAAAGGAGCTAGAAGACAAACCCTGAATCGCTTGTCCTTATAGTCCCTCTCTCGATCTCGGTCTCTTAAGTCCCGAAGGTCCTTATCACTAAGTCGGTGATCCTTCTCAAAGGTCCGAGCAGAGATTATTCTTCCACTGCCAATCCTTCGTCCGCCAAGCAGGCGAAGCCCATCAGTGTCTTTTTCCAATGGGCTTCCTGAGTGCCGGGAACTAATAGCAGCCGTCACGTGGCACCCCCCTCCAAAGCTTCGTCTCTGTGGGCTGAGAACAACATCTAAGTCATCTTCTTTCACGCGCTCTCGTGGATCTGAAAAGATGATGGAAAGGGAAAGTTAAGCAAACCAGTAGGGTATTTTTCCTTTCTCACTGGGATGTCCATGACTAGGGGTGGTGAGAGTATTGGAAAAGAATTATCACTGAAACAGTTACAAAGTAACATGTACATTACATATTTAAATAAGACTGAATTTTTTGCTTTTTCTCTTTGGAGCAGTAAATTACTTCATAATGATTTTCTATGATTACTCTCCACAATTCCTTTGACTAAGACCTTATATATGTATTAGAAAATATCTTGTCAATTAAAAAACTATAGGTGTCTATTTCAAAGAAAAAACAAAAAGTTAAAGTGTTTTAAAAAATGTTAAAGTGTTTCTTCAACAAATGGTATTTAACAGGTGGATACCCATATGAAGAACTTGAACTGATACCTGGTACCAATATAAAACATAAAATAGATCACAGATCTAAACGAAAGAAAACTTCTAGAAGAAAATATAAGAGGAAATCTTTGTGACATTGGGTTAAGCAGAGTTTTCTTAAGCACAACACCAAGAGCACAACCCATTAAAAAAAAAAAAAAGAAAAAAAAGATAGGGGCGCCTGGGTGGCTTAGTTAGCTGAGTGTCTGAATTTGGCTCAGGTCATGATCTCACGGTGACTTTGAGCCCCACGTTGGGCTCTGTGCTGATAGCTTAGAGCCTGGAGCCTGCTTCAGAGTCTGTGTCTACCTCTCTTTCTCAGCCCTTCCTCGCTTGTGCTCTGTCTCCGTCTCTCTCAAAAATAAACATTTAAAAAAATTTTTTAAAAAGATAAACTGGGCTTGATCAAAATTTAAAACTCTGCTCTTTGCAAGGTACTATTCTGAGAATGCAAAAACAAACCACAGAACTGGGAGAAAATATTTAAAAGTTTACATGTGATAAAGGACAGGCCTATATCCAGTACATATAAAAACTCTTCAAATCTAAAACACAATCAGATTTAAAAATGGATAAATGCTTTGACCAAACACTAAAGAGGGTATCTGGATGGCACATAAGCATATGAAAAGATACTCAACATCATTAGTCATTAGGGAAATGCAAATTAAACCATAATGTGATACCACTACACACCTATTAGACTGGCTAAAATTGCAGACTGAACATTCCAAGTGGTGACATGAATGTGGAACAAACAGAACTCTCATACATTGCTGCCAGAATGTAAGGTGGCATAGCCATGTTGGAAAACAACTTGGCAGTTTCTCAAAACGTTAAACATACATTAACTATAGAACGCAGTCATTTTACCCTTAGGTATTTACCCAAGAAAAAAGTGTATGCCTATAGAGAGAATTGTATATGAAAGTTTTGGTTGTCAAAAACTGAAAACAACTCAAATATCCACCAACACATAAGTGGATAAAATGTGAATTCATACAATGGAATACATCTAGTGAATAAAAAGGAACAAACTATACACCCAATATCACGACTGAATCTTAAACCAACTATTCTGAGTCAAAGAAGCTACCCAAAGAGTGCACACTATAGAATTCTATATATAATGAATTTTTTTAATTTAATGTTTATTTATTTTTGAGACAGAGACAGAGTACGAACAAGGGGGGCAGACAGAGAGAGGGAGACACAGAATCTGAAACAGGCTCCAGGCTCTGCGCTGTCAGCACAGAACCTGACGCGGGTCTCAAACCCACGAACCGCGAGATCATGACCTGAGCCAAAGTCGGACGCTTAACCCACTGAGCCACCCAGGTGCCCCTGTAATGAATTCTAAGAAACATAAGCTAATCTGTATTGACAGAAAGCAAATCAGTGCTTGCCTGGAGTGGTGGGAAGTAGGAGTTGGGACTCACAGAGGTAGTAGAGAACTTTTGGGCATGATGGAAATGCTTATTACTTTGATTGTGATAATGGTTTCACAGGTGTATACACATGTCAAAACATCAAATTGTACACTTTATGTGCAGTCTATTGTAGGTCAATTATATCTCAATAAAGGTAAAAGAAAATCAAACATGTCACCACACTAAAATTCTTCCTAGAAAAACCAGAAAACTGTAAGCTCCTTTAATCTTTTCACCAGAAATAACACCTAAAATGGTATGTACTTTTCCAGAATTTCCGTATAGTGTCTCCATGTTTTCCAAAAACATGACACAGTATGGACAAGCTTCCAACTTACAGCTGAACAATACTCCTACATATGGATGTACCAAAGTTTACACAAACCACTTCTACCATTGGACATTTAGGTTGTCTATGAGTTTTCATCATTTAATAAAGTCTCTGTGCACATCTTTAATGATTCTCCTAAAATAAATTCTGTTTGAGGGACATTACTGCACTAAGCATACTGTACAATTGTGCAGAAGGATCTTACATCTCAAGCTAGAGTCACCCCATCTTCTTTGCCAGTTCCAAATTTGTTTTATGATGGTATTCCACTTATCACAAAAGAAGTTCTCCCTGCAGTAAGTTCCTCGACTAGTTTCTATACTGCCAGCCTCCATTTCACTCTTCAGTATCTTTTCTGGTTTAAATGGGTAAAGGTAGGGGTGCCTGGGTGGCTCAGTTGGTTAAGCATCCGACTTCGGCTCAGGTCATGATCTCACAGTCCGTGGGTTCGAGCCCCGTGTCGGGCTCTGTGCTGACAGCTCAGAGCCTAGAGCCTGCTTCAGATTCTCTGTCTCCCTCTCTCTCTGCCTCACCCCCACTCAACTCTCTGTCTCTGTCTCTCAAAATAAAGACATCCAAAAAAATTTTTTTATATAAAAAAGGTTTTTTTAAATGGGTAAAAGGTATGGAAAATCCAACTTTAGTCCGGTCTCAAACCATATCCAAACCCTGTATTCAAATCGTAATCCACTATTAAGAATGGCCAGACTGTTTCATACCTGAGGACTAGTCTTATATGTAAGACTACGCAGAACCAGGTTTCCAGCACAGCATTATGCTCACTGCTAAGCTCCCTACCACATCTTACTCAGTTACCCTATCAATCAAAGACAGCAGTACTTTTAATTCCAAAAGCACATAGTCTAATACAGTCTACTTGCCACTGCTATATAGGAAGGCCAGGATTTTTCTCTGCTAATCATGAAAAACCCAATTAATAAATCAGTTTCCTGATAATGACATTTTCCCCAAATAAAATTCTCCACTAAGAATGAAACCGGCAGCAAAGAACACTATCTCCAAAATTGCTGCCCCCACTTCTATGAGCTCACCTACTATCCTGCGCACAAGGGAAGGCCGGTCTGAATCCAACTCTTTCTTCAGACTTTCCACTGGTGAGTTCCGCCCTGAAGCTGGATAGAGAGAGGCATGCCACTTTTCGGGGTCCCAAACGCCATCACTATAAATCAAAGGGTACCAAAAGTTAGCAGTTGCGCCCATAGATTACATGTGTGGTCTCATTTCTAAACTTCTTGAGACAGTAAGTCATGGAAGCCCCTTTCCAATACAACACTTCATGAATACTATCAGAATAGTTAGCTCTTTTAAGATGAAAACAAAAACAGCTACAGATGGTCCCTAACTATGGTTCAACTTAAGATGGTTCCACTTTTCACTGGTACACATTCAGTAGAAACTGTGCTTTTGATCTTTTCCCAGGCTAGGCTACATGTGATCCAATAACCTCTCGTGATGCTGTGTAGCAGCAGTGAGCTGCAGCTCCTAGTCAGCCAATGTGAATACGAGAGTAAACCACAACATTCTGTACCCAACAGAATACAGTACAGTATTCGTGTGTGTGTGTAATTTTAATTTTTTTTTAATGTTTTTATTTTTGAGAGAGTGCGAGCAGGGGAGGGACAGAGAGACAGGGAGACAGAATCTGAAGCAGACTCTAGGCTTTGAGCTGTTGACACAGAGCTACCCAGGTGCCCCTCAGTACAGTATTCAATAAATTACGTGGGATATTTAACACTGCATTATAAAAATAGGCTTTGTGTTCAATGACTTAGCCCAACTGTAGACTAGTTTAAGTGTTCTGAGCATTTTTAAGGCAGACTAGACTAAGCTATGATGTTTAGTAGGCTAGGTGTATTAAATGCATTTTCGACTAATAATATTTTTCAACTTATGATGGGTTTATTGGGACATACCCCATTATTAAGTTGAGGAAGATCTGTATTAATTCAGTAATAATTTTGCTGTTTTTCATACAACACCAATAGTTACTTGAAAACCAGTGATCTGTGCATAAATGGAACATCAGACCACAAACCTTGGGGTACGTACAGATTACAGTAATTATGCCTGTCCTACACAAAAAACACGTTCCATAATTTGGATTAGTTTACTGAAGATTAATACAACAGAGGAAAAAACCCAGTTTACTGCAGATTAGCATAAGGGTGGGAGAAAAACCTCTCACTAGAAGTAGTCCTGGAATGCTTGGTGTGTACTTTTCCAGAATTTCTATGCATAGTCTTAGTTTTAACCCAAAGGCTCTTAAGAACATAAAATGTGTGCTTTGGGTTCTTTTTTGTTACTCCCTAATGATAAGGAGGCAGGGGTACAGTGTGCAAAGCAGAAACTTTACAGCCCAATGATCTGGGATAAAATTCTAGTTCTGCCATCACCACCAGGGACCTCCTGGACAAGTTAATGAGCTATGCCCTTCACTAGTTTTTTGAAAGGACTTCCCAAACCCCAGATCAGACCAAGCTGTGCTACATACTAGCAGGGTACTCTGGACTTGTCCTTCACAGCCTATAATGGTGGTAATCATAAACTCTTGAGTATTTGACTGTATACTTCCACAGACCAATGCTCCATTAAGGCAATATCTGATAGTACCTGACATAGTATTTGCCACCTAACCAGTACCAACTGAACATCTCTTGAATAAGTGAGTCAACCTCTCAATCTCCAATTTCTCACACTAAAGGATATATTACCTATCTTCTGGTGTGTTGTGAGGATTATTTGGAGTTTAAGAATCAAACAAATTTTAATTCTGAGAAGAGAAATACTAGGATGACAAGCTCTTTCCTCTCTCTCATTTTCATTACTATTGCTAGCACATTTCCACTTAGAATTAAAAGTGAGTAGGGGCGCCTGGGTGGCTCAGTCGGTTAAGTGGCCGACCTCAGCTCAGGTCACGATCTCACAGTTTGTGGGTTCAAGCCCTGCGTCGGGCTCTGTGCTGACAGCTCAGAGCCTGAAGCCTGCTTCGGATTCTGCATCTCCCTCCCTCTCTGTCCTCCCCTGTTTCACTCTCTCTTTCTCTCAAAAATAAACATATTAAAAATATTTTAAAAATTTAGAATAAAAGTGAGTATGTGTACCAATTTTATTTTATGCAAGAAACAGATCTAAGAAAATTTAACCTGAGGCATAAAAAAGATTCACAGCTTTAATGAAGGAAAACACCCACACAGCTTATCTGAGACTTATCAAAAAAACCCTAACCAACTAGAACAGCCATTATTCAAGCAAGTATCACCTTCATCAGCAGCAAGTGGTGAGGAGTCCAGACTTAGGAACCTTCTGAGTAGATATACAAATAAAAACAGTATATCCTATTCAACCAAGAAACTAAACATAATATACTTTGTATGTTAAAAATGTGGGCCATATGAATCATTTACCTTGACACTTAAGAAGTGACCTTATAGTCTTAAGATGACCATAACAAATGCAATGTAGGGTGATTGTAAACATTTGCAGCCCATAATTTAGTTCTAGTCTTCTCAAACCAAAGCCTTCTACTGCTTATGAAGCAGCCCAAGATGCAAAAGGGCTCGTCTGAGGGCTGAATAGTTTTTCGTTTAGGGGCAGGGAGGAGGGTGAAGCAATGCTACATGGCTCAGAGTCTTCCTCATCAGCCTCCTCCGGGCAGGCCCTTGAAGGACCCCCAAAGCACAGTGCAAAAACTATCACTGACAGAAAAGACCCTGGAGAGGACTCCTGTGTTCAAGTCTTAAAACTGCTTTCTCACTATGTGCCTCTGACCAAGTCATTTTCTAACTTTAGTTTCATCAATAGTTTGTTGAAAGGGAATTGGTTTAGCTGTCCTTAGAGTCCTGTAAAGCTCAAAAAAATTTTGTAAATGTTTATTTATTTATTTAGAGTGCACGTGTGCAAGAGAGTGCATGCACAGAAGTAGTAAGGGGAAAAGAGAGGGAGACAGAGAATCCCAAGCAGGCTCTGTGCTGTAAGCACACAGACCGATATGGGGCTCGATCCCACAGCCCTGAGATCATGATCTGAGCTGAAATCAAGAGTTAGACACTTAACTAACTAAGCCACCCAGGCACCCCTCAAATTTCTGACTTAATAGTTTAAAGCTAATTAATAATGAAACCAATGAAGACAATGCAGTAAGCTATTTAGTCCATAATTTATCTGGGATATATTTGTGCAGAAGCTCAAAGTCATTATCCCTGAAATCTCCCCTACTCATCATTCTACCAAAAAACTCCAAAACAATTTTTAAATTACCATGTCTGATAAACAAGACATTGACTAGGAGGAGCACTCCCCACCCCCTTCACCCATACCTGTCATATTTTTCAGAGAGGCATGATGGCCTCTGTTTGGAATGAGGGCGTTCTTTTATATCCAAGAGCTCCTCCTAGAAAGAAAAACCAAATGGTGATTTTGAGTAATATTTCTCATGCCACATATTTTCAACTTCTATTTATTCTCAGTAATGACCGGAGTAACTATCTTAAGCATGTCACACAGTTATTTATACCTTGACTTATTTCAGAAAGGCCTGGAGTCAGCTCAAGATTCTTACAAGAAGAAGCTCAAGCAGAATTAGCAAGTAATAGTGATTAGCTCTTTTCTAAAACACAGTTCTCTCAAAATTGCCATCCAATGATATAGTCTACAACACTGAATGGTCACCAAGGTATGGAAACTTCAGGTTTAAATAAAACTTCATTCATCTTTCTACTCTTAAATGTGTGAGATGCCAATTTACAAGTAAATAGATATTTTTTAACATAAATTCACAAGAAAAAAAAGTACAAAGCATACATCCATTTACCATTTATCTGATTTGTCTGTTAACATTTTACTGTAGCATTTGGGCTCTCCATACTTTTTTTTGTTTTAAACCATATAAGGGTTACTCCTCAATATTTCAGTGCTTATTTCCTAAGAATGAGGATATTCTTTCATAGTCTCTTATCTGGCTCCATGAGAGAATTAAGCCCTATAAAAAATGAGTGACTAGTTTTTCCATTCTCCCGAGGATTATGCTTGGCCTGTATCGCTGCAGATGCCTAGGAGAGAAGCAAATCCATTACAAACAACACATGCCTTAAGGCATATGGGCTTACTTCTACAGCACCTAGTTGAAAGGGCTGTCAATTTTATACAGTTATAAATAATACTTTTATCTAACCTACCCCTCCAGATTCCAATTTGTCAATTGACCCAATAAGGTCCTTTATATTGTTTTAGTCTCCAACACAGGATCCAGTCGAGAATCAGATATTGATTATCATAGTTCTTTGGAACATTTCTACAACTGGAACATCTCTACGACTTTTGTCTTTTATGACACTGACATTTCTAAAGAATGCAGCCTACACTTTTTTTTCCCCCTAAGAGAACAGTATTCATTTTGGGTTTATCTAATGTTTCCTCATGATTAGATTAAGATTAAGTATCCAAGGAAGAGAATACTAACCTCAGAGATGTTGTGCCTACCTCAGAGCATCACTTCTGGACACCCGTGATGTCCATCTGCCACTTAGTAGCTGCCGAATGCAATCTGCAGGGAGACTGCAAATATCTGGTCTTCATCAAAATTTCCCCCTAAATTTAGCATCTATTGATGAATCTTGCCCAAACTGATCATGATTTCCCAACTCTAGGTCTCTCTCCATATCTACCAGTCAGCACATGGCATTTCACTGGAAGGGCAAACACTAATCCTCCCTTTCCCCGTGTGTTTACCTATTACTGGCATGGGCTCACAGACACCTAGTTTTTCCAATGGTCTGTAATTCATTAATGTCCTTAATTATTTAGGGGCACAAACTGGGAGCCTCTTCAAGGTGTTTCCTGTGTTCTCTGGACATGCCCCATCATTTTCTAAAAAGCCCTTCCTAACTTTCTGTCTTATCTTGTACCCATCCTAGCCCTAGTGTCAGTCATTTTCTCTGAGAAATCTGAGTTCCTTTAAGTGAGGCATGGTATCAGAAACCAAGGTCATGGGAACTAAATATTTTCATTTGCTCCTCTGTCCTTTCAGTAGAACCAGAAGAACATGTGCAATTACACATGCACATACATATATATTAACACACACACACATCTGTTCATACACCTGTATACACACAAAACTCACAGCATCCTTTTTATTTACATTTCAACACTTTTACAATAAAGTAAAAAAGGCAATTCCCAACCTCTTACTACCAGTAAAACACTACAACTGCCTTGCAAAAAAGTATATACATTCCACTGTGCCAGGGCCTCTGCAAGCCTCACAATATAATGCTTGCTGCTGCTCTGATCACTGCTTCCCATGTCTTGGGGTAAATATGGAGGAAGAGACTTACTCTCTCAGCCTGTAAGAATCGCTGCACATAAGCATGCCATGAGTTCACTCAGTGTCTTCAGACACTTGAAACATCTAAATATTTTCTCCATGATGGCAAAATGCCCTAGGCCCAGATGACATTTTAATTTTTAAAACCAGAATATCAATCATGCATTTGCATTTGGGAAGAAATACCTACAAAAATTGAGAAGTCTGAGATAAACAGAATTCCAAATATAAGATAATATCTAGAGACAGCCCCAAATTCTGAAAAAAACTGTCAAAGCAATGACCTAGAACCTAGAAATCACCAGTAATGACTGGAGTCCAATGAAATCTACAGGGCAAACATGGTGTCACTGGAGGAGGGTGACACAAATTTGGCAGTGGGTGGAGGAAGGGTGAATGGACCAACAGTAGTTACGACGACAGTAAATATTACAAGACAGAAATCCTGAGAACAGGAAGGCTTAAAACATTTTCCAGCAGAAACAAGAAAGACCTTACAATACAGGAAATACTTATATATACATTACAGGAAAAAGCATTGCAAAGCAATTTTCTGTTATTAGAAGCAACCCAAAGATTATTTCATATTCCCTTACTCCATCACCCTCAAATACAAATATTTTTTAAATGTTTTTTATTTATTGTTGAGAGACAGCACAGCAGGGGAGGGTCAGAGAGAGAGGGAGACACAGAATCTGAAGACAGTCTCCAGGCTCTGAGCTAGCTGTCAGCACAGAGCCCGATGCGGGGCTCAAACCCATGAACCGTGAGATCATGACCTGAGCCGAAGCCGGACACTTGACCAACTGAGCCACCCAGGTGCCCCTCAAATACAAATATTGAACTAAGAACCCTGGTGTACTATTAAACTAAGGGCAACACATTTTTTACTTAAATATGTATACTTTCAATATACTCAAATTTCTAATCTATAAGGCTTTGTTTGAAACTTTAAATCCCCAAAGATAATAGGGAGCCTAAGTGATAGACGTTTTCTAGTACTACTACAGCTGTCTGCTGAAACTCATGATTTTACTTATTTATTTAGTAGTCAACTGGAAAAGATTTAACATTTTAACATAGCCACAAAACATGCTGGAGGACCAAATACTTTATTTGTAGGGAATAAAAAAAATATTTTCACAAAGGTAACAAACAGTCTTACAAAAGGGAAATGGGGAGACTAAGAGAGAGGATGACAAACTGAACATGGAATCCCAGTTGGGATCCTGGAACAGAAAAAGGACATTAGGTAAAACAAAGGACAGGTAAGTATAGACTCTAGTTAATAACATATCAGCATTGTTAATTGTCAAAAATAGACCATACTAACATATTAACAGGGAAAACTCTATGTTCCCAGTTTTTCTATAAATCTCAAACTGTTCTAAAAAATAAACTTACTTCTACCTCATAACATATACAAAAAATAAACTCAAACTATATCAAAGACATAAATATAAGAGCTGTAACCAGGGGCGCCTGGGTGGCTCAGTCGGTTGGGTGTCCAGCTTGGGCTCAGGTCATGATCTCAAGCTTCGTGGGTTTGAGCCCCATGTCAGGCTCTGTTCTAACAGCTCAGAGTCTAGAGCCTGTTTCAGATTCTGTGTCTTCCCCTCTGTCTCTGCCCCTCCCTCCCGCCAGAGATAAACATTAAAAAATTAAAAAAAAAAAAAGAGCTGTAACTATAAAACTCTTTTTTATTTAACATTTATTTATTTTTGAGAGACAGAGACAGATCATGAGCAGGGGAGAGACAGAGAGACACGGACACACAGAATCAGAAGCAGGCTCCAGGCTCTGAGCTGTCAGCACAGAGCCCGACACGGGGCTTGAACCCACGAATTGTGAGATCATGACCTGAGCCGAAGTCGGACGCTCAACCGACTGAGCCATCCAGGTGCCCCTAAAACTCTTAGAAGAAAATGCAGGTGTAAAAAGTTGATGACCTTGGATTAAGCAATATTCCTCAGCTGGGACACTGAAAAAGCACAAGCAACCAAAGGAAAAAAACATATAAATTGGATTTTAAGTTTAGGAACTTTTGTGCTTCAGATGACTATCAACAAAGTGAAAAGGCAATGCACAGAACAGGAAAAAACTTACAAATCATGAATCTGATAAGGGTCTAGTGTCCAGAACATGGAAAAAATGTGTCAATCTAACAACAAAGGGGCACCTGGGTGGCTCAGTCAGTTGAGCTTTTGACTCCAGCTCAGATGGTGATCTTGCAGTTGTGGACTGAGCCCTGTGTTGGGCTCCACACTGGGCATCAAACCTGCTTGGGATTTCTCTCTCTCCCTCTCTCTCTGTCCCTTCCCAGCCCATGCTCTAAAATAAAACAGATAAAAGATTTCAATAGATACATAAATGACCAACAACAAGCACATGAAAGATGTTCAAAATCATTTGTCATTCAGGAAATACAAGTCAAAACTATAGTGAGATACACTTCATGTGTACTAAGTTAGCTATTAAAAACGAAAAATGGGAAAATAACACATATTGGCAAGGATGTGGAGATACTGCACTGCTGATGGAAATGTAAACAAGGTGTAACTGCTATGGAAAACAGTGGCAGTTTCTCCAAAAGTTAAACACAGTTACTATATGACCCAGCAATTATACTCCTAGGTATATACCAAAAGGAACTGAAAAAATTATGTCCACACAAAAACGTGTACACAAATGCTCACAGCATTATTTACAATAGCAAAAAAAATGGAAGCAACCCATATGCCCATCAACTGATAAATGGATAAACAAAATGTGGTAAACCCATACAGTGGAATATTATTTGGCAATAAAAAGGAATAAGTACTGATACATGCTATCACACAAACCTTGGAAACATTACTTTAACTGAAAGAATCCAGACAAAAAAGGCCACATGTAGTATGCTTCTGTTAACATGCAACATTTATAACAGGTAAATCCATGGTCAGGAAGCAGATTAAGGCTTGCCAGGGTCTGGGGAAAAGGGATAATGGGAGTGACTGCTAATGGGGGTACAGAATGTTTGGGGTGATGAAAATATTCTAGAATTAGATAATAGTGATGGTTGTACAACTCTGAATTTACTGAAGACCACTGAATGGTACACCTTTAAAGGGATGAATTTTATGTATGTGAATTATATCTCAAAAAAGCATTTTTATGTTTGTTTATTTTGAGAGAGAGAAGGAAGTAGGGAGGGGCAGAGAGGGAGGGAGGGAGAGAGAATCCCAAGCAGGTTCCAAACTCTCAGTGCAGACCTCGATGCAGGGCTTAACTCCTGAACCGTGAGATTGTGACTTGAGCCGAAATCACGGTTGGACGCTTAACTGACTGAGCCATCAAGGCACCATTCAATAAAAAATATTTTTAAGTAAATTAAACTAAGCTGTTCAGTTACCAGAGGTTAATACTTTCTTTCTTAAAGACTTACTGCTCTAATCACAGCCTGATAAATGCCAACTACCCTCAGATACAAGAGTTGCTCAGGTTGGTAAAAATGTTTTAACTTTCCTTCCCATATTATTCCAGTTTTCTTTGTTGACTTTGTATGCTTAACATATACTGAGTGTGAATAAATGTTCCAGCAACTGACTATACAACTTGACAGGCCTATAAGAGCAGAGGGTAGAGCAGCGAGCCAGTTATATACACGGGAAGTAACCATGCCAGCAGAACAAATGGTGCTGCTGACCAAGTGCAATGGCTAAAACATCGTCCACCTGTCTATAGAGGATGAAGAGCCATTTTGTTAACAGGTTGATAACGGGGAAAACAAAACAGTTCTTGGATTGTAAAAGCTGCTGGGAATAACTTTAAATATCTAGATAAAGTTACACTTACTGTTCTGGAAAGCAGGGCTTCTTAAACCAATTTCAGGGCCTCAAGGAAACCATATGCAAAACTGCATTTGTGCAATTTCTGCAGTGAGTACTCACACCTTCAAAAGATCTCCAATGGACCCCAAAGAAGTTAAGAAGTGGTGCTTTAAATGGACGTTTCTGAAAATATGGCCCACAGTGCACTTGGACATTTAGGGATAATGAGAGCTCCTCCTCATGGGGTTTAGAGAGTTAGATCTGTTACACCTTCCACCAATGTCTTAAGGGGCATAAGATGGTATCCCAAACTAAGAAGGTCCCCCATTTAAGTGGGAAGGGGAGAAATGATGAGCTAATACAAAAATTGTTTTCATAGCTGTCCACAGAACATTTCCTGTGTACCAGGCTTAGTATCTAGCATAAGCAGATGACCTTTGGCCCTGAGCCCATGGGTCTCCAGTCTCTCAAGAGAAGTGTTCTTGAACTTGCCATTTCATCGAGAGCCCTTAAGAGCAATATTCCAGAAAAGGCACCCCTTTGGGATATTTTCAAAGAAAACCTTCAACTTTGGCTAAAGGCAAAATACTTGGAAAATGTCCACTCTGAGCTGGGAATGCTCCTTCCCTAGGAGTATTTCAGGAGGGGATGGGAGATTGCCCTTTTGCAGACTCCTACGAACCCACAGGAATTTACTAATTATCAACAAATTCACTACAATTACCATCTGGACAAGAGAAGAGTTCATATGTGAAATTTTTTGCATAGGTTTTAAAACCTGACTAGACAAGAATAAGCTGCTAACTGCCCAACAGCCATTTTCTTAGTTTCAGCAGCTAAACTAAAATTATCAAAGAAAATGTCAAGCTTCCCCAAAACAATTTGAGAATTACTAATACAGGCACCCACTTTTAGTGATCAATATTAAAGTAAAAAGCAAATGAATGTGCGTATAAGCCCAAAACAATAGTGGTTAAAATCCACATCCAGTTTCTGGTTGCAGAAATTCCATGCAGAAGTAGCTGTATGTTCTGATGACACTCTGACATTCTAGAATTTCACACGAGTCACTGACATAAGATGATAGGGGAAATATTCTTTACCTTTGTAAAGAATTCAATTCACAAGAGTAAAAAGGTCAACTTTTAAAATATTAACGTAGATATTTTATTAAAAAACCTGAAGTTTTACTTCATTGTCAATGGTCAAAGCACTCTAGAAGCGACACAGTACCTTACTAGTATGTGTGCCTGGCTCTTCCTAAAGAAGGCAAATGTCCCCAGAACAGTGTTTGGGTTGGGTCATCTGCCTTTGACCTCTTCTCCCCAGTCCCCACCCTCAACACAACCACTAGGGGTTGGTCATCAGGCTCTTAGATGGTTGCTGACTGACCAGATATTCATTTTGCCGAGTCAGAGGACTTTTCTGAAAGGATTAGAAAGCTGTTAAAAATAGATCACAACGAGGTAATGGTACCCACAATTTGCCATTGCCAGGGCAATGGTGAACTAAGAACATAGGGTGCACATGGGATACATTCCACCATCCCCCATTTATGAAGTTTGTTGCTATGGGCACCATTTATAACAGTTCTTACAGATAGGTCAGAATTCAAAGGATCCTGCAGAGCTGTTAAGCAGGACTTCACACCTGGATTCATCCAAGCATCTAATGATGGCTGATTTGATGCAAAGACTTTCTTCTACTGAAAGATTTGAAACTAAGAAAATGGGAATGGGGGATAAAACAGAAATGTCTGTTTTCTCTGTTGATCTGGCCAACACAAAAATAAACCTTGGCTTTTAAATTTATTTATACAACTGATAAAAACAATATAAAATGTTAAGTAGGTAAATACTAGAAGGAAACTTAAAACCATTTTTAGGGTAGTGGCATTACATCTTCAATAGGGCTTTCTGGTTTCACATTAAAATGGAAATAGTTACTGTGACATTTAAAAAATAAGCATCTTCATCTGAAGTTGGTATCTAAAGAAGGTATCTTTTAATATCCCCCTTATTACATCCTGAAGAGTTTTTTAGCACTTACTATGTGCCAGCTACTTTTCTAAGCACTTGACATGCATTTTCTCATTTATTCCCCACAAAAATCCTATGAAGTAGATACTATTCCACATTTTACAGAGGGAAAGGATGAGAACCAGAGAAGCTAACTACATGGCTGAAGGCCACACAGGGTATATAAGTGGTGATCCTAAATCAGGCAGTGGGGCTCAATGCCCCTTATCCTCTTGTCTCCACTGTTTCTCTTGAGAGGACAAGGAAGGTGCATGATACCTCCCAGGAACTGCCATTCAGTGTTGGGTTTGTCCCTGCCCAGAGGGACTACCAGGAACCCTGTGCCAAACTACCACATCCTTGGGTAGGCTTCCCTTAAGCCAGCCTCCCTTCATAGCACCCTTCCCTGAATCAAAGGCCCTACCTACAAATCTTTATGTTAAAGGTTCCAACTATAAAATGTTTCCTTAACTAGCTAGAAGTTCCCACCATGAGCAAGGAGGAGAGGATACTCATGGGGGCAAGAGCCCTGAATCCCAACTTTTCAAGATGACTTAGAATTGGAACAGGTAGGAAAGAACAACCGTAGGACAGTATCTATGGTGTTGCCAGCTGACCCCTTCTAAGAACTTCTAGTTAGCTAGGTTTTCTGAACAGCTGAAACATTAAGATTGTATAATGATTTTTTATACCATAATTCTGCCTTTCCCAATATAAACACATTCTTACTTTTATATTAGCTGAAGTTTGTAGCTAAGTATGTCACGGAAATGCCACCTATTAGAGGTTACTTCTCAACTCAGTTTATAAAAGCTATCTATGAAGTTATCAAGTGAGATATCTCTATAGTTAAACCTGATCATCTGACTAATGATTTCAAGCTAGGATTTAAATCATACTTCCTTTTTTCTCAGAGGCTGGACTTCAAGTCTTGCAACTGATTCTCTCCAAGAAGGCTAGAAGAATTACTCAAATCAGTCCACTTCTGGTGCCTTTAAAAAAAAAAAAAAATGAGGGGGGCGCCTGGGTGGCTCAGTCGGTTGAGCGTCCGGCTTCAGCTCAGGTCATGATCTCGCGATACGTGGGTTAGAGCCCCGAGTTGGGCTATGTGCTGACAGCTAGCTCAGAGCCTGGAGCCTGCTTCGGATTCTGTGTCTCCCTCTCTCTCTGACCCTTCCCTGCTCACACTCTCTCTCTCTCTCTCTCAAAAATAAAAAAATTAAACAAAATAATAAAGAAAATTTTAAAAACTGGTTTTAAAGCAGAGACATAAACATGGCTGTATCACTGGGACTAACTGCCCATCAGCCACAAATCAGGGTGGGGTGCCTCCTTTGAAGATCCCTACAGACACCAAAATGGTCCCAAGACAATGAGCACACGTGAAATTAAACTCAGTAAAATCCAATCCCTACTTTTTTTTAGCTGGTAGATTGGATATGTGTAACACTGGTCAGTACTGAGCTGAATGTTAGGAGTGCCCCCTGCTTTTATACCCTGTTCAACTGGTAGGTGATAACATTTGATAAGGAATCAGTGGCATGACACAGGAGCAAAGGAGAAGCAGCACCAAGTATGTATACCCTAAAATCAGTCTGTCCACTCAAGAAAAAGAACATGGATCTGAATAGTGGGGCAGTCCAAAGCATTTCTACTTTGTATTTGAAGCAGAAGATGGTATCACCAATAGCAGGTACCACACCTCAAGAACTAGTAAAACAAGGACCTCTGATGAAGGTAAGAAAAATCTGAATGTTCAGGTCTCAAAGTCTTTCCATTAATAAGCATGACCACCTTATCTTGTCTTCCTAAATCAATAATTCTCAAACTTGAATCAGAGTCAGAATTCCCTGAAAGACTTGTTATATGTGGACAGCAGGGCCCTATCCCTAGAATCTGATTCAATACCACTGAAATGAGGCTTGAGATTTTGTATTTCTGAGAGGTTACCAGTAGGTGCTAAACGCTAGTTCAGAGACCACTCTTTGAGAACCACTGTCTAAAAACACTTTTAATCCATGACTTTAATGGGAGATCTCACTTTGTAACCTCCAAAAGTCCTTCAACATAATTCAATCACTTTATGCATGCACATTTAAATATTACCAAAACATAGCCTTTGGTCTTGGGAATCTGGCCTAGCAAAACAGACCTGAGTGGGCTTATAAATTAAGGGCTCAAGGCTCCCAGGATAACAGGTGCATATGATACATCCATTTATAACCATCCCAGTTAATCATCACTGAGGCTTAGGGGTAGGCCTGAAAGTACCTAATGTGACTCTTTCTTTTTTTTTGTTTTTGTTTTATTCTTATTATTTATTTTTTTGAGAGACAGAGACAGAGAGGGAGCAGGGGAGGGGCAGAGAGAGAAGGAGACACAGAATCTGAAATAGGTTCCAGGCTCTGAGCTGTCAGCACAGAGCCCGACACGGGGCTCAAACCCTCGGACTGTGAGATCATGACCTGAGCTGAAGTCGGACACTTAACCGACTGAGCCACCCAGGTGCCCCCCCTAATGTGACTCTTAACTTGACTTCCTGAGACATTCATGGACACAAAATGAACACTAACTGAACCCTAAGGAGTAATTATGCATCTGACTTGCTTGACAACATCAAGACCATGTATCAAGTTCTCCAAGGAAGACTAAAGGCTTGCTATTCGAAGTATAGTCAGTGGACCTGCAGCATGGGCACCACCTGGGAGCAGGTTAAAGAGCTAAAATTTTAGGCCCACTCCTAATAGAATTCGTACTTCATAGGTAATCCCCAGACAGACCAACATTTAGGAAGCAAGTTGGACAAAATACTATAACACACAGAAGACTCTTTGAAAAGCACTAGGCCAAACATCTGGACCTCCACCTTCATGGAAAAAACTCTAGAATTCTGAACAGACTATTAACTTTATCTTGTAAAACAAATAAATGCTAAAATAAGAAGGGTCAAAGGTAAGTAGCCCTCTCACCTGGCCAATATGTTTTTCAGTCTTGTAGTTAACATTCCACATTTACAAGTTCTAACACATTACTTATAAAAGTCACTGAGGACGGTTTCCTTCTATTACTTCTAAACTTTCTAGCTCATGAACTTGAAGCAGCAGTAACATTACTAAATGCTTTATTTATTCCAATAGTTTGATCTCATTACATAGATAAGAAGTAGGATGGTTCAAGTATGATTCCAGTTGTGCAATAACAGACCACTTATTATAGTTCTCAGAACACGGAATTGTTTCAAGCTTTCTTCAAAGGAGAAAGGCTTAGTTTGCCTCAAGTATTACATTATTAGAGTGTGAGAAAAACATATGCATTGAAAGCACTACCCTAACACTGCCTAAACATGATCCTAAAACTGCCATTAATTAAATCTACTTGAATGGAATGGACCATTTTCCAACCAAATTTGGTAGAGAAGACCATGAAATCTAAGATTCACTGTCATTAACCTAAAAAATGCTTTTCTTAATCATTTCTTTGAGGCACATTTATATGACAAAATTCTAAGACTGTATTATCAAAAATGGGCTATATTGAGCTTCTTAATCTTTACTGTAGACACACATAAGTTCTAGCCTAAGAGAGACCAATAATACCTTCCCTAAAAATGACTTAAGCCTAAATATGGATATACATAAAGATGGCATATACAAGCCATCCTCTGATCAGTATGAAAGTGACTAAAAGCCTCTCTGCCTGGATTCTACAAGTAGAATACCAATTAAGAACTTTTACTCAAAAAGTGCTAGGAAAGTTAAAATCGCATAAGCTTGTAAAATAAGCAGTTCAAATCGGTTTTCCTTCATTTATAAGCTTTTCTGCATTTGGAATTCACCTATCAACATTTTAGGTAACGAATTTAAGTTGTGAAACATGACTTCGGGACTTTCAGGTTTGAGAAAAACTACATTTGGGAAGACCAAATCTGAATGAACAAATGAAATGCTATCAGTTTTTAATACTAAAAATGAATTACTCTGACAGCACTTGATACTTTATCCAAGTAGTGGCACCAGTACCCAAACAAGACTTGGCTTCAAAATATTAATCATTATTCTGGAAAGTCAGGGATAATAACCACATCAGAACCCTTGAATGGGTCCATACTTAGGAAATACAGATATGGAACCAACTAGAATATGACTCTTCCCATCAACAGTTCCAAGCACATTTTTTGTACTCTGCCTAATACATTTCAGGGAACAAAAAATGAATTCACAGCTCACTTGAGTCCTTTCAACCTCTTCAGAAACATTCAGGAGCCAGTAAGATACTGAACAGTACAGGATCTTGAGTGATTTTCATGCAGTACTGGAATCCTTACTCTACAGCATATAAATCAGTAACATACCAGTTACGGTTGTTACAGAACATTTGAACCAACATACACTGATCCACAAATTCATATGCCACCGAAGCCAATATTCCCTTCACCTGAAAACTACTTAGAAGCAAATTCTAGTTTAAACTGTGTATTCACACTTCCGGAAAAAAATTCAAAGAAATACTTTACTGAATTTAGTAATATTTAGTCCATACAGTGAATCAGAAAGAGACTCCCACTTTTGATACTACTAATAAAATATCTACACAATGTTACCAACCTCCCCCACCTACAAAGAAACACTATTTCATTAGTAACAAAGCTTACTTTTGTATAGCGATGGGGGGATTTGGAGGCTGGTTGCTTCTTCAGATCAAGAAAGGCATCTCCATTTTCTGTTTCTCCCACAGTTCTCCTATCCATGGCTCCTTGGTCTACAATTCTTTGCACCTGGAAGATAAATCAGCAAAACTGTCATGGAGAACAATACATTTTCAGAAGTCTTGACCTTTTAAAACACTGAAACTTTTATCTCTTAAAATGACTACCTTTTAAAAACAAAGCCTTATTCAACCATTTTTCTATATAAACCAGAACCCACTTGGAAATACAACGACTGATACTTAGTTAGCTCTTCTAGTAAAGTGTTTTAAGCATCAAAAGGGTAAGGAAAGCATAAGTGGAAAGTGCCCGAATCAGGGTACAGCCTTCAAGCAGCTTTAAGACAAAAAGAAACCAAAATTAGTCACTGCCACCCATGAGGACCGTTCAGACGGTAGTGGGGAAGTTTTCCGAGTGGGGGCAGGTAGGAGTCTAGTTGGGGCTGGGGATCCGGGAAGTCGGACTGTGGTAAAGTGCCTGTCACTTGCCAATGGACGGCGCCAGCTGCCCCTTGTTATCCAGGGGCCAGGGACTGGGGCCCCAGCGCCCCTCACCCGGCCGGCAGCACCTGTGGCCATGTCAGACGCGCCCGTGACAAGGGGCGAGATCCAGCTTCAGCTCCGAAACTCGGCTTTCCCGGGCCGCGACCCCAACCCCCGGCCTCTCGCGCAGGCCCCGGCCCAGCGGCCTCCTTCGGAGGAAGGGCGGGGACTGTACTCACGGAGGGGAGGCTGGCCGGAGGGAACGGGGAGGCAGATTCCCCCGGCCCGGCCGCTCCAAGCTGGAGGCGGCGCAGGCCAGCCGCCGTCCGCCCCAGCCCGGCGGCTCGGGCCCCGCCAGCCCGCCCGCCCGCTGCCTGCCGGCCACCCCGCTGGCTTCGCGCCCCAGCCCGCCCCCCGCGCGCGCCCAGGCGCTCGCGCTCACGCACGCGACCCCGGGAGCAGCGCGCCCGCGCCCCTGCCCTAGCTGCAGTCCTTGGCGCGCGGCGCCCCGGCTCCCGCCGCCACCTGGCCCTTACTCTGTGCCTCCACTGCTCGGCGGCCCTTGCCTCGGCCGCCGCCTCCCCTCCCCACCGCCCGCGCCCGTCCCAGGGCTGCTCCGCGCGATCTTCGCTCTCGCCCCCCCCACCCGCTCGGACTGTCTCTCTTCAGCCGCCGTAACCACGGCCCAGCCCTCCGCCCCTCCTCCCAGGCCCCCTCCCCCTTAATAACTCCCTCCACGCACCCGGACCCCAGCACCGCCTTCGCCGCCGCGCGCCCGGATGTGAGGTGGCCGCGGCGGTGCCGGGCGGAAAAGAGAAACAACGTCAGCGCCCTCCCGGGGCGCTGGCCCCGGCGTGCGTCCGGCGGCGGGGAAGCCGAGGCGTGGAGGAGGTGGCGGTGGCGGGGAGGAGGCTGGGGCGGCGGCGGTAGAAGTCGGTCCCAGTGCGCGCAGGCGGTCGTCTTGGGCAGCCCCGAGGGGGACGCTGCGTTCCCACGCGCGCTTCGGGGCGGGCGGTGCTTGGAACCCGCGCCCGGCTCCTGGCAGTTTTCCCTGGAAGGCAGTGGCACCAGCGAAGTAGGCAGGGGTCTGCGGCCTGGTGCGATTTGGGAGCGAATCGACTTCGACGTTCGCACGCTTCGCAACGGCGGAGAAGCCTGGGGCTTCGGCAGTGGCAGTCTGAGGCGAACCTGGGGGCTTTTGAGCTTCCCAGTTGTGGGCGCGAATCTCAGGTTTTTCATTAGTGGGTGTAATATTGGGCAAAGCCCGAACAACTTTTGAGTTTTCGCTCTCCTTTCTAAAATGGTCCCTTTCTATAAACTTAGGAGATTATGCGTTGTTGCATTAACAAACAGACTTGCCGCGACTGCTTTTGATTGAGCGAAGGGCGACGGACAGATTCCTTGAAAAGTCCCCCCACCCCTATCATAACTCGAACCTTTCCAGAGCGTGCACGGGAAGGGGAAAGGCGAGTGTCAAGTGCTTCGCACAGTGGCGAGACTCTGGCAAGTGGGAACACAGATGCAAACGTAATTCCCTATTCCGAGACATTAGAGTAAGAGTAACTGCTGTGCTGGGGAGGAGCGATCAGTAAAGGTATGACGGAGATCACCTGTGAGTCTGATGTGCAGTAGTATCAGGAGCCCCAGTCTCTGACTGGTGCGACCGCCGGGTGTTGATGTGAAATGATGCGTGGCCGTTGAGGGACACGTAATTTTTCTGGCTAAAGAGTAGGGAAGTCTACATTTCTTCGAAGGGGCCTACTTTCTTGGAGTTTCACTTATAAAATCAGGGGATTGGGCATTGAATGATCACTAAATTCCCTTCCTAGGAGTCTTGGCAACCGAGAAAATTCTGAAAACGTTTTTCATCTGTAACACGGAATAATGTGTTTACTATGTTTGCAGGCAATAGATAGAGGAAAACGTTTGCAAATTGGGCCCGAGTTTGCATCCTAGCTCTACCACACACTATAGGCCATTCTACAGGGGGAATTAGGCCATTTATTTATCCTTAGCCTTGGTTTTCTAATCTGTAAAATTGAAAAGATTACCCACTCACAGGGGCTGTTAAAATTAAAAAGGTTAAGGTGGTTAAAAAGCCTTATACTTGCTGTGTGTGTGTGTGCTCAAGCCTATTGAGATACATTGTAAGTAATGAAACATTGTTCATCTTAATATTTTAGAAATCAAGCTGTTTTGGGAATCCAGGTTCTTCTGAAGACTGAGGAAATGGTCTAATCCCATTGCTATCAGGAGTACAAAGAATGGGTCTTCTTCACAAGCTCTTAAATCCTGGCTCTGCCACTTAACTGTGAAACCTAAACCAGTCATTTCACCTTTGTGGACCTGTTTATTCTGTCAAAAAGGGACAGCAGTACCTACTTTTCAGGATTATCTCTAATTCCCACTATAACATTAAAAACATGGCTCTAGTCATCTATGGCTGTATAGTATACCACCCCCAAACTCCAGTGGCTTAACTCAACATTTATTTTGCACCCAAACCTGCAATTTAGGCCAGTTCTGGCTGGGACAACTGGTCTTTGCTCTATTTAATGGGTGGAAGGCTTGGGGCTAGGATCATTTAGTGGCTCACTTACATATTTGGTGTTTGATGGTGGCTGTCATCTGGGACTACTGGAGTAGTTGGCTGGAAGTTTACACATGGCTCCTCTCCCCAACCTGAGCTTTTCTCACAACATGGTACTAGGATTCTGAGGGCATCCAGTTGCTGAATTGTCTTTTCTAATCTAGCCCTAGAGCCACTCGCTGTTCTGCCACAACAAACTAACTGTTGCTTAGATAGAAGTCACCAAGGGGAGGGGACTTAGACTACTTTTATATGGGAGAATGGGAGAAGTGTCAAAGAATTAGTGGGCATATTTTTAAATTATCACAAATACATATAAAATCTGCTCAAGATAATGTAGCTACCATGATAGAAGCCTGGCCTGGAGCTAATTTTCTGGGTCCTCTGGTCTATCCTAGTTGGGATCCAGTCTTCCACCAGGCTCTTCAGTATCTTGTAGAACTTTGGTCTCGGGGCACCTGGGTGGCTCGTTGGTTAAGCGTCCGGCTTCGGCTCAGGTCATGATCTCACGGTTCGTGGGTTTGAGCCCCGCATCGGGCTCTGTGCTGACAGCCAGCTCAGAGCCTGGAGCCTGCTTCAGATTCTGTATCTCCCTCTCTCTCTGACCCTCCCCCTGCTCGCGCTGTCTCTCTCTCTCAAAAAATAAATTAAAAAAAAAACATTAAAAAAAGAACTTTGGTCTCTACTCCCTGGTCTTTCAGAGACTCAATTTGTCCTTGTGAAAAGAGAAGCAAATTAGTACCTGGATATAAAGGTAATAATTTACTAAAGGAGGGCATCTATAAATGGCTTTCACCTGTTCCATGCAAACGCTAGATGCTTGCAAGCCCTTGTTTCATTGTAGCTTTTGAGTATCATTCTTTTTGGTAGGAATGATAGTTTGTAATTCTGAAATGCCCCTCTTTGCAGTCAATGAATTTTCAAATATCAGCATGAGAAGCCTTTTTGAGAGAATAAGAGAAATTACTCTTGTTCTCTAATAAATATCTGTAAGGTCTTAGTTTAGGTTCAGTTGTTGATTCAAAGTTTGGCATAAGGGGACTCAAAAGTTTGGTCTGTTGGGAAATTAGTCCAAGAGCAGTAGAGAAGCAAATGAAAATACTAAAAACCTGGTAATTCTGAGAGCAGCTTCATCTCAGTCAGTTGGGATTACACCCCAACTACCCAGCAGATATCTAAGTGGGCTTTTTCTTGTTTTTTTTTTTTTCTTGCTTCAAGGGTAATCCCTGATTCCAAGAAAAAATTGCAAGTTTCACAGGTGTGTGGCATCATGTACTCAGGTTATAGACCATAAAGAAATTAAGGGACTTTTAGAAGACCACACAACAGGGGCACCTGGGTGGCTCAGCTGGTTGAGCATCTGACTTTGGCTCAGGTCATGACCTGACCATTCCTGAGTTTGAGCCCGTCGCAGACTCTGCTGACAGCTCAGAGCCTGGAGCCTGCTTCAGATTCTGAGTCTCCCTCTGCCCCTCCCCTACTCACATTCTGTCTGTCTCAAAAATAAGTAAACATAAAAAAAAACCACACAAATTCTTTGGAGAACCTCTACCCTTTCTGGTGCTTTGTATCTTTGATTTTATTCATGGGAAGTACTTAACGACAGAGCTGGATGAAATCATGCAAGTGCTACTACACTAGCTCTTACTCTCTTCTTCCCAGGCAGGAGTAATTATTTGCATAATAACTCAAATGAAAATACCTTTCATCCCTTCCTAAATTAGAGTCGGTAGTAAAGGCACACGACAGGAATAAAGTATCTGCAAATCATCTAAAAAGTATAAAGTACTTCTAAGACTAATTTTAGTTAGTAAATATTAGTGTTAATTAGCACTTTGAAACTCACTCAATTAGTCATCCCTAAAAGATTGGTTCCCGTGTCCTGCTAAAGTGGAACTTCTTGGGGCGCCTGGGTGGCTCAGTCGGTTAAGCGCCTGACTTCAGCTCAGGTCATGATCTCGCGGTTCGTGGGTTCGAGCCCCGCGTCGGGCTCTGTGCTGACAGCTCAGAGCCTGGAGCCTGTCTTCGGATTCTGTCTCCCCCTCTCTCTGCCCCTCTCCTGCTCGCTCTCTCTCTCTCTCAAAAATAAAAAAAAAAAATTAAAAAAGTGGAACTTCTTTTAAACAACTTGTTTTTGGTAACAAAAATTAGCATAAGTAAAAATTGAGCAAAAATGCAAGTTACCTGTGTGATTCTAATACAGGGACACTCAAGTTATTTTACCTCATGTTTGTAACATAAAATCTTTCAAGCATTTAAATACAAAATGCTAGCCTTTGCTCTCTCCACCAGAAAACTCACGTGCTTTCAAATATTTTATAAAGTACAGAAGAAAATCATATAAAGATGCCCCACCTACCTTCTCTCACCCCTATTTTTTTTTTTTTTGAGAGACAGAGAGAGACAGCGTGAGCAGGGGAGGGTCAGAGAGAGAGGGAGATACAGAATCTGAAGCAGGCTCCAGGCTCTGAGCTAGCTGTCAGCACAGAGCCCGATGCGGGGCTTGAACCCACGAACCGCGAGATCATGACCTGAGCCGAAGCCTGACGCTCAACCGACTGAGCCACCCAGGCGCCCCTCACCCCTATTTTTAAAAGATCGGAATAGACTTCATTAAAAAAAATTAACGACTATTTACTAACAATTAGTGATTGTTAATTACAACTACAAAGGAAGATACCAGCTGGGGATAATTTAAATTCTGGGGCTGATGAACGACATCTCCCCCGCCCTTCCAGATTGACTACGTCCCTAGTCCACGCTTGCGCGCCCTACTCCTTAGGGGCTGGCTCGCACTCCCTGGGAACGAACCATGGAGAACCAAGAGCCAGAGAGGCTCACGCAGGAGCCTGAAAGTGGGGAAAGGAGAACCTATGTCATCGTGGGCCACCAGACGGGAACATCATCCCTAGTGCTTGTCGCACGAGGCGTAGCTCCGAGATCCACTTCGAAATAGCTCCTACCCTTCTTGTCTAAAAGTAGCTGTAGGAAGCTGAGCTCTGAAAGAAGCGAGTGGGCCAAGGAGGCCGAAAACTCTCCTTGGGGTTGCCCAGACGATGCATGCATCCCCATTGGGGCCAGCTCGGCTTTGCAAGTGCCCCTCGGCTGACGGAAGGAGGCGTGTCATCTACTGCACTGAGGCTGCGCAAAGTACAGAGTCCCTGATTGGGCGTTTCACATGCACGCCGCGTCACCGCGGAGACGAGGTGGGCCGGTGCGAGACTACAGAGCGTAGGCGCGGGAAGCGATAAGGCAGGCGGTGGTTTCGGGGGCTTGAGGAGGTCCAGCTACGTCTGCCCCCTCCTGCCGGGACTTATCGAGGCGCGAGGCCTGAGGGCTCGGCTTGTCCAGGTACGAGTCTGAGTCGAATCATACCCAGCCTGTGAGTGTCGGCCTCGGTTGGGCGGCAAGAGCATTCCTTCCGAGCTGGGCCCGGTGACCGACTGTCCTCTCTGAGCCTCCGCGTCTCTGGAAGTGCAAGCGATGCTGCCTACCCACGGGCTTTGATTCGGGAGTGGAAGAGGTGTGAAGAGAGCGCGCAGGACTCTCGGAGCCCGCCTTTCTCGCCCAGCGCCGTGCTGGCGTCCTTCTCGCCGGGTGCTGCTTCCCGTTAGCGA
The DNA here is from genome assembly GCA_028646485.1 of Cryptoprocta ferox. Classification (NCBI taxonomy): domain Eukaryota; kingdom Metazoa; phylum Chordata; class Mammalia; order Carnivora; family Eupleridae; genus Cryptoprocta; species Cryptoprocta ferox. The sequence continues at coordinate 19,533,831 of CM053566.1, read as the reverse complement.
CTTGGTGCCCGGGCCCCGGGGCGCCGCATCCTCCCCAGCGCTTCTGGTCCGCTGAAGGCGGGTGCCGGTGAGCGCGTCGCTGCAAGGCTCTTCAGCGTACGCGGATCCCTGCTGCGTGGCCGGGCCGCATAAGCGCACAGACCTCAGGGTCCCCATCTGAACCCCGAAGGCCCCAACAGAGCAGAAACAGTGAAGCCTCTCCAGCAGTGAGAGACCAATGCTTCATTGTTATTTCATGAGAGGCCATTCAGGTTTCTTATCAACAGCTTCTGCGTAGATGTGTAGTAAATGTTTGTTAAACGGATGGTGGTAGGGACCTGAGAACCGGCCCTATAGCTTAGCTAATTACCTCAGTTAAATACTTCGTTGTGAAATGAAATGGCTACCGCCGGTTCGGTGGTGGTTGAAAAGCAGGTAATTAATGAAAAATGTTTAGTACTATCTATACCTGGCACAGAGTACCTGCTCCATAAGTGGTGTTTTGTTTTTGGTCTATTCGTTTTAGATTTCGTGGTACCCACCTCGGTGCCAAGAAAGTATGAGGCTTCCAATGTCAGAAGCCTTCCTGGAAGAAGTAGTTGAAACTTATTCTGTGGCTTAAGATAGAAATTTAGGTCTGTCTTTGCTTTTCTTTAGTAGGATCATTCATTTCTCGTTGTTAGCAGCTACAAAATACTACAGAAACTTCTTTAAGAAGTTAACTTTAATTTTTCAAATATATATGATTTTAAAAACTAAAATTAAAAGTTTGTAATAGAAAATAGCCCCATACCTCAGTTATAATTTCCATTTTGCTAGCTTTCTCCTGATCTTATATAAGTTGGAAGTAAATATCCTTATGGATGATATTTCCTGATTTTTTAGTTTTACACATAGAGCATTGACTGTTGTTTGTGGACCATAAATGCTTAGCTCAGTTTTCCTTCCATCATGTCGCCAGTGTAGTTATGTGTTAATGTTAAATTAATGGTCAGGGCCCTTGGGGTGGCTCAGCTGGTTAAGCATCTGACTCTTGGTTTTGGGTTCAGGTCAGATCTCATGGTTCAGGAGCTTGAGCCCCGCATCAGGCTCCGCACTAATGGTGAGGAGACTGCTTGGGATTCTCTTTCTCTCCCTTTCTTTCTGCTCTTCCCCTGCTCTGTGTGCGCGCGCACGAGCTCTCTCTCTCTCAATAAATAAAAAATTAAAAAAAATAATGGCCAATGTTCTATAACATTTCATAGCTAAATCAAGTAGAGTACTGCAACTCTTCTTTCTTTCATCCTTTTTCTCAGAATTAATAATTATCTTATTTTCTCATTTGCCTGGTATTCCATACACAGATCACTAAAAAATGTTTTCTGAATGCTTCAACATTTTTCATATGCCTATCAGTAATTTTCTGCAAAATTACTGTAAAAACGGTCCATTTCCTCTTTTTCTTGGAGATCCTCCTTTGCTCTAATCTGAACTGGTGGCTCTGTGCCTCCTGTACTCAGTTCTAATCCTGAGACTTCTTTTCACATCTATCCCGGGATTTGCTTCTTTTTGCTATTGTATGGAATTCACTGTTGCCTCTATTCCTGTTTTTTCCCTTAATTTGCTTCCTTGGTTTTTTGGATACATTTTCCTCTAATAACTGCTACTTCTACTTCCTCCTCCTCCTCTTTTTCTTCCTTAAACAGCAATTCACTAATTAAAAGTGCTCAGTGGTTTTTTCAGTATATTAAGTTATGCAACCATCACCATACTCAATTTTAGAACATTTTCGCTGCCCAAAAAGGGAACTCTTATTTGTTAGTAGTAATTCCCCATTTCCCTTCAATCCTACCAGCCCTAGACAACCAGGTATTTAGTTTATGACTCTTATAGGCTTATCTGTTCTGGACATTTCATATAAGTGGAATTATATTATGGGCCTTTGTAATTGGGTTCTTTCACTTAGCATGTTTTATTTAGCATGCAACCATATTTTAACATGTAACAGTAGTTTCTTTTTATGGTTGCATAATATTTCATGGTATGGATACACCATATTTTGTTTGCCCATCAATCAATTGGTGGACACTTGGGCTTTCACTTTTTTCGCTATTATTTTTTGGGCTATTATTAATGTCGCTGTGAACATTCATGTACAAGTTTTTGTATAGACATTGTTTTGAATTCTTTTGGCTATGCACATAGGAATGGAACTGCTGGATCAAAGGGTAACTATTTATCTTTTAGAGGAACTGACAGTTTTCCAAAGTGGTTTGTACCATTTTATATTATCACCATCGGTGTATGAGGGTTTCACTTTCTCTACATCCTCATCAACACTTATTATCTTTTTGTCTTTTTATTTTGAAGTTTATTTAAGTAATCTCTACACCCAACATGGGGCTTGAACTCAGGACCCTGAGATCAAGAGTCAGTGCTTCCTCCAATTGAGCCAGCCAGGTGCCCTAATCTTTGTCTTTTTGATTACAGCCATCCTAATGGTTATCTCATTGTGATTTGATTTGCATTTTCCTGATGGCTAATAAGCTGTAATGTGCTTATTGGCCATTTATGTATTTTCTTTGGAGAAATGTCCATTCATATCCTTTGTCCATTTTTTAAATTAGGCTGTCTTTTTATTGAATTGTAGGATTTTTAAAAATATAAACTAGATGTGTCTCTTAGCAGATTTACAAATATTTTCTCCCATTCAGTGATTGTTCTTTTCACTTTCTTGATGGTGTCCTTTGAAACACAACTGTTTTTAATTTTGACAATGTCTAGTTTTCCTGTAACTTCTCAAGAACCAGGTAGCTTAAGCTTTTTCCCCTTGCATGTGTTTGATCTACTCTGACATTTAGCTTCAGTGCAGGACCTCTCATCCGATGATTTATTCTTCAGTTTTGAGAGACTTTATTCTTATTTCTTCCCTCTTTCATTCTCTCATATCTCTCTGGAATACCTGCTACTTGCATATCTGATCCCCTGGATTGAGCCTCTGATTTTTAAATTTTTTTTCCTTTTGTCTTTCCTCCCTCCATTTCTCTTTCTGGGACATTTCTTCAGTGTTATCAGCCACCTTCTAATGTTTTAGCTCTCCTGTTTCTTGTTCTTGTTTTGTTTTCTTTTAAATAATCCTTATTTTATTCAATGGGTTATATTATTCTATAATATGTACTCTTTATGTTTTTGAGGATATTAACTATAAGAGTTGTCTTTTTTTGTTATTGGTTTTGTTTTTCTTCTTTTCCCCATATTGTCTTTGTTTCCTCCAGAATTTTAAGAAACATTTATGATGAAAAATTTCAAGCACATGTAATATGTACCCATCACCCAGTTTCAAAAATTAATAACTTATGAACTATCTTGTTTCATCTATACCTCTGCCCACTGTGTCCTCACTGGATTAATTTAGTTTTAATTTTTACCTTGAAAGGGGCGCCTGGGTGGCTCAGTTGGTTAAGCGTCAGACTTTGGCTCAGGTCATGATCTCGCGGTTCGTGGGTTTGAGCCCCGCGTCGGGCTCTGTGCTGACAGCTCAGAGCCTGGAGCCTGTCTTCAGATTCTGTGTCTCCCTCTCTCTGTGCTCCTCCCCTGCTCGTGCTCTGTCTCTCTCTCTCAAAAATAAACATTAAAAAAAACTGTTTAAATCTCTTTAAAAAATTTTTTACCTTGAAATAATTTCAGCCTTACCAAAAAGTCACAGAGAACTCCGCCATATGCCTTTATCCACGTTTACTACTTTCCCTCCCATTTTAAGAAGTCTTTTTCTTCATGATGGTTGCAGGATGGGGGTTTTCCAACACTACACCTTTTTCCACATTTCTCAGTGGGCATTCTGTGTATGGATGAACTCTCCCTTCTCCCACATGTATCTGTCTCATCATTTATTTTCAGCCTTCACTCATGGGTAGCCATTTTATTTTATGGTTTTATTACTGTCCTTAACATTTTTGGTGCTCAAGTTTATCCTATCTTATCTGTAATTTTTTTTGGCATATTCTGTAAAAGATGAGGTGCCATTTTAAAAATAACCAACACCACTATCACAGTGAAAACCTTAATGGTAATTCTTTAATAACTTATTAAAATATTTTTTAGTTTAGAAAAAGTTTAGGGGTGCCTGGGTGACTCAGTCAGTTAAGCATCTGACTTTGGCTCAGGTTATGATCTTATGGTTCATGAGTTCAGGCCCCGCATCGGGCTCTCAGCTGTCCACACAGAGCCCACTTTAAATCCTCTGTTCCCTACTCTCTCTGCCCCTCCCCTGCTCACGTGTTCTCACTCAAAAATAAACACTAAAAAAAAAAAGTTTAAATGTCCCTGATTGTTTCATGTTTTTTTTAAGTTTATTTTTCTTTTTTCTTTTATTAAGTAGGCTTCATGGCCAGTGTGGAGCCCAAAGTCGGGCTTGAACTCATGACTCTGAGTTCGAGACCTGAGCTGAATCAAGAGTTGGATGCATAAACAACAGAGCCACTGCCTCTACAGTTTATTTACTTATTTTTAGTACTCTCTACACCCAGTGTGGGCCTTGGACTCACGACCCTAGGATCAAGAGTCCCACAGTCTTCCAGTTAAGCCAGCCAGGCATCCCTGTTTCATGTTTTTTGTTTGAAAGTTGGTTTGTAGTTAGATTGTTAAAATAAAGATGCAAAATCAAAGTCCATATGTTGCATTTGGTTTCTATGCACCTTAAGTGTCTTTTTTTTTTAATTTTTAAAGTAATCTCTACACCCAATGTGGGGCTCAAACTCACAACCCAAGATCGAGTCATATGCTCCCCTGAGCGCCTTTACTGTCTTTTAATGTATAAGTTTCCTCCTCTTTCCTTTGCTGTTCATTTATTGAAGGAACTGGTTGTTAGTCCTGTGAAGTTTCCTATATCATTGATTTTTTAGATTGCAAAATCATTTTTATTTCTTTTTTTTTTTTTTATAAGTTGGTACTTCATTGTAGATGAGGCTTGATATTTAGATTCGAGTTCTTGGCAGGAATACATCACAGGTTGTGGCACTTCCTCAGATTCCTTTGTGTTTGTCTCTTATTGGAGGTCACACTCACATGTCTTGTGATTCTTGACTGTCCATTCATACTTAAGTGTCAGCAACTGAGAAATGAGTTGGAAGCGCCTAGTGTCCTGAGCAGGACTTGTAGGTTTCTCAGCTTTTCTCTAGGGGCAAGCGTGCATTTTCACTGAGGGAGGTGGGCATGAATACGAGAATCTTTAGGGCTGTGTTCGTTCTTAGCATCTTCTGTGAAGATTATTTTGATATTCTGACTGGGAGGTACCAGTCTAGCTGCCAGCATTCTGGAAGCAGAGTGTGGAGAAGGAGCTGGATACCCTGCCTGGCAGGGGTTGGGAGGAGACCAGGAGCTCCAAATGCTCACCATATAGACTTTCATTCAGTCCCCTCATTTGTGGCCTGTAGCTACAATTTTGGGAGCCATTCCTTGTTCCTTCTAAAGTCTTCTGGGATTCTGTGGGCCTGCTTCTCTTTGGTATCCCACACTGTAAGTATTCACTTCTCAAAATGTTAGGCCAACTAATTTTCCTCCTCTTACTTTCTTGCAAAAAATTGTGGGAATCGGGGCACCTGGGTGGCTCAGTCAGTTGAGCATTCGACTTCGGCTCAGGTCATGATCTCATGGTTTGTGGGTTCAAGCCCTGCGTCGGGCTCTGTGCTGACCACTAGCTCAGAGCCTAGAGCCTGCTTCGGAGCCTCTGTCTCTGCCCCTCCCCTGTTCACACCCTGTCTCTCTCTGTCTCTCAAAAAAATTTTTTTGTGTGTGGAAATCTTTTCTGTGATCTCTTCTCCTATCTCTTGGACCTTAGAGTTTATACCCTTTTGTCCTTTACTGTCATCTCAGGACTTCAATATATAGGTTTAACTGGGCGTCCATACCTACTAATCTTGTTTTTCTTGGGTTGTCTTTTGTATTTGGTTATTATGTGTATACCAACCGAGGAGCAAGTTCATAATCATACATATGCTTACTGAGATTTGTCTGGGTCTTTCTAGTATTTATATATCTCATCTGTCAGGTTCCAGACATTGTTTTAGATACTGGAGATATAATGGTAAGAAGGTCAGATATGGCTTCTGTTTTCATGGAATTTATATTCTAGTAGGGAAAGCAGATTGTGACAAGTAGTTGGAATGTTGGCACAGAAAGTATAACAAAAGGGAGTCTTTGGCCACAGATAACATTCCATGGAATCATTATAACAAGACATACACCCAAGGCAATAACCCATTTATTAAAGCAGTATTTAGCCAAAAATCCCGATTTGATTATCCTTTAATTTACAGAAATAGTCACCTTTGTTACTTGGAATGTGATACCAGAAAGACTAGGAAGACAAATGTTTGATGTCAGTAAGAACTGTTTGTTGTGTACAGATTAACTCTCTTCTCTGGCTAATTCCTTGTCTGATCGTCATTGAAATATATGACCTTGATTATAAGGGTGACCTTGATAATAAAGGGTGATTTTATTCTTTCAGAATGAATGTCTTCTTATGAATGCCTCACAATTACTCAACATAGGACAAGTCTGCCCTATTACCTTTCCTCCACCATGTACTTAAATCTTACTCCTTTGTCTTACTACTTGCATTAGTTTCCAAAGGCTGCTGTGACAAAATGGCATACACAGCATAGCTTAAAAACAACAGAAATGTATTGTCACATAGTTCTGTAAGCCAGAAATCTGAAATCAAGATGACAACAGGGCCATTCTCTTTTCTGAAGGCTCTGGAAGAGGGTCTGTTCCATCCGCTTCTCTTAGTTTCTGGTGTTGCCAACAGCCCTTGGTGTTCCTTGGCTTGTGGACACATCATTCCAGTCTCTGCTTTCATCATCACATGCTGGTCTCCCTGTGTGTCTGTCTTAACATGGCATTCTCCTTACTGCCCCTGTGTCTCATCTCTTTTTATTTAAGATGCCTATCATATTGGATTAAGGGCCCACCTTATGCCAGTGCGATCTCATCTTAATTACATCTGTAAAGTTTCTGTTTCCAAACCAGGTCACATTCATAGGTACTAGAGGTTGGGATTGTAGCATATCTTTGGGAAGGACACAATCCAACCCACAACATTGCTGCTATTTGCATTTAGAAATAAATAAGGGGCACCTGGGTGGCTCATTTGGTTGCGTGACCAACTTTGGCTCAGGTCATTATCTTGCGGTTTGTGAGTTCAAGCCCTGCATTGGGCTCTGTGCTGACAGCTCAGAGCCTGGATCCTGCTACAGATTCTGCCTCCATCTCTCTCTCTGCCCCTCCCCTGCACGAGCATGCTCTTTCTCTTTCTCTCTCTTTCTCAACTGTAAACAAACATTAAATAAAAAGAAATAAAAATATGTTACTTAGTTTGTAATGAATATAACTGGTAGAAATTATCACCCAATGAAAATGAAAACTCTACACAGTAATTTACTATTGACCAAAAACTGCCTGGACATTCTTATAGGTAACATCGACCATCAAAAAAATTAATCTAGGCAAAAAATAAGAAATCGTGTCCTCTACTGATGTTCTTCTGAAGGGAAGTTGAAGGTCTTGTAGCATCACCTGGACAGGAAGAATGAGCCAGGTATAGCCTTTTTTTTTTTTTATGTTTGTTTATTTAGAGAGAGCAAGCATGAGTTGGGGAGGGGCAGAGAGAGAGAGGGTGAGAGAATCCCAAGCAGACTCTGCACTGACAGCATGGACCTCAACACGGGGCTTGATCTCAGGAACCGTGAGATCATGACCTGAGCTGAAATCAAGAGTAGGACACTTAACTGGCTGGGCAACCCAGGTGACTACCAGTTATAGCCTTTTCACATCATTTTCTCTTCTCCCAGTTTCCTTTCTTATAACTTCTCAAAATGACAAGTAAAAAATTTTCAGAGACTTGCCATGTTCATCTGGTATTGAGTTAAGCGCTGGAGATGAGAAGCTGGCATGTAGCTGTTTAGAAATGTGGCTGCTAACAGGCTTCAGATAATTTACTGTCCTTTTCCTTCTTATAGTTAAAGGAGGAAGATAAGAGATAAAAGACACTAAGAAGCAAATATCAAGCCGCTGGTCGAATTTCCATCCAAAAGGAAGTAAGCAAAGAATGCAGAGGAAAATGGACTCCATGTGAGTGATAAGACTTGATAAAAAAAAAAAAGATAACTGAAATTATGGCCCGTATAAAAACCTGTAAACATTTTGTGAATAAAAATAATAATAAATAAGTAGTTTTTCCCCTAAATCATAAGTGATGAGAAAGGAACTTCAGGTAAGGATTTTTTTGTTGTTTTGGGTTTCATCTAGAATGTAGAGTATAATGCACATTTCATAACTTATGTTACAGTTCAAAATCATTTTGAGTGTGTGTATCCATCATTAAAATTTTGATTTTGAGCAAGAATGACGATTTTCCTATGGAAGTTCTTCCCCTCCCCCCACCCCACAAGTGCTTTATTGAATTCAATTGTAGACTGGCATGTATTTAAAATGCTGTGGAAGGAGTGACAGCCTCAAGCTATTGGCAGCTGCTAATAGCTTTTGTAATGTTTTATGATCTCTGAAATCGCTTGGAAAATCATCAGTGAGCCAGTGGCAAAAGTTATAATGTATGTAATGGTTAGAAGGAGGCCCAAGCCCAGGACCCAGATGTTCAGACACTTGGCAAGGGAGGCGTAGGTCTGGGCCCCAGAATCACCCACCATCATCTGGTCCTTAGACTTACACAGTAGGTGAATGCCATGAAGCCCAGGCAGCACAAGTTCATGAAGACTGTGTTGAACAGGGACCAGACAATGTGGTTGGGCACCTACGTATTGCTGTGGCTCATGGTAGTCTCCACGGGACCTCAAGTCTGGGACACCCTTATGCTCCATCTTGAACATCTCCTATGTTGTGGGGACACTGGTGTGGGTGCCAAGGAAGAAAGGCTGGGAATTGCCATTCATGGTGTGAGACCGAGCAGCTGTGGTCTGGATGCTGGATGGTGCTCTGGGCCCTCCCTTTCCCCAGGAGTTTTGATTTCTCTAATGATTCCTTTTTTTGGTGTTTGGGAATCCTGAGGTTGGAAGTTCTAACATCAAGGCTCACTGGCTGTTGTATCTTTCTCCTGCTTTTGATCATGGAACTAAGGTTCTTTTGATTCCAAATAGCAGATCCATCTCTGGCTAACCTTGACAAAAGGAAGAAATTTACAAGAAAGACTGTAGTTTACTAACTATGCTGAGCCACCCAGGGGCCCCTCCTTTATAATTCTTTTAATTTATGACAAGTCAGTGGTAATGCCCTCTCTTACATTCCTACTCCTAGTGATCTATATTTTTTCTCTCTCCTTTTTTTTTTTTTTTTTTTTTCTGGCTAAAGGCTGGTCAGTTTTGTTGAAGGACTGTTACTCTTATACTCTTTTTTCCTTAAGCTAATTTGAATTGAGTTCTTACTGCTTGTAGCCTACAATGCTAACTAACCTGTAGAAATTTTTTTAGAATCTACTAGGTCTTGGGGGCAAGGCAGAAGCCAGGATATAGTGGGAGGGACCTATTCAGCAGTTGTTTGGACTCTTCTTCTGAATGGTGTCTTATTGGTACTTCGGCCTCCAAAGGCTGTTCAGTCTGTGTCTCAGCTCAAAATTCAATCCTGGGAGAATGAGTTTGATTGGTCCAGTGTGACTCAGGTTTCTCCTCCTGCTCTAATCCACTGGGACTTGGAGGAGGGTCATAAGTGTTCCAGCATAGCTGCTGAGGTCTACCCCAGCTGATCTCACAGAAAAGGGACCCTTGAATATGGAATCAGGACCCTGACCAAGTTTACCATATGATCTGTAGAGTACTCTGCAGGCCTGCCTTATTTCATCATCTGAAGCAAGTTAACCATGGCTTAAAATGAAGTTCTGTGATCTCTGACTCTGGTTTAGTTTCCCTAATTACTATACTGCTTTAGATGTGGGACTTTGAGAAGGGAATATGTTTGCTTTAAAAAAAAAAAACAAAACTGTTAGATATAACATAGATGCAGAAAGGCGCATAAAACATTAATTATATAATTTTGAAATAAACATGTAATCACTACCCCCCACTCCAGGTAAAGAAATAGCATATTGTCAAAACCTGAGAAGTCACTTTTACGTATCCTTTCCTAATCACACCCACTCCTTCTTCCCTAGAGTAAACTGCTGTCCTACCTTAATGGTAATCACTTTCTCAAATTTCTTTATATTTTTACCAGTTAAGTATGCATTACTAAACCATATAGTTTAGTTTGGTCTCTGCCTTTATATAAATGAAATCAAATTGTATGTATTCTTTTGTGTCTTGATTTTTTTCTCTCAAGGTTTTTTTTTTTTTTTTGGTTTGTTTATTTATTTATTTTGAGAGAGAGAGTGAGCACGAGCAGGGGAGGGGCAGAGAGAGAATCCCAAGCAGGCTCTGCCCTGACAGCGCAGAGCCTGGTGTGGGGCTCAAACTCACAAACCGTGAGACCATGACCTGAGCTGAAATCGAGTCAGACATTTTTAACTGACTGAGCCACCCACCCAGTTGCCTCTCTCTCAGGGTTTCAAGATTCCTTCATGTTATTGTCTGTAGTTGTAGTTTGCTCATTTTCCTCGCTCTTTAATACCACATTATAAGAATGTTCCACAATTTATCCATTCTGTTGATGGGTATTTGGGCTGTTTCCATTTTTTGAATGTGATGAACACACTCATATGCATAATTTGGCACACAGTGGTTCTCTAGTTTGAGCCTGCATCAGAATGCCCTGGTGGGCTTGGTAAACAGGATTGCTGGATTCTACCATCTGTTTCTGACTTAGTACATCTGGAGTCACGCTCAATTTGTATTTCCAGTAAGTTCTCAGTTGATGCTGATGCTGTTGGTTCAGGGATCACACTTTGATAACCACTATTTTGGGTATATTGGAATAGGTTGCTGGATCAAATGATAAGAGAATTTTCCATTTTGCTGGGTAATGGCTTTCTAAATTGGTTGTACCAGTTTGTGCTCTCACTGGCCATGTTTGGGTTTGTTACCCCACATCTCACCAACACTGTGCTTTGTGGTAAGGGTGTAGTCATAGGTCACTGTGCTTTGTATTTCCTGATTTCTGTTGCTATTGAGTACCTATTTTGGGGGATCTGTATCTTCTCCCTTTTTGTGGCTCACTTTTTTCACTCTGGTATCTTTTGATTACTTACAGTGTTTTAAACTTTAATTTAGTAAAAATGATCAGTCTTTTTTTATATAATATCTTTTCTGTCATGCTTTAAGGGATCTTTTCCTTTCCTGAGGTCATGAAGATATTCTGTATTGCCTTCATTGCTTTATTATTTTGCCATTCACACTTCTTTCTCTAGACCATTTGAAAGTGATTTTTGTGTGTCATTTGAGTTTCATCTTTTTTTTTTTTTCCATGTGGATATCCAGTTGTGCCAGCACAGTTTACTGGAAACACTTCTCTGTATCCTCACCTTTATCATTAATCAAAGGTCCATTTAAGCTAAGGTCTGTTTCTGAGCTTCTACGTTATGCCTGGGGTTGATTTGTCCCTGCTACAAAATCACTATGTCTTGATTATATAGCTTTACAGTAAAGCCTGGGATTTAAATTTAAGTAAGGTCTCACCTAGCATTTTTTTTTAATTTTTTTTTTTTTTTGAGAGAGAGAGAGAGAGAGAGAGAGCGCATGCATGAGCAAAGGAGGGGCAGAGGAAGAGAGAAAATCCTAAACTCTCCACTCTGGATGTGGAGCCTGATGCAGGGGTCAATCTCATGACCATGAGACCATGAGACCAGGACCTGAGCCTTTTATTTTTTTTAAGTTTATATATTTATTTTTGAGAGAGAACAAGCAGGGGAAGGGCAGAGAGAAGGAGAGAGAATCCCAAGTAGGCTCCACGCTGTCAGCACAGAGCCTGACATGGGATTCAAACTTAAAAACCATGAGCTCATGACCTGAATTGGATGCTTAACCAACAGCCACCCAGGTGCCCTGAGCCTTTTTTACTTTTCAATTTTTTTTAATGTTTATTTATTTTTGAGAGAGAGAGAGAGAGAGAGAGAGAGAGAGAGAAGGAGCATGCTTGTGTGGGGTAAAGGCAGAAAGAGAGGGAGACAGAGGATCTGAAGCGGGCTCTGCATTGACAGCAGAGAGCTCCATGCGGGGCTTGAACTCACGAACCATGAGATAATGACCTGAGCCAAAGTCAAACGTTTTTAACCAACTGAGCCACCCAGGTGCCCTCCTAACCTAGTATTTTTAAAAGAATGTTTTTAAGTTATTCTTGATCTTTGCAATTCTATATAAGCTTCAGAATCAACTTGCCAAGTCTTTTCCCCTTCACACAAAACAAAAACTGTTGGGGTTTTAATTGGGATTACTTTGAAGATACAGATCAGATTGGGAAAAATAATTGTATTTTGGTGAGTACTAAAATTTTCCCTGTAGGAATGTTTACAACCTTTTTTCCCCCAGTAATCACTATACCCAACACGGGGCTTAAACTCATAACTCCGAGATCAAGAGTTGTGTGCTCTACCAACTGAGCCACCCAGGTGCCCCAAATGTTTATAACTTTTGTTAGATTTACTCCTGTACTTGGTGTTTATGGTTTGAAAACAATATATAAAATAAATAGTTTTATTTTTGTTAATTTATAGAAATACACAGATTCTGAATTTCTGAATTCACACAATCTCCAAAATTTCTTTTAACCCCTAAATCTCTCAGCTCTCTTGGAGTTATTCTTAGATATGCATAGAGCTTTATAAAATCTGACTTGCTCAGTAGGCATTCTCTGCTGAGATGGTACAAGGAATGCTTTGCCCTTTTTTTTTTCTTTGTTTTTATTGAGGTATGATTGACATACAACATTATGTTAGTTTCAGGTATACGACATAATGATTTCTGTGTTTGTATATATTGCAAAATGCTCACCACAGTGTCTAGTTAACATTTTTCACCATATGTAATTATAGAACTTTTTTGTGATGAGAACTTTTAAGATTTACTCTAACAACTTTGAAATGTGCACTGTAGTGTTACTAACTATAGTCACCATGCTGTACATTATATCCCCATGACTTATTTATTTTATAACTAGCAGTTTGTAGCTTTTGACTCCCTCCACCTGTTTTGACCACCCACCCCTGCCTCTAGCAACCACCAGTCTGTTGTCTGTGAACTTGGTGTTTTGTTTTGTTTTAAGATTCCACATATAAGTGAAATCATGGCATTTGTCTTTCTCTATGTGACTTGTTTCACTTAGCACAATGCCCTCAAGGCCACTGATGTTGTGAATGGCAGGATTTCATTATTTTTTATGACTGAAGAATATTGTATATATTATTACCACATTTTCTTTAGTCATTTACCTGCCAGTGGACACTTAAATTGTTTCCGTATCTTGGCTATTGTAAATAATGCTATAGGGAACACAGGGTTGTGTATATCTTTTAGAGTTACTTCAGATAAGTCCTCAGAATTGGAATTGCTAGATCATATAGTGGGTCTATTTTTAATTTTTTTAACTGATAATTTATTAAAAAGGTTGATTTTAGCATCTACAATGATGACTTCAACCTCAACTCCTGGCTCAGTACTGATGGAACTATTCTGTTTAACAACCTCAGAAGGATTGTGCAAATCAGTGAGTTGCTTGTGGATCCTCATATGAAAATGATCCCAAGTCTTAGAAACTTTACCACAAGAAGTTTCTCTTGTAGTCATTCTGAGAGTCTTGGTAGGCATTCGAACTTGGTCCTTTCACTTTTCCTTTGTGCCCCTGATCAAGTCAGCACATACCTTCTCCAAAGATTTTACATTGTGGCTGGTTAGAGTAATTCTAATTCGGTGAAGAGCCACCTCTGGTTCCACAGGTGTCTTCTTGGTGTCTTTAAAAGCCATGGCTGCAGCACAGCTTCCTGACCAACTTGTTCTTTGACAAGACAAACAGTGGTGAGTCAGGAGCAGTCTATCTTAAATTTTTTGAGGAACCTCCATATTGTTTTCCACAGTGGTCACATGAATTTGCATTTCCACCAATAGTGTACAAGGGTTTTGTTTTCTCCACATCCTCACGAACAGTTATTATTTGTTATATTTTTGATATAGCCATTCTCACAGGTGTGAGGTGGTATCTCATTGTGGGTATTTTAAAAGTGTATTTATTTATTTATTTATTAGAGAAAGTGTGCACGAGCACATGGGAAGGGCAAAGAGAGAGGGAGGGAGAGAGTCCCAAGAAGGCTTTGCACTGAGAGCAGGCTCCGCACTCAGTGCAGAGACTGACGTGGGTCTAGATTTCACAACTCTAAGGTCATGACCTGAGGTGAAACTAAGAGTCAGTCACATAACATACTGAGCCACCCAGGCACCCCTCATTGTGGTTTTGATGTGCATTACCCTGATGATTAGGGATATTGAGCATCTTTTCATGTACCTGTCCACCATTTGTATGTCTTCTTTGGACACATGTCTATTCAGATTCTCTGCCTGTCACAGACTATGAGTCTGATGTTTGCACTTGTCCAGCAAGAGAGCAGATGCAGAATTAAATATCAGAAAGGCTAATATCTGGGAGGAGACAAGAGCCCAGAATGGGGATTTTGTCTCTGTATTTATTGAGCGCTCATGATCGTACACACATGGCAAATGTGAAGAAAACAATCAGGTAGTAATCATTAACTTGTGTGTGTAAGAAGCAAAGGACCTGGGGACAAGTGTCATTTGTGATCAGAGCACCATAGTATATTGGTGCTGGATGGGAAGTAATTTCCTATAACGAGTTACTCATGATCCTATTATAATATCTTGCTAACTAACCCTGGACACTTTTGTCCTGTGGCAGTGGCTTTCTGCCCTAAGCTTTTTTTTTATTTTTTTTTATTTTTTTTTAATTTTTATTTTTTAATTTATTTTTTGAGAGACAGAGACAGCGCGAGCAGGGGGAGGGTCAGAGAGAGAGGGAGATACAGAATCTGAAGCAGGCTCCAGGCTCTGAGCTGGCTGTCAGCACAGAGCCCGACGCGGGGCTCAAACCCACGAACCGTGAGATCATGACCTGAGCCGAAGCCGGATGCTCAACCGACGAGCCACCCAGGCGCTCCTGCCCTAAGCTTTTTAAACTCATTTATGTAAGTATAAGGAATTCTCGAACCTGTTTCCCCACATCTGCCCATTTGTAAATTGAATTATTTTTTTGCTATTGAGTTGTAAGAGTTCTTTATATATTTTGGATATTAACCCCTTATCAGACATATGATTTGCAAATATTTATTTCATTCAGTAATTTTCTTTTGCATTTTGATTATTTCCTTTGCTGTGCAGAAGGTTTTTAGTTTGATTTTGTCCCATGTGTTGATTTTTTGCTTTTGTTGCCTTTGCTTTTGGTGTCAAATCCAAAAAATCAGTACTGAGACCAATGTCAAGGAGCTTGCCATTTATGTTTTCTTCTAAGAGTTTTATGATTCCATGTCTTATGTTCAAGTCTTTGATTCATTTTGAGTTAATTTTTGTATAGGGCGTAAGATAGCTCTATTCTTTTGCATGTAGCTGTCCAGTTTTCCCAACATCATTTATTAAAGAAACTGTCCATTCCCCTTTGTATATATTCTTGGTTCCTTTGTCATAAATTGACTATATAAGCATAAGTTTATTTCTGGGCTCTCTATTCTGTTTCATTGATCTGTATGTCTGCTTTTATGCCAATGTCGTACATAACTATAGCTTTGTAATATAGTTTGAAATCAGGGACCATGGGGTCTCTAGCTATGTTCTTTTTTTCTCAGGATTGCTTTGACTCTTCAAGGTCTTTCTTGGTTCCATACAAATTTTAGGATTATTTTTTTCTATTTCTGTGAAAAATGCTACTAGAATTTTCATAAGGATTGCACTGAATCTGTAGATGCCTTTGGGTAGTACAGATATTTTAACATTATTGATTCTTCTGACCCACATCACAGAATGTTTGAGTTGACTTTATAGAATGTAATACTGCAAGTAATAAGAATCCACTGTATGTACATTTTTGATATTGACTTTGTATCAAATAGTCTTGCCGAGACTCTTATAAATTTTAGTAACATACCTGTAGATTCTTTTGGGTTTTCTACATGCATAATCATGTCATATGCAGAATGGTACTTTATTGCCCCCTCTCTAATCTTTATGACTATAGTTTCTCTTTTTTGCCTTAGTCTGCCAGCCAGGACCTCCAATACAATGTTGTACATAAGTGGTATTGCTCTTACTTGTCATGTTCATAATCTCAAAGGGAAGGCTGTCAGTGTTTCACCTTAAGTATGGTATCTGCATCAGTTTTTCTTACATAGCCCTTAGCAGACTGAGGCTAGTTTAAGACTTTTTGTCATGAATGAATATTGAATATTTTTTAATCAACTGTGTTTTCTTTATTGAAATGACTATATGTGTTTTCCATTTTAAATGTTTGTTTATATTGAGAGAGAGAGAGTATGTGTGCAAGCAGTAGAGGGGCAGAGAAAGGGGGAGGTCCCAAGCAGGCTCTGCGCTGTCACCACAGAGCCTGACATGAGGCTCGAACTCACGAACCACGAGCCATGAGATCATGACCTGGGCTGAAACCAAGAGAGGGATACTTAACCGACTGAGCTACCCAGGCACCCCTATATGATTGTCTTAATGGTTGATTTTTCTTTTTTTTAAGGTTTTATTTTTAAGCAATCTCTACACTCAATGTGGGGCTTGAATTCACAACCCCAAGATATCAAGAGTTTCACACTCCACCCACTGAGCTAGCCAGGCTCCCCTTCATGCTTGAATTTTCTAATATTAATTAACCTTTCTTTTCTAGAATTAATCCTCTCTCATGTTATATTATCCTTTTTCTATTTTGTTGACTTCAGTTAGCTGCTATTTTGGTTAGATTTTTACATATATATTCATTAGTGAGATTGATATAAATTTTTGTTTCTTCAAATGTGCTTGTTAGGTTTTGTGTTAAGGTTATGGCTAGTCTCCTAAAACCACCTAATTTTATATAGATTTGGGGTGAGTAGTATTCCCTTTAAAAAAAAGAGTTCTCAGAATAGTTTATGTGAAATTGGAGTGATTTTTTACCTTAAATTTTGGTAGAATTTGACAGCAAGATCATCTAGGCCTGGAGTTTTCTTTATGGGAAGGTTTTTATTACTGTTTTATTTATTTTTTAATGTTTATTTATTTTAGGGGGGGAGAGAGAGACAGAGTGTGAGCAGGGGAGGGGCCAAGAGAGCTAGAGACATAGAATTGGAAGCAGGCTCCAGGCTCTGAGCTGTCAGCACAGAGCCCAATGTTGGGCTTGAACTCACAAACAGTGAGATCATGACCTAAGCCAAAGTCCAACGATTAACGGACTGAGCCACACAGCCACCCTGTTACTGTTTATTTTTGCTAATGGTTATTGGACTATTCACGATTTATACTTCTTCTTGTGTCATTTTGATAAGTTTTATTTTTGTAGCTATTTATCCATTTTACCTGCATCTTTGTATCAAGTTGTTTACAAATATATTCTTAGGATCTGTAAGAATGTTTCCTTTTCCCCCCCTAATATTGGTTTATTTGGCTTTTTCTCTCTCTTCTTGACCAGTTTCATTGACTATTTGTCAATTTTATTAGTGTTTTTAAAGAACTAGCTTCTTTTTGATCTTCTCTACTTTTGTTTTCCATCCATGCAAAAAAGAATTAATGTTGCAGGCCGGAGACTGCTATCCTTAGAAAGTCCTGCTTCTGGGGGTGCCTGAATGGCTTAGTCAGTTAAGCATCCAACTCTTGATCTCAGCTCAGGTCATGATCTCAGGGTTGTGAGTTCAACTCCTATGTTTAATAAAAAAAAAAAAAAAAAAAAAAGAGGGATGCCTGGGTGGCTCAGTCAGTTGAGTGTCTGACTTCCACTCAAGTCATGATCTCCCAGTTCAGGAGTTCAAGCCCCACATCGTGCTCCCTGCTGTCAGTGTGGAGCCTGCCTCAGATCTGCTGTCTCCCTCTCACTGTGCTCTTTCTCTCTAAAAAAAAATAAATAAACATTAAAATAAAGGAAAAAATAAAGAAAAAAATGTCCTGCTTACAAGGTTGGCCCCTGACTAGTGTCTAGATATTTAGATTTGTGGAGGGTTCTCACCATTCCCCAACTCATAAGGGTAGTTAACTGTGCCTGAACTGTTTGTGCAAACAATGTGGTATATGCTGAACACTTGCTCTCCTTCTAGGAGTCTAGAATTTCGGTATGTGATAGGCAGAGGGTGCCTGTAGGACCAGCCCTCAGTAAAAGCATTGGGCATTGAGTCTCTAAAAAGCTTCCCTGGTAGACAACACTTCACACATGTTCACACAATTTGATGCTGGGGAAATTAAGGGTATCCTATGTGACTACCCTGGGAGAGGACTCTTGGAAGCATGCACATGATTTCTAGCAGCCTTTGCCCCATTTCCCTTTTCTCTTTTCTGATTTTGCTTTGTATCCTCTTGCTATAATAAATCATAGCCGTGAGTATAACTATATGCTAAGTACTCTAAGTCCTTCTTTTTTTTTTTTTAAATGTTTGTTTATTTTTTGAAGGAGAGAGAGAGACAGAACGTGAGTGGGGGAAAGCCAGAGAGAGAGAGGGAGACAGATTCCAAAGCAGGCTCCAGGCTCTGAGCTGTCAGCACAGAGCCCGACGTGGGGCTCAAACTCACAAACTGAGTGATCATGACCTGAGCCAAAGTCAGATGCTTAACCGACTGAGCCACTCAGGTGCCCCCTCTGAATCCTCCTTTCTAATCATCACTGAACCTAGGGTAGCCTTGGGGATGTTTGACACATCATTGTCAATGGCAGATATTTCTATCCAAGATTGGGCTACTTATTGTCCTTAAAGCATATATATCAGTCTGTCTTATTGAGCTTATCTATTTAATTTCGCTTGTGCATTAAAAGATATTTGCATCACATACACAGATAATTTGATTCTCCCTTTCCCCCATTACTCCTCAAATTTAAGGTCTTTTAGGGATGGTGCAGTTAAGAAACCTTATCCTCCAAAGATACTGGCCAACAAGAAGTCTTCTGCCTTGTCTGGGATCCGGAGAGAGCTACCTAGTGCTGGTCATCCAGTGCAGTATCATGCCTCACGTGGTTGGACCCGAAAGAACCGATTACAAGAATTGCGTATCAGGTGAGCTTGCAAGTGGCCTGCGATGATGTTTCCGTTTTTCTCCCTTCTTGGTTAAAATGAGGGAATGATTCTACTTTTCCTATCTCAGTTATTTGGGTGGGAACTTTGATGCCTGCTCTTTGTGGCAGAATGTTCAGAAGAAAAGGACATTTAGGAATCTGCAGACTTAAAATCTGTCATTCTGTGTTTTCATTCACATTCTCTAGTTGGGCCCCACAATGTGTAAAGCTATAAGGAGTCTTCCAGAAAAAGTCTAAACATAGTCTGAGAGAAATTATCATTTTCCACTACTTTTGATTAGGTCTATCAAAGGCATTCATTTATTCATTTAACAAAAATCTATCAGGTCTTCTCTTCCTTGGTGCTGCCTGTGGAGGTGACAGACATTTCCTGTTGGCATCATGGCTGCCCTCAGACCTCTGATGAAGCCTTAGATGTCATCTAAGGCTTCTAAGCCTTAGATGTACTGGCACAGTCAGACCAGTATGTCAAAATTAACAACTGGCAGAAACCCAGAGTCATTGACAATAGGGTGTGCAGAAGATTCAAGGGCCAGATCTTGATACCCAGCATTGGTTACAAGAGCAACATGAAACAAAGCACATGCTGCCCAGTCGCTCCTGAAGTTCCTAGTTCACAGTGTCAAGGGGCTTGAAGTGATGCTGATGTACAGTAAATCTTACTGTGCAGAGATTGCTCACAATGTCTTCTCCAAGAACTGCAAAGCCCTTGTGGAAAGAGCAGCCCAGCTGGCCATCAGAGTCACCAATCCCAATGCCAGGCTACGCAGCGAAAAAAATGAATAGACAGCTTATGTGCACATCATATTTGGGTTAATAAAACCATAAAACTACAAAAAAAATTATCAGGTGCCTATTTAGCCAAGTGGTGGGCTCGATGCTGAGCATACTAGGTGAATAAGACGTTCCTGGTCCATGACCTCATGAAATCTTAAAATCACGTGGGCTTGACAGACTGTTAAGTCACAACAAAGCATGATAAGTGCTATAAGACAGGTTGTGTCACTGCAGGGCCACGTGGTTATAACAGTCCCACTGGTGTAGCCAGCAGGAACTTACTGGAGGAAGTGGGGTTTAAGTCAAGTACTAAAGGATAATGTAAGAATAAGCTAGATAAAGGGCAGAAGGAAAAAGAGTGTTTCAGGCTGAACCAGGAGACTTAACTGGCCAAGACATGTCAACTTTTTTTGTGTGTACCAGGCACTGTGCTAGGTACTTGGGATGCCGTAAGACATGGTCCCTGCTCTCAGGGGCTCACAGTGCAGAGGGAACAACAGGAACCCTGTAAGCCCATTACTGTGATTTGGTGTCATAACATTACATTATGCCAAGGGTTGACACAGAATTTTGACAGTATAAAGCTACTCACTATGTTTGGGTTGGGGAAGGTCTAGGAAGGCTTCACATAGGAGCAAGCATTGAAGATGAACCTTGAGAGTTAAGTGGGCATTTGCTAGGTATTTTAGGCAATAAGAATGATATGAATAAAAGTATTATCTTGTACTTCCTTTTCCTCAACTATGAAGTCTTCACTGACAAAATATATTGAAAGTATTTTTTAAAAATAATCTGCTTGGGGCACCTGGCTGGCTCAGTAGGTAGAGCATGCAACTCTTGATCTCAGGGTTGTGAGTTCGAGCCTCACAGTGGGGGATAGAGACTACTTAAAAAAAAAAAAAAAAAACCCTGCTTGATCTTGGCTTTATAAGTCTGTCCCATCCTATGCTCTATTTGATACCAGATCAGCTATGATTCACCTTCTGACACATGCTAGCATCTCTCCCCCGGGACCTTAGTTTCCTTCTGCTTTCCAGAAAATTGATAACATAAGTCAAATGGAGTTTTTAAATGTGTATATCCTTTCTTTGCTTCTTTCAGATGTGTCGCCAGAAAGTTCTTATATTTGTGGATTCGATTAACTTTTGGAAGAGTATTTCCCTCTAAAGCCAGGTAGTATTAGCTCAGAAAACCAAACTTCTCTGAGTTTGTTCTAGGTTTTGTTTTGTATTAACCCCACATGTAACCTTTGTTATGGCATGTGTTACGTTCATCTCCTGCTCCCCTCCAGCATCCACCAGGCATATAATATAATGGTGACATAACACACAGTAGTTTGACTGAATGAGTGTATGAAGCAATCGGAAATAAACCAAGATAGCTAAGACCCTCTGTGAAAAAGGTATTCTGAGTATTTGCCCAGAAGTAAGCAAGTTCCTTCAGGGCACTGTTGAGAATGATCACATTTACACGATCTAGGGCAGAGCCTGGGGGAAATTTTGGCATTGGCAAGGGGAGTGAAATTTTAGTCAAGAGAATGTCCCTGTGCCACAGCTTTTCTCTATATGGGCCACTGCCCACTGCTACGGGTTTTGGTTAAAATTGCTTTAGCTGCAGTACCCAGAATAGATTGCTAGGGGGAGCCACCAGCATCAGGGACACTTGCAAGAGGTAGTGGGGTTGAAAGAAGGGGCCTGTGTAGGAGATATTTCAGAGGAAGAATTGGCAGCCATTGAGATAAAAGCATTTTTAAAAAGAACTGAAATGTGGGTTCTTAACCTCTCTACTCTTCCCTTATTATAACCTCTCATTTCATTTTTCTGACATTGTGACTTTACTAATCTGAAACATCATCCAAATCTTTTGATTCAAACTCTTTTAGCAAATTTGGCTTGTGGGTGTGCTCTGAAATCTTTTCTTTGTATGCCCTCTGGGGGGCTGTGCAGTTCCCACCTCCTTTGTGTACCTTTACCAGTGAAGCTCCCTGTATGGCCACAGTCCATCCCAGCTGCAGATGTTATAGTTCATCTCTGCTTTTCCTTCTCTTGGACCTTGGCCCTGTCCATTTTCACTCCCTTGGTAGCTTTTCAGTGCCTTCAAATAAAGTTGGTGTTTATTTTAATTCAGTTGACTATTCTATTTATTCCCCTCCTGCCCCATCATTAGCTTAGTTTTATACTCTTTTATTCTTCTTTTACTGACTACCTAAAAGAATATAATATATATCTTTATCAGAGTCTAATATTAATTGGTCCTTTTGTCCTCTTCCCAAACAAGGCAAGGTCTTTAGAATACTTTAACTCTGTCTGTCCCCCCCATACCTATATACCCTTATTGTAAGGTATTTTAATTCAGTTTATATTTTAAAATCTGTAAAACATTATTATTCTTGTTTTATACAGATAATACTCATTTAGATTTATCCATGAATTTACCCTTCCTATTCTTCCCCACCCCCACTGTGTCTCCAGGTTTTCATCTGTGATTGTTTTCTTACTATCATTGGAACATCCTTGAGCATTTGCTTTAGAATAGATCTGCTTGTGATGAAGTCTCTCAGATTTTGTCTAAAAATGTTTTATTTCACTTTCATTTTTGAAGGATATTTCACTCTATAGAGAAATCTAGGTTGCCAGTTTCCCCCCTCTAGCATTTTGAAGATATCTCTTTGTCTTATGGCTTCCATTTGTAAGTTGTTAGTTTAATTATTACTGTTTTGAAGATTCATTATCTTATTTTTAAAGTTTTAATATGATATGGATTCATTTTCTTAAAGTCTTAGCTCATTCTGATGTAATAGGTTATAGGGTTTTGGTTTTTTGCTTTGTTTTATGGAAACATTTTTCTGGCATACTTTCTTTGTTGCGTTATTCTCCTTTTCCTTTCTCATACAATCACTTTGCATGGGATTTGACCTCAAATACTTTGTTGCTCTTTTTTTTTTTTAACTTTTTAATGTTTATTTTTGAGACAGAGAGAGAGGGAGGCAGAAGGCCAGAAAGGGGGAGACAGAAGATCAGAAGCAGGCTCAACACAATGAGCACAGAGCCTGGCCCAGAGCTCAAAATTAAGAGTTGGACGCTTAACCGACTGAGCCACCCAGGCGCCCCTGTTGCTCATTTTTATGTGGAATTAATCTCTCTGAACTTTTAGAGCAAGGCAAGGTCAGTTAACTTTCCTGATTTCACAGAGCTCCCACTTCTGTCTTATTTGTAGTATTTAAAAAAAAAAAAAACAAAAAAAAACATGGTGTCTCGCTCTATGGGATATCCTGGTTCTGTTCTCCTAAAATACTTGGTCTGATCCTCTCTTTCCTCTTCTCTCTTGTCCCTCTCTTGCTCAATTCTATTCTACTTCCAGCGGCTTTTTCTCAGTATGAAGCTCTGTCCTAAAAGGGAGCTTGGCATGTCGGTTCTGAGACTATAGGTGCTAGACTGCTCCAGCTGTTTCAGTCCTTTCTACGTGAGCCCTAATAACGGAGGGGAGAAAGTGGGCTTCTGCACTTTGCAGTGACTACTTACTGGATGTTTGGAGATTTTCCCATTTTCTGCCTCCTTGGTTCCCACCCTCATTGCTCTTTCTTCTTCCTGTAGGAATATTAATAGTATGCAGGTCTTTTGACTATGGATGGTTTGTCCCTATCTGCTTGCATTTTGGATTTATGGTGATAACTTGTCACCTGGTTTTGTTGTAACTGATACATGAATTTTTGGTTTTGCTATATGGTTTCTGTGCATGTTTTACAGGGATTCAGAGACTAAAAAACTATGTTGCCCCCTTCACTATCTTCACCAAATTCTTTTCCTACTTAATTTTACTTTACTTAATATTTGGCCCATATTTAACTAGAAACCTTTCTTCAAGTATATTCCAAATACTTGGAAATGCTGATTATATCAGTTAGAAATGCATTTGGGGCACCTGGGTGGCTCAGTCTGTTAAATGTCAGACTTCAGCTCAGGTCATGATCTCCTAGTTCATGAGTTCAAGCCCCGCATCAGGCTTTGTGCTGACAGCTCAGAGCATGGAGCCTGCTTCTGATTCTGTGCCTCCCTCTCTGTCTGCCCCTCCCTCCACTCATGCTGTGTCTCTCCCTCTCTCTCTCTCTCAAAAAAAAGAAATGCATTTGACTCTAAGAGAAAGTCTGACAATGGTTTTAACAAATTGGGATTTGTTTTTTCTTATAAGCAGTCTGGAGGATGGTATTGGTTTAGCTGTCCAGTGATGCCATCAAAGACTCAGGTTTTTAGTACCTTTCAAGTTCACCATTCTTAACATATTGGCCCTTTGTTCTCAGAGATGACACTGCATAGTTGCAAAATGACTGTTCTGTTTTACACAGGAAGGAGTAGGGGAAGGGTGGTGTCAGCTAGATCTGTCTCTTACTCAGGAAAACAAAACTTTCCTGAAACCCCTCAGCTGCACTCTGTTTCTGCCTCATTGGCCAGAGCTATATCACTGGCTACCTTCTGCTACAAAGCAGGCTGGGAAAGAAACCTTTCCAGCCTCTGCAGATGGATGCCTGTGAGGAAGCAAAGGCTGGACTCTGGTGTTGGGTTAGCCAGTGACAGATGTTGGCCATACTGCTTTGAAATGATCACATTATACTCTTTACTTTCTTTGCTCTTGAGTAAAAGCAGGGTATGGAGGAAAGAATACTGTACTGGAATTTGGGAGACCCAAGTTTTGTTCCTAGCTCAGACCCTAGGTTAATTGTTTGATCTGGGGATAAGTTATGGCTCTGGGCCTTAGTTTCTCAAATTGTAAAAAGAGAGAGAGAATACTATTTTTTGTTGTCTAAGCATCTACCAGAGTTAGTATTCTGATACTGTGTTTCCATTGACTTAGAAATTCGTGATGGGGCGGGTTTGTTTTAAGTTGTACTCTCTCTTTAGTGGGTTGTTATTTTGGGGGAAATTGGACATACTGATCTTTGCTTTTTTTGTTGTTGTTTTGGTCTTTTTCCATGTTATTCATTCCTCACTTTTAGGAATATTGGAGGAGAACTATATCATACCAGAAAATGCAGAATAATGCCTTTATATTCTTGGAGATTGCTTTAACTTTTATAAACTGGCATTGTTTTATCATTAATAAGCTGAATCAAAATGATCATTGAATTAGGCTGAAAATAATGCAGTATATGTCCATATATAAGTTAGTCATAAATATGAGGTAATTACCTATTTTTCTGGAGAGGAGATCTGAACAAAAACTTTTAGCTAACTTGGGAAGTAGGTAAAATGGTCTTGTCTATTTATAGTATTTATTTTCTAAGTTTATTTATTTATTTTGAGAGAGAACAAGTGGGCAAGGGGCGGAAAGAGAGGGAGAAAGAGAGAGAATCCCAAGCAGGCTCTGCAGTGTCAGTACAGAGCCCGATGTGGGGCTTGAACTCACAAGCTGTGAGATCATGACCTGAGCTGAAACCAAAAGCCGGATGCTTAACCAACTGAGCCATCCAGGTGCCCCCATAGTATTTATTTTTATTTACAGTATTTCATCAATATTTCTTCCTCATTCTTAGCTAATGGCCTTCCTATTTTCTTGATAGAGAACAACAGAAGAGACTTGCACAAGCTCCCTCCACCACATCCACCCACTCACTGCCAGCATCTATCACCATGTAGCCTGCTTTCCCTACTGTTAGGCCGGCGACCTGTCCTTGCTCTCATCTGCAGCAAAATTTTTGGCTTCTGCATTTGGTTGCCTTTGTGCCTACTCAAGGCCATCACCCTAGCAATTTTTTTTCTCTTTTATGTATTATCAAATTTTCGCTCTCTACTGGATCATTTGTACCAGCATATAATACCCTGTATTTCTCTCATCCTGAAAAAAAATAAAATCTCTTTGATTGTAGGTCCTCCTACAGCTAGCACTCCGTTTTTTTGCTCCCCTTTACATCAACTCCCCTGGCCAGACTCGGTATCTCCAACATTTTAAGATTGTAATCTCTCTTAAATCTATCCCACTAGGCTTTAGATTCTTCTCCTCCACCAAAACTGTGTTTGCTAAGGTCATTGCATTTGCCAAAATTAGTGGTAAATTCTGAAACTTCCTCTTATTTGGCTTACCAGGAAGCACAAGACGGTCCATCATTCCCTTCTCTGAGAAGCCCTTTCTTCTTGCACCTATCAGGTTACCATCCTCTCATGGTTTCCCTTCTCCCTCTTTGACTTTCCCATCTTTCTTTTGTGGGTTCCTCCTCACCTAAATATCCCTGCCACATCTTTGTGCTGCTTCTGTGTACCTCACAATTGTGATAATCTCATCAACTCTTAGGATGATTCCCAAATATATATATTCCCCAGCCAAACCTCTCCCTTGTCCAGACTGCTATGTACATGACAGTTCCACTGTGTGTCTAATAGATGTCACAACTTAACTATGTCCAAACATGAAATCTAGAGCATCCCCACAAACCTCTCTGCTGAGCCTTCTCCCTCTCCATTCAATGGAAACTCCCATATTTCCAGGGGCTCAGATCAGAAACCTGGGAGTCACCTTTGACATCTCTCTCTCATACCCCAGTTAACAATGCCAAATGCCCAACTTGTGTTGACACAACTTTCAAAATATGTTCAGACTCCACCTTTCTTCAGCACCTCCAGTTGCTACCACCCTGGTCCAAGCCATCATCATGTCTCCCCCTAAATGACCGCAGTAACTTCACTGGTCTCCTGTTTCCAGCACTGCCCCAGTCAGTCTTTTCGCAACTGGTATTCTGAGTAAATCAAGTCATGCCCCTCCTCTGCCCTTCTGACCGAGAGTAAAAGCCATAGTCATTATGGTAGCCTATAAAGCCAATCTGCTTTTTGTTATCTATCTATGGATTTTTAAAAAATTTCTGCTGTCACATTTAAAATTCCCAGCATCTTTTTTGTTTTCTGAATATTCCTTTTTAAAAAAATAGCATCCTGTAGATTCATAATCTTTGGAAGATTATAATGTAGCAATTTGTTTTTAAGATTTTTGGTTATATTGTCTGTTTCTTCTGAGCCCTTTTTTTCTCTGTGCTTTTGGTCATTGTCTCATATTGGATGAAGCCTTTCCTCAAATATCAAAATGTCCTTTTATTGTCTGCTCATATTTAAGAGTTAGACACTAAAGTCTTCATTTTGGAAGCTTTTCTATGTATGCATAGTGATTTATAAATTGAAGCCTTCACTTTAGGCTTTTGAGGTAGAGACTGGACAGTTTCACTGGGGAACCTCCAGCTGTCACTGTCCAGAAGACTTTTCCCTTAGGTGGTTGATCAGTGTTCCTCAGAGGAGAGGAATCCTCCAAATTCCTTCTGGGCTGGAGTGGCTTGGAGGTGGGTGGTGGTGATTATAAGCTTGGCTGTAGGCAGAGGAGAGGGAATGTGGATCTCACTGTGGAGTACATGGACTCTCTGCTTAAGACCCTCTCCAGAGCTCTGCTGATATTCTGCAGTCCAGTGCTACTCTGTTCTCTGCTTGGGTGAATAACTGGATCCCAGGCTTCTTACACCCAGGCTTGCAAACAATCCTGTGTTTTCATCTCCACCCAAGCCTCCCTCATTCCTGATGCCTCATGTTCCCATGCCTCTCTGAGGTCTGTGCCATCAGCTGGTTGCTTCTTGACTCCTACTGGACAAGATACTTAGTTCTTTCTCTGTTTTCTCTGATATGATAGGATATATTGATTCAGTTCTCTGATATGTTGATTCAGTTGCCTGCACTATCATCTAGAATTTGTTGACATCTCTTGTCTATCATTGTTGCTCCTATTCTCTTTGTCTTTGTGAGCTTACACCTTTTGAAATGTATATGCTGTTATTTTAGTGGGGTTTGGGAAAAGAAGGAGGTAGATGGATAGTAGTAGATGATAGAAGGAAGTACATGTGCAAATGGAAGTGGTTCTTTTCCATGATATTTTTTAAAAATTATGATCAAAGTTCTTGTTTAAAATTTTTTTATGGGCACCAGAGTGGCTTAGTCAGTAAAGGGGATCAATTCTTGATTTCAGCTCAGGTCATAATCTCACTGTTTGTGAGATTGTGCCCTGCATCAGGCTCTGTGCTGTCAGCTTGGGAGTCTCTCTCTGCCCTTCCCCTAATCATGCTTTCTTTATCTCAAAATAAATAAACATTTAAAAACATTTTTTTAAACTATAGACACATGTAATAGGAAACACTAGTCTCCTATAATCTCTCTGAGAGAGAACAACTGGTAATAGTTTGGTATTGTGGAGATGTTTTGAGGTTTTTAATATGTATAATATAATTATTTATATATGCATGCAGAGTACATGCATATGTTTTTATGTGTGTCTACAAATATGTGTGTGCATACATTATATATGTGTAAATATATGCAATTTTGTGTGTATTATATTCTAACATAGGAGTATTGGAAATCCAAAAAAATAATGTAACTTTAGAGGTACCTGTGTGGCTCAGTCAGTTAAGTGTCTGACTTTGGCTCAGGTCATGATCTCATGGTTTGTGAGTTCCAGCCCTACATTGGGCTCTCTGGTGTCAGCTCAGAGCCTGCTTCAGATCCTCTGTCTCCCTCTCTCTCTGCCCCTTCTCTGTTTGTTCGCGCTCTCTCTCAAAAATAAATAAACACTAAAAAAATTAACTTTAGAAAATGGTGTCATACATAGTATGAGGTAGCTTTATTTTTTCGCCTAACCACTTCTCTGGAACATCTCTTCATTTCAGTGTCTTTAGCTCCACTTCACAAAAAAATGAGTAAGTGAAGTTAGTTGAATTCAACCTATCCATTCCTTTGAGGGACATTTGTTGAATTTTATTCTTTTTTATTATGAACAAGAACGAAGTGAATTTCCCTGTGTATATTTTTGCTAGCTAGTTTTTTAAAAACTGAGTGGTGAGGAGGAAGCACATGTTAATAACCTGCAGAACCATGCCTGACAGGCACAGAGTTCTTGAGTTATCAGTCACCTCAACAGTGCCTGTTTTAGCATCAACACAATCTGCCATTGCTCTTGTTTTCTTTCTTATTACTTTGTCCCCCTCTTTATTGCCTCTAATTATCTTCTGTTTTTGTAACTCCCCTGGCCAGATTTCAGTTAAACTAATATGCTCTGTTCTTATTAAGTACTAGGAATAACATGAAACATTTGCTTATTTTAAAACTTTTAATGTCCTATATACATAAATGTGAAGTGTAGCTACTACTTTTTACTAATTAAAAGTATTTTTTAGGGGCACCTGGGTGACTCAGTTAAGCATCTGACTTTGGTGCAGGTCATGATCTCGTGGTTTGTGAGTGCGAGCCCCACATAGGGCTCGCTGCTGTCAGCCTGTCAGCGCAGAGCCTGCTTTGGATCCTCTGTCCCACTCTCTGTGCCCCTCCCCTGCTTGTGGTCTCCCAAAAATAAATATTAAAAAAATAATAATAAAAATGAAAATATTTTTTAGTCTGATGAAGAAAAATAGAATAACTCAACTCATGGCATTTGAAAAGTCAGATTTTTATTTTACTTCAACCTCATTAATTGGTAAGCTATGTGGTATAACATTTTTAGCTTTTTTTCTAGTTTAAGTAGTTCTTTTTTTCCCCTAGTTTAAGTATGTCTAAATATTTGATCTGATTAGGTGCCTGCGTGGCTCATTCGGTTAAGTGTCCAACTTCAGCTCAGGTCATGATCTCACGGTCTGTGGGTTCGAGCCCCGCATCAGGCTCTGTGCTGACAGCTCAGAACTTGGAGTCCACTTCAGGTTCTGTGTCTCCCTCTCTCTCTTCTCTTCTGCTTGTGTTCTCTCTGTCTACCAAAAATAAACGTTAAAAAAAATTTGATCTGAAAAATATCTGTTTTTATTCTATTCTGGTGTTATCAAATAATGAGATACACTTTTCTATGAGAAAATAACAGCAATATGAAACTAATTGGTAACATATACCAGCTCCCACATCATCATAGATTTTTCTCTGATTTTTTGTTCATTGCCAAAGGTGTTACTATGAGCAGAGAATACTACAGAAGGTCTTTGAAGAATGGAAAGAAGAGTGGTGGGTTTTCCAGCGAGAGTGGAAACTCTGTGTTCGAGCAGATTGTCACTACAGGTCAGGTTTCATGTTATATTATTTTAATTTTGCTGATTCACGTTATGAAATAGTTATCTGTTGGCATATTTCTGCTCAAAAGAAGAAAGTTTTTTGTCCCCCAGTTTTATTGAGTTATAACTGACATATATAATTATAAGAGTTTCAGGTATACAGCATAAAGGTTTGACTTACATATATTGTGAAATGATTACCACAATAAGTGTAGTTAACATCCATTATCTCATAAAGATACAATATAAAGAAATGGAAAAAACAAGAAACCTTTTTTAGTTATAATGAAAAGTGTTAGGATTTATTCTCTTAACTTTCATACATATCATACAGTAGTGGTAACTATAGTTATCATGTTGTACATTTCATCCCAAGGACTTCTCTATTTTATAATTGGAAGTTTGTACTTTTGACTACCTTCCTTCTCCCCCTACTCTCCTACCCCCGCCTCTGGTAACCACAAATCTGAGCTTTTTCTATGAGTTTTTTTTTGCCTCATTTTTAGATTCCACGGGTAAGTGAGATCATACAGTGTTTCTTTGTCTAACGTAATCACTCAGTATAATGCCTTCAAGGTTCATCCATGTTGTCACAAATGGCAGAATTTCTTTGTTTTTTATTCTATTGTATATATAGACCACAACTTTATCCATTCATCTATCATGGACTATTAGGTCATTTCCATATCTTGGCTGTTGTAAATAATACTGCTATGAACATGAGGATGAAGATATCTTTGCAACTTAGTGTTTTTGTTTACATTGGATATATTCCCAGAAGTGAAGTTGCTGGATCATATGGTAGTTCTACTTATTTTTTGAGGATCCTCCATATTGTTTTTCATAGTGGCTGTAGCAATTTACAGTCCCACCAACACTGCACAGTCTCCACATTCACACCAGCATTTGTTATCTCTTGTCTTTTTGATGGTCATGCTAACAGGTGTGAGGTGATAGCTCATTATGGTTTTTCGTTTCCCTGATGACTAGTGTTATTGAGCATCTTTTTCATGAACCTGTTGGACTTTCTTTCATAGATCTTCTTTGGAAAAATATCTATTTAGGTTCTTTCCCTATTTTTTTTTAAAGTAGGCTCTATGCCCAATGTAGGGCTTGAACCCATGACCGCACGATCAAGAGTTGCAGGCTCTACCAACTGAACCAGCCAGGCATCCCTTTGCCTATTTTTAAGTTGGATTATTTGGGGGTTTTGGTGTTGAGTTGTATAAATTCTGTATATATTTTGGATATTAACAATTTATCAAATATATGGATCTCAAGTATTTTTTCCCATTCTACAGGTTATCTTTTTCACTTTGTTGATTGTTTCTTTTGCTGTATAGAAGTGTTTTAGTTTGATGTAGTCCCACTTGTTTATGTTTATTTCATTGCTTGTGCTTTAGGTGTCATATCAAAAACAATTATTTCTAAGATGTGAAGGTGCTTTTTTCCTATATTTTCTTATAGGAGTTTCATGGTTTCAGATCTTATATTTAAGTCTTTAATCCACTGTGAGTTCATTTTTGTGAGTGATTTAAGATAGGTATCTAGTATCATTCCTTTACATGTGAATATCCAGTTTTCCCAGCACCGCTTATTGAAGAGATTGTCTTTTTTCCACTGAGTAATCTTGGCTCCTTTGTCAAATATTAGTTGACCATATATACTCGGGTTTATTTCTGGGCTTTTGATTCTGTTCCATTGGTCTATTTGTCTGTTTTCATGCTAGTACCATAATGCTTTGATTACTATAGCTTTACAGTATAGCTTTAAATCAGAAAGTGCGATGCCTCCTGCTTTGTTTTTCTTTCTCAGAATTGCTTTGGATATGTGGAGTCTTTTGTATTCCATAGAAATTTTAGGATTGTTCTGCTTCTGTAGAAAATGCCATTGGAATCTTGATAGGCTTACACTGAATTTATAGATGGCTTTTGGTAGTATTATTTTAATAATTTTAATAATATTTTTAGTTAACATTTAATTACATAATTAAATTACATAATGTAATAATGTGTTAATAATATTAATACTTTTAATCCATGAATGCATACAGGATACCTTTCCATTTCTTCTTTTTAATGTTTATTATTTTGAGAGAGAGAGAGAGTGCACACGTGCATGCACACAAAGGGGAGGGGTAGAGAGAGGAGAGAGAGAGAATCCCAAGAAGGCTTTGCATTGTCAGTGCAGAGCTCTACATGGGTCTCAGTCTCACGAACTGTGAGATTTTGACCTGAGCCAAAATCAGGAGTCGGACAGTTAACTGACTGAGTTACCCATGCCTCCCTACCTTTCCATTTCTTTGTGTCTTCTTTGATTTCTTTTGTCAGTGTTGTGTAGTTTTCAGAATAGAGATCTTTCATCTCCTTGGTTAAACTTACTACAAAGTATTTTATTGTTTTTTATGTATTATAAGTGGAATTGATATATTTTTTTCAGATCATTCACTGTTAGTATATAGAAATATTACTGATCTGTGTGTTGACTTTGTATCTTGCAAAGTTTACTGAATTTATTTATTAAATATAATAGTTTTGGGGCTGAGTCTTTAGGATTTTTTATGTGTAAAATCATGTTGTTTGCGAATAGGCAATTTTACTACTTCCTTTCTCATTCTGATGCCTTTTACTTTTTTTGACTGATTGCTTTGACTAGGACCTCCAGTACTATGTTGAATAGGAGTGGTGAGAGTGGATACTTTTGTCTTGTTCCTGATCTTAGGGGAAAAGCTTTCAGCCTTTCTCCATTGGGTATGATGTTAGCTGTGGGCTTGTCATGTATGGCCTTTATTATATTGAGACATGTTTGAGCTATGCCTAATTTGTTAAATGTCTTTATGATGAATGGTTGTCGAATTTTGTCAAATGCTTTTTCTGTGTCTGTTGAGATGATCCTATAATTCTTTTCTTTTATTCTGTTAATGTGATGTATCACATTGATTTGGAGAAAAGTTTTGAATCATATTCTGTTTTGCTTCCAATTCTTTTTAGAGGAAACAAGATCAAAGTCCTAAATTAAACCCAAGCACATGTACATAGTGGGCACACACACACACAGACACCTCTTTAATTTAAGTTACCATTATGTGTTGGTAATGTTAATGACTTCAATAGTGTTTTCTCACTGACTGACACTTCTATATAATTTCTGATTCTGAGAATATTGTTTTTTAAACTAATAAGTTGATTTGATTTTTATTGATTATGGGAGAAAATATATGCCCAATATCAGATATTAAGAAACAGAAATGGGAAAGAAAAGCTCTAAATCTTGACATTTGTCAAGGGATAAGTAGAGGAAAATGCAAAAATTGGAATTATATTAAATACACATTTTTATACCTTTTTTCATTTTTTTAAATGTTTATTTAGTTTTGAAAGAGAGACGGAGCGTGATGGGGGAAGGAACAGAGAGAGAGAGGGAGACACAGAATCTGAAGCAGGCTTCAGGCTCCAGGCTGTCAGCACAGAGCCAGAGGCAGGGCCCAAACTCACAAAGCGTGAGGTCATGACCTGAGCCGAAGTCAGAAGCTCAACTGATGGAGCCACCCAGGCACCCCTTTTATTATACCTTTTCTAATAAAAAATTAATGTATCTTACATATTGTATCCTCTTAAAATAGTATTCACTCTCATAATCACTTCTTTATTTAGGTTCTTTGGGTCAGGGTTTCTGATTTATGGATATTTCAGATAAAATATATAGATAATGTTGAATCATTCTAATAAGCTGGTAGAGTATGAAATCAAGTCTTAGTCGGGGTGCCTAGGTGGCTCAGTTGGTTAAGCATCTGACTCTTGGTTTTGGCTCAGGTCATGGTCTCATGGTTTTGTGAGTTGAGTCCTGCATTAGGCTCTGTGCTGACAACATGGAGCCTGCTTGGGATTTTCTGTCTCCTCTCTCTGTGCCACTCCCTGCTCATGCTGTCTCTGTCTCTCTCAAAATAAATAAATAAACTTAAAAAAAAATCAAAACTTAGGAAATGAGATAGTGAACATATGGAAGGGCGACAGTCTCTTTTTTAAAAAAAATGTTTATTTATTTTGAGAGAGAGAGTGCACGCATGAGCAGGAAAGGGACAGAGAGAGAGTAAGAGAGGGAATCCCAAGTAGGTTCTGAGCTCTCAGTGCAGAGCCCAATACAGGACTCAGTCTCCTGAACTTACTGTAAGATCATGATCTGAACTAAAATCAAGAGTGGGAGGCTGAATCAAATGAGCCATCCAGGTGGCCCGGGACTGACCGTCTTAATGGGTATAGTGTATGTCTTGAGAAGGAAAAGACAAGGGAAAAGCGTCATTGGCCATGTTTTAGTGTAGAGGAAAGGTGTAATGTTTTATATAATGTGGATGATTAACGTGATAAAGATATTACTGTCATTCACTGCTTTGTGAATGCTGAAAGTGAAGTTGTTCTCGGATAATTCAAGCCTATTTTTCCTTAGTGATACTATATGGTGAGGAGAATGACTCTGCATTAAGGAGAATAGGTTTCACTGTGATGGTGGGAAATGAAATTTTAGCTTAATAGATAGATAAGGCTTTTTTATATCAGAATCATCCATGTTAATTTCTCCTGAATACACAATGGATTTGGTATATTGACTTAGGAGTTTTTTTGGTTTAAAGAAATACCATTTGCTTTTTTTGCCTCCTCAGATATTACTTGTACAATCTGATGTTCCAGACCTGGAGGACCTATGTGCATCAGCGGCAGGAAATGAGGAACAAGTACATGAGAGCTGAGAATCATGGTGAGAAAAGGAAGTACATGTCTAAAAAAATGCCTTCATTTATTTGATTTTTTAAATGAAGACTTAATTTTTTTAGAGCAGTTTTAATTAGGTTCATAGCAAAATTGAGGGGAAGATATAGTGATTACACATTTACCCCCTTTCCCCCACATGTATAGTCTCTCCCACTATCATCCTCACTCAACAGAGTAGTACATTTGTTACAATGAATCTGCATCAACACATCATTATCAAAGTCCACAGTTGACCTCAGGGTGCACTCTTGGTGTTATACATTCTATGGACATGTATCCATCATTATGGTATCCTAGAGTATTTTCACTGCTGTAGAAATCTATGCTCTGCCTATTTAGTTCATCTCCTCCCCCTTGCAACTTTTAACTGTCTTCATAGTTTTGCCTTTTCCAAAATGTCATATAATTGAAATCATATAGTATGGATGTAACCTTTTCAGATTGACTTCTTTTACGTGGTAATATGCACTTAAGATTCCTCCATATCTTTTATGGCTTGATAGCTCATTTCTTTTTAGTGCTGAATAATCCAATGTCTGGATGTACCACAATTTAACCATTTCTAGAAGGACATCCCGGTTGCTTCCAAATTTTGGCAATTATGAATAAAGCTTCTGTAAATATCCATGTGCAAGTTTTTGTGTGGACATAAGTTTTCAACTCTGTTGGGTAAATACCAAGGATTGCGATTGCTGATCAAATGGTAAGAGTATGTTTAGTTTTGTAAGAAACTGCCAAACTGTCTTCCAGAGTAGCTATACTGTTTTGCATTCCCACCAGCAATGAATCAGAGTGTCTGTTGCTCCACATCCTCACCAGCATTTGGTGTTGTCAGTGTTCTGGATTTTGGCCATTCTAATAGGTGTGTAGCGATATCTTGTTGTTTTAATTTGTATTCCCTGATGATATATGACGTGGAGCATCTTTTCATATGCATATTTGCCATTTGTATGTTTTTGCTGAGGCATCTGTTAAGGTCTTTCGCCCATTTTTAAAATTGGATTGTTTTCTTGTTGGGTTTTAAGAGTTCTTTGTATATTTGGGATAACAATTTTTTTTTTCAGATGTGCCATTTGCAAATATTTTCTCCCAGTCTGTGGCTTTTCTCCTCATTCTCTTTACATTGTCTTTTGCAAAGCAAAAGTTTTTTAATTTTAATGAAGTCCAGCTCATCAAATTTTTCTTTCATGGGTCATACTCTTAATGTTATACCATACACAAGATATCTGAGATTTCTCCTGTGTTATTTCTAGAGGTTTTATAGTTTTGTGTCACATTTAGTTCTGTAGTCCACTTTGGGTTAATTTTTATGAGGCTTTATAAGGTCTGTGTCTAGATTCTTTTTTTTTTTTTTGCATGTTTAAGTCCAGTTGTTTCTGCACCATTTGTTGAAAACACTATCTTTACTCCATTATAATGCCCTGCTCCTTTGTCACCAATATCACTTTGTTTTGATTACTGTAGCTTTGCAGTTAGTCTTGAAGTCAGGTAGTGTCATTGCTCCAACTTTATTCTTCTCCTTTAGTATTGTGTTAGATATTCTAGGTCTTTTGCCTCATATAAACTTTAGAATCAGATTGTTGATTTTTGTTGGGATTGCACTGAGTCTATAGATCAAGTTGGGAAGACCTGACATCTTGACAATATTGAGTCTCCCTATCCATAATAATGGAATATCCCTCCATTTATTTAGTTCATTGATTTCATTCATCAGTTTTCAGTTTTCCTCATACAGACATTGTATATATTTTGTTAGATTTATACCTGACTATTTCATTTTTTGGTGGGTAATGTAGATTCTATGGGATTTTCAATGCAGATTGTTAAGTCATTTGTGAAGAGAGACCGTTTTATTCCTTCCTTTCCAAGTTATTTTTATTACACTGGCTGGCTAGAGCTTCCAGTAAGATATGAAATAGGAGTGGTGAGAGTAGACATCCTTGCCTTGTTCCTGCTCTTAAGGGAAAAGCATTCAGTCTTTAACCATTAAATATGATGTTAGCTGTACGTTTTTCTTTTTGGTAGATGTCCTTTATCAATTAAGGAAGTTGTTTTTTATTCCTAGTTTTCTGAACATTTTTATCCTTAAGAGGTATTGAATTTTATTGAATGATTTTTCTGTATCTATTGAGATGATTCACGCTTTTCTATTTTAGTCCTTTAATATGGTGAAACACAGAGCAATTTTCAAATTTTGAACCAGTCTTACATTCCTCAGATTAATGCCATTCTTTATATATTCCTGGGTTCAGTTTGCCAACTATTTTGTTGAAGATTTTTACATCTGTATTCATGAGGATATTGGTCTGTAGTTTTTTCTTGTAATTTCTTTTTCTGGTTTTAGTTCAGGGGTAATACTGGCCTCATAAAATGAGTTGGGAAGTGTTTCCTTGTCTTCTGTTTTCTAAAAAGGATTTGTAGGTTTGGTATTATTTCTTACTTAAAAATTCGGTAAAATTCTTCAGCGAACTCACCTGGGCCTGGAGTTTTCCTTGTTGGAGAGTTTTGGGGTTTGAATTCAAGTTTTTGAGTAGAATGAAAACTATTTAGGTTACCTCTGAAGGAGTTTTGGTAATTTGTCTTTCAAGGAATTAGTCCATTTTAAATATGTTGTTGAATTTATGGGCATAGAGTCATTTGAAGTATTCCATTATTATAATATTAATGTCTGCAGGGTTTGTAGTGATAGCTCCTCTCTGATTCCTAATAGTGATCATTTATATCTTTAACCTTTTATTCTTGTTTACTATGACTAGAGCTTTAATAGTTTTATCCGTCTTTTCAAATAACCAGCTTTTACATTCATTTTCTGTTTTTCTGTTTTCAAGTTCCTTGATTTCTGCTCCTGTCTTTATTATTACCTCACTTCTACAACATTTGGTTTTAATTTGCTTTTTTCCCCCCTAGTTTCTTAAGATACAAGCTGAGATTACTGATTTTAGCCTTTTCCTGTTTTCTAACACAAGCATTTACTGTAATAAAGTTTCCCCTAAGTACCATTTTAACCATACCTCACAGATTTTAATATTTGCAGTTTTGTTTTCATTCAATGAGAAATATTTTCTAATTTCCGTGAAGACTTCCTTTTTGACCCACAAGTTATCTAGAAGTGTGTTTAGTCCTATATTGAGGATTTTCTAATACCTTTCCATATTTATAGAAATAGTTCAAAATAGGAGAGGAGTTAAGATGGCAGAGTAGTATGGGGACCCTGAGCTTGTCTGTCCCTGAAATGCAGCTAGATCAGCATCAAGCCATTTCGAACACCTAGGAAATTGATCTGAGGATTAATGCAACAATCTGCAGAATTTGAGCCAGAGAACTTGGCAGGTATGCAGTGTGGAGAAGCGAATTGGGGGAGAGAAAAGCCCCAGAGCTGCTGAGGGTAGGGAGCCATTTTCATGGAGAGAAGACAGAGAAAGAGAAAGAAGGGAAGTGCAGCATATCAAGATCGCACAAAAAGCAGCACTCTCCCCTAAAATAGCTGGAGAGAGAGAGAGAGAGGGTGAAAACAGTCATAGGGGACAGGACAAGAAATCTGTTCCCCAAAACCATTGATGAGAAAGGAGAGGGTTTCAATACTGCCAGGATTCTATAAACAGTGGAGCACAGATTCTGAATTTTGGAGCTCTGGTGAGGAAGAAGGGCCAATCCCCAGGAGGAGGCAGCATGGTCTGAGGGGTCCATGTGCCACACGGAGAAAAGCAGTTCCCCTGCTTGGAGAGCATTTGCTAGAGGCTATACAGCCTATCTGCAGGCAAAATTCCAGCAGACCCTGGAGAGCTGCAAAGCTTACTGATATTGGAACAAAGACACCAGAATACAGCAAGACCTGGTGCTGGCTGTGTGTTGTGATTTACCATAAACTGAGTCTCTGCCAGTGTCCAATCATGCAACATTTTCTGGGGCAAGTCAATACCTGGCCATTGCTCCATGAGACACTCCCTCAGAGAATCACCTCAGGTCCAAGCCATGGGGGTCTCTGAAGTATGGGATTTTGAAACATATCCCTATCTGAGATAAAACTCTGGAGGGAGGTGCCACCTGGCTGGCAGACAGCATGAAATTCCTGCACCAGACACTCGAGAGCTAGGTGAAGCCATTTTCACCTCTAGCGCACACACAGATAATACCAGTGAGCTAAGCAGCACCACCAAGTGGAAAACGGAGCCATTACACCAAGCCCCACCCATTTGTGCCCTCCAGGAACATCCCCCAGAAGAAGAGCACAAATCCCTTCCACCTTAATCTAGGGACTGTAGTGTGCAGAGTTTCAGTTCTAGGGAAACTGTATGTAATTTCGTTTGGGTTTCATTCTGTTGGCTTTTTCGTTTTTGTTGCTCCTTTTTCTGCTTATGTTGTTTGCTTTTTCCTTTTCTTTCTCTTTCTTGGATTCAGAAAGAGCAAATTTATTTTTTATTTTTTTATTCTAGTTTATTTTATTTTACTCTATTTTACTTAAAAATTTATTATTTAAACTTTTTTTTGGTCTTTTTCTTTTTTCTCTTTTCCACCAAGCTTCTTTCAACAAACAGACCAAAACACACCAAGAATCTAAATTCCTTTATTCGATTTTTGCTTTGTTTTTAATTTAAAAGTTTTTATTTTTTATTAATTTTTTTCTTCCTCCAAAATGACAAGATGGAGGAATTCATCCCAAAAGAAAGAACAGGAAGAAATGATGGGTAGGGATTTAAACAACACAGATATAAGTAAAATATCTGAACTAGAATTTAAAACCATGATTATAAGAATATTGGGAGGGGTTGAAAAAAGCATAGAAGACACCAGAGAATCCCTTTCTGCAGAGATAAAAGAACTAAAATCTAGTCAGAGTGAAATTAAAAATGCTATAACTGAGATGCAATCTCCAGTGGATGCCATGATGGCAAGGATGGATGAAACAAAGCAGCAAATCAGTGATATAGAAGATAAAATTATGGAAAATAATAAAGCAAAAAAAGAGGGAAATAAAGGCAAAAGATCACAATACAAGACTTTTTTTTTAATGTTTATTTATTTTTGAGAGAGAGAGAAACAGCATGAGTGGGGGAAGAGCAGAAAGAAGGAGACATAGAATCCAAAGCAGGTGTTAGCACAGAGCCGAATGCAGGGCTCTAGCTCACGAACTGTGAGACCATGACCTGAGCTGAAGTCAGACTGAGCCACCCAGGTGCCCCGATCATGATACAAGACTTACAGAGCTCAGCGACTTATTAAAGAGGAATAACATGTGTATCATGGGAGTCCCAAAAGATGAAGAGAGAGAAAAAGGAGCAGAAGGGTTATGTGAGCAAATTGTAGATGAAAACTTTCCTAATCTGGGAAAGGATACAGACCTCAAAATCCATGAAGAACAGAGAACTGCCATTAGATTCAACAAAACCCAACCATCACCAAGGTATATTATACTCAAATTCACAAAATAGGGAAAGAATCACGAAAGCAGCAAGGGGAAAAAAGTCCTTAACCTACAGGGGAAGACAGATCAGGTGTGCAGGAGTTCTGCCCACAGACACTTGGCAGGCCAGAAAGGAGAGGTGGGATATATTCAATGTGCTCAGTGGGAAAAATATGCAGCCAAGAATTCTTTATCCACAAAGGCTGTCATTCAGAATAGAAGGAGAGATAAAGAGTTTCCCAAACAACAAAATCTAAAGGAGTTTGTGACCATTAAGCCAGCCCTGCCAGAAATTTT
Organism: Cryptoprocta ferox; assembly: GCA_028646485.1. Taxonomy (NCBI): domain Eukaryota; kingdom Metazoa; phylum Chordata; class Mammalia; order Carnivora; family Eupleridae; genus Cryptoprocta; species Cryptoprocta ferox. The sequence goes on along the minus strand of CM053566.1, from coordinate 19,493,393 downwards.
AGCGGGGGACTCTTTGGAGAAAAAACAAAACAAAAGAGACCAAAAGCAACAAAGACCAGAAAGGGCCAGAGGATATCACCAAAAAAACCATCAACTCTACAGGCCACATAGTGGCACTAAATTCCTATCTTTGAATAATCACTCTAAATGTAAATGGACTAAATGTTCCAATCAAAGGACAGGATATTAGAATGGATTTAAAAAATAAGACCCAGGGACCCCTGAGTGGCTCAGTCAGTTAAGTGTCCAACTTCGGCTCAGGGCATGATCTCATGGTTGGTGGGTTCGAGCCCCGCGTCGGGCTCTGTGCTGAATGTTTGCTCAGAGCCTGGAGCCTGCTTTGGATTCTGTGTCTCTTTCTCTCTCTGACCCTTCCCACTCATGCTCTGTCTCAATCTACCTCTCAAAAAATAAAGACCCATTTATATGCTGCCTGTAGGAGACTCATTTTAGACCTAAAGACACCTGCAGATTGAAAGTAGGGGGATGGAGAACCATCTGTCATGCTAATTGACATCAGAAGAAAGCAAGAGTGGCTGTATTTCTATCAGAAAAACTAGATTTTAAAACAAAGACTGTAACAAGTTGAAGAAGGGCCTAAAATCGTAATTAAAGAAGATCTAACAATTGTAAATACTTATGCCCCCAACTTGGGAGCACCCAAATATATAAATCAATTAATCATAAACATAAACTCATTGATAAAATACAATAGTAGGGGACTTTAACACCCCACTTACAGCAATGGACAGATCATCTCAGCAGAAAATCAACACGGAAACAGTGGCTTTGAATGATACACTGGACTATATGGACTTAACAGATATATTCAGAACATTTCATCCTAAAGCAGCAAATACCCATTCTTCTCAAGTGCGCATGGAACATTATCCAGAATAGGTCACATACTGAGTCACAAATCAGCCCTCAACAAGTACAAAAAGATTGATATCATATCATGCATATTATCAGACCACAACACTATGAAACTTGAAATCAACCACAAGAAAAAATTTGGAAAGACCATAAATACTTGGAGATTAAAGAACATCTTATTAAAGAATGAATGGGCTAACCAAGAAATTTAAGAGGAAATTAAAAAGTACATAGAAGCCAATGAAAATGAAAACGCGACAGTCCAAAATCTTTGGGATGCAACAAAGACAGTGATAAGAGGGAAGCATATAGCAATCCAGGCCTTCCTAAAGAAGGAAGAAATGTCTCAAATACAGCCTAACTTTACACCTAAAGGAGCTGGAAAAAGAACAGCAATTAAAGCCTCAAACCAGCAGAAAAAGGGAAATAATAAAGATTAGGGCAGAAATCAATGATATAAAAATAAAAAAAACAGAACAGATCAACGAAACTAGGAGTTGATTTTTTTAAAGGAATTAACAAAATTGATAAACCCCTAGCCAGATTTATCAAAAAGAAAAAGCAAAGGACCCAAATAAATCATGAATGAAAGAGGAGAGATCACAAACAACACCATAGAAATACAAACAATATTAAGAGAATATTGTGAGCAATTACATGCCAACAAATTGGGGAATCTGGAAGAAATGGATAAATTCCTAGAAACATATAAACTACCAAAACTGAAACAGGAAGAAATAGAAAATTTGAACAGACCCATAACCAGAAAGAAATTCAATCGGTAATCAAAAATCTCCCAACAAACAAGAGTCCAGGGCTGGATGGCTTCCCAGGGGAATTCTACCAAACATTTAAAGAACAGTTAATACCTGTCCGTTTGAAGCTGTTCCAGAAATAGAAATGGAAGGAAAAGTTCCAAATTTATTCTATGAGGTCAACATTACCTCGATTCCAAAACCAGACAGACCCCACTGAAAAAGAGAATTACAAACCAATTTCCCTGATAAACATGGATGCAAAAATTCTCAGCAAGATACTAGCAAACCAAATCCAACAATATATTAAAAGAATTATTCACCACGAAGTGGGATTTATTCCTGGGCTGCAGGGGTGGTTCAATATCCACAAATCAATCAACATGATAAATCACATTAATAAAAGAAAGGATAAGAACCACATGATCCTCTCAATAAATGCAGAAAAAGCATTTAACAAAACATTAGCCTCTTTCTTGATTAAAAAAAAAAAACCCTTAAGAAAGCAGGGATAGAAGGAACATACCTCAACATTATAAAGACCATATACAAAAGACTCACCACTAATATCCTCAATGGGGGAAAATTGAGAGCTTTCCCTCTAAGGTCAGGAACATGACAGGGATGCCCACTCTCACCACTGTTGTTCAACATAGTACTGGAAGTCCTAGCCTCAGGAATCAGACAACACAAAGAAATAAAAAGCATCCAAATTGGTAAGGAAGAAGTCAAACTTGCACTCTTGCAGATGACATGATACTCTATGTGGAAAACCCAGAAGACTCTACCAAAAAACTCTTAGAACTGATATATGAATTGAGCCAAGTCACAGGATATAAAATCAACATACAGAAGTCAGTTGCATTTCTATATGCCAATAATGAAGCATCAGAAAGAGAAATCAAGGAATTGATCCTATTTATAACTGCACCAAAAACTGTTAGATGCCTAGGAGTGAACCTAACCAAAGAGGTAAAAGATCTGTATGCTAAATAGTATACAAAGCTTATGAAAGAAATTGAAGAAGACACAAAGAAATGGAAAAACATTCCATGCTCATGGATTAGAAGAACAGTTCTTGTTAAATTGTCTGTACTACCCAAAGCAATCTACACATTCAATCCAATCCTTATCAAAATAAAACCAGTTTTCTTCACAGAGCTGGAACAAACAATCCTAAAATTAGTATGGCACAAGAAAAGACCCCAAATACCCAAAATAATTTTTTGGGTATTGAAAAAGAAAACCAAAGCTGGAGGCATCACAATTCCGGATTTCAAGTTGTATTACAAAGCTGTTATTATCAAGATCATATGGTACTGGCACGAAAACAGACATGTAGGTCAGTAGAACAGAAATGGACCCACAAATGTATGACAAACTAATCTTCGACAAAGCAGGAAAGAATATCCAGTGGATAAGAAACAGTCTCTTTAGCAAATGGTATTGGGAAGACTGGACTGACATGCAGAAGAATGAACCTGGACCACTTTCTTCTACCATACACAAAACTAAACTTAAAATGGATGAAAGACCAAAATGAAACACAGGAAACCATGAAAATCCTAGTGGAGAACACAGGCAACAACCTCTTTGACCTCGGCCACAGCAACTTTTTACTAGACATATCTCCAGAGGCAAGGAAAAAAAAGCAAAAATGAACTATTGGGACCTCATCAAGATAAAAACCTTCTGCACAGTGAAGGAAACAGTCAACATAACCAAAAGGCAACCAGCGGAATGGGAGAAGATATGTGCAAATGACATATCAGATAAAGAGTAAGTATTCAAAATCTATGAAGAACTTATCAAACTCAACACCCAAAAAACAAATAATCCAGTGAACAAATGGGCAAAAGACATGAACAGACATTTTTCCAAAGAAGACATCCAGATGGCTAACAGACGCATGAAAAGATGCTCAACATCACTTATCATCAGGGAAATACATATCAAAACCACAATGAGATAAATAACTCACAGCTATCAGAATGGCTAAAACTAACAACTTGGAAACAACAAATGTTGGTGAGGATGCAGAGAAAGGGAAACACTCTTGCACTTTGGTGGGAATGCAAACTGGTGCAGCTACTTTGGAAAACAGTATGGAGGTTCCTCAAAAAATTAAAAATAGAGCTACCCTATGACTCAGCAGTTGCACTACCTAGGTATTTATCCAAAGGATACAAAAATGCTGATTTGAAGGGGCACATGAACCCCAGTGTTTATAGCAGCACTATCAGCAGTAGCCTAAATATGGAAAGAGCCCAAATGTCCATTGACTGATGAATGGATAAAGAAGATGTGGTATATTTATATAATGGAATATTACTCAGCAATGAAAAAGAATGAAATCTTGCCATTTGCAACATCATGGATGGAACTAGAATGTATTATGCTAAGCGAAATAAGTCCGAGAGAGACAAATCTATGACTTCACTCATATGTGGAATTTAAGAAATGAAACAAATGAACATTGGGGAAGGGAAGGGAAAATAAAAACAAAATAAAATTAAAAAAGGGCAAACCATAAGAGACTCTTTTTTAAAAAAAATAGTTTTTAAGTTTACTTATTTATTTTGAGAGGGGGGAGGGAGGGAAAGAGAGAGAACGAGTTGGGGAGGGGCAGATAGAGGAGAGAGAGAATCCCATGCAGGCTCTACACTGACAGAGCGGGGCTTGAACTCACAAACTGTGAGATCATGATGTGAGCTGAAACCAAGAGTCGGACATTTAACCAGCTGAACCACCCAGGAACCCTAATAAGAGACTCTTAAATACAGAAGATAAACTGAGGCTTGCTGGAGGGGTGTTGGGTGGAGGGATGGGCTAAATGGGTGATGGACATTAAGGAGGGCACTTGTTGGTATGAGCACTTGGTTTTGTATGTAAGCCAATTTGACAATAAATTATATAAATAAATGTATATATGTATGTAAGTGATGAATCACTAAATTCTGTTCCTGAAACCATTATTACACTATGTTAGCTAACTTGGATTTAAATAAAATGAAAAAAATAAATAGTTCAGAATATCTTTATTGATTTTCTAGTTTACTACATTATAATTAGACAACAGACTTAGTACAATATCAGTTCTGTTACATTTGTTCAGGTTTGTTTTATTTTGTTTCAGAACATGCTTTGTCTTATGCATTCTTCTGTCTCTTATTATTATTTAAAGATATAATGAATACAGCTATATTATGGGGTAGAAAGAAAAGTCACTTGAATTCTTCAGATAAAAAGAGTTACTTCTGACATATGACAGTTGACTCAGGCTATGCCCACAGACCTCAGGAATGTCTTTTCACTCTCATACTGTTAAGTAAAAAAGTAACAAGTACTTTCAGGCCTTTGGGAAATGTGGTTCTCAAATTTTCTAGAATCATGGCAGAGACCATTAATGCAGATTCTTGGGTACCACCCTTAGAAAATAATAGCTTGAATTTATTGGAGACACTTTTCATAGATTATCTCATTTACCCTGGGCAAACATACCTTTAACAAAGGCACCATTTTATAGATGAAGAACTTGTGTGAGGTTACTCAGCCCAGTGACAAGCTCAGTATTCACACCTGTTGTATCTTACTCAGGAACCCAAACTCTAAACCACAGCAGCGTTGCCTGAGGGGGCTTCAGGAAGCTACATGTTGTATTCTCTGTGTTTTGACTTGACTTGTTAATTGCTATGAAATAGAAATAAAGGTCTTGTCCTACTGACCACATTTTGGAGAAAGTCCTGAAAATGGTTGACATAATTTTGTTTTCTCCTTTGTATTCTAAAAAGAACAGAAATTAATTTCATTAGTGATGGCTTTCATAATGAAAATGGCATTACTGCGGGGCGCCTGGGTGGCTCAGTTAGTTAAGCATCCAACTTCGGCTCAGGTCATGATCTTGCGGTTTGTGAGTTCGAGCCCCACATTGGGCTCTGTGCTGACAGCTTGGGGCCTGGAGCCTCCTTCAGATTCTGTGTCTCCCTCTCTCTCTGCCCCTCCCATGCTCATGCTCATGCTCTGTCTCTGTCTCTCAATAATAAGTAAAAATGTTTTAAAATTTTTTAAAAGGAAAAGAAAATGGCATTACTGCAAAGGGAGACCTATGGACCTTTGCACTTCCCATATCTGGTAAATTCTCTTTCTTCCAGGATCACTACTGGTCCTTTTTATTCCAAGCAGATATAGGTAGTATCCTTTTCTTTTGTCTTGCTTATTCTACTTTACAATTATTATTTTAAGCAGCAAGTTTTAGAATATGATTTTTTCTCCTTTAACTTTATACTGTGGAAAATTTTAAATGTCTACAAAATTGAAAAAGGAGTAATGAACCTCCATGTACCTCACTCAGCTTCATCAGTTACCAACTCACACCAGTCTTACTTCTCTGCTTTTTTGTGTTATTTACATCATTTCATCTGTTAATATTACAGAACATATATCTAAAAAGAAGAGCTTTTAAAACAGAGGATTTCTGAACAGTGTAGTATATTGACCTTCCTTTAAGTGGTTTGTAAATGTCATCACTTATATAGCCATTCTTCACCTGTCCTTGTATCCTTATTCATTGTGTAGAGCTTTACAATTTTTCCACCAGGGGGCACTTGAAGGCTGGATGAATTTATTTATTTATTTATTTATTTATTTATTGCATATTTCCCATTTATTTTTTTCTTTTATACTTTATTGTCAAGTTGATTTCTATATAATACCCAGTGCTCATCCCCACAAGTGCCCTCCTCCATGCCCATCAACCCCTTCCCCTCTCCCCCTCCCCCATCAAGGCTGGATGAATTTAGATATTCAAAAGGAGGGGTGAATACAGAGAGCCCAAGAGCTTCTATATAACCCAGAGTAATCTATCATCTCTCCCTCCTCTTTTTTGAAAACCTTTTTGTGCATCTAGATGCAAAGCAAAAGATGCGGCAGGCCTGGAAGTCCTGGCTGATCTACGTGGTTTTTCGTAGAACCAAACTTCAGATGCAGACCACCGCCTTGGAGTTTAGGCAGCGGAGTATTTTGTGGTGAGTGTGTTCAATTGCCCTGCAAATCAGCAGCTATCATTTTACCCCTTTCTTGTTTTATGCACCATAAATACCCACTTTACAGGTGCCTGGGTGGCTCTGTTGGTTAAGCAACCAACTCTTGATTTTTTTCAGCTCAGGTCATGATCTCACAGTTTGTGAGATCTAGCCCCCCGTTGGGCTCTGCACTGACAGAGTGGTGCCTGGTTGGGATTCTCTCTTTCCCTCTCTCTCTTCCTCTCCCCTGCTCGTTCTGTCTTTCTCAAAATAAATAAACATTTTTTTAAAAAGCCCACCGCAGGGTGCCTGGGTGGCTCATTCAGTTAAGTGTCTGACTTCAGCTCAGGTCATGATCTCACAGTTGAAGGGTTTGAGCCCCGCATTGGGCTCCATGCTGGTGGTGTGGAGACTGCTTAGAATTCTCTTTTTCTCCCTCTCTCTCTGCCCTTGCTCAACTCATGCTTTCTCTTTCTCAAAAATAAACTAATTAAAAAAAACCCACCTTAAAACAGTGTTTCAACATAATTGATCCTTAAATAAATATTTATTGACAACTTGTACAACTATACTATCAGGTGTTCACATAATAAACAGTAACAGTAATTGAGAACTGTGTTCTAAACCCTGTGTTATTTGTGTGTGTTAATTTTTTAATGTAAAGTCTCATTTCATCATCACCATAAACTAACATAAGTATTGTTTTTGTAGAGATTAAGATACACAGAGTCCAGGGGCACCTGGGTGGCTCAGTCAGTTGAGTGTCTGACGCTTCATTTTATCTCAGGTCATGATATCATGGTTCGTGGGTTCGAACTCCACGTCAGGCTCTGCACTGATATAGCATGGAGCCTGCTTGGGATTCTCTCCCTCTCTTTGCCCTTCCTCCACTCACGCACACGTGTGCACTCTCTTTCTCAAAATAAATACATAAACATAGGGGCAAAAAAGATACACAAGGGGTCTCAGAAAGATTGAGTGATTTGCCTGGGCTCATATAAGTTGTGATTGGCAAAATCAGGCTCAGTTACCCATCTTTCTGTTGCCAACGCCCATTCTCTTAACTGCCCTGTATAGCATTTCATCAGCATGGTCCACACCTTGGAAGGACATGAGTTAGTTGACTTTGAAAACCAGACATGTGTAACAGTGAGCTGCTTTATAATGGCAATGATCCCACTGGATGTTGTCTCTGGTTGGTCCTTTGGTGTCCTGAATGGCAGCATATTAAAAGCTCAAAAGAGCTGGATCTTCTATGTAGTATGGATAAGAGCAGAAGCTTTGCAGCTAAACTGAGTTGAGCTCAAATCCATGTTCCCACATGTATAGTTGGGTCCTTTCACTTCCACATTTCACTCTCCTTGTTTGTGAAATAGGCACACCTTGAAGTATCTTTCAGGGTTGTCATGGGAGATAAATATGATGACATCTGAAATATTTAGCATGGTATCCAGAACATCAGTACACCTAAAAATTCTTTTTAGAATTTAAATTTAAATTATTTAAATAACTTAAATTTAAGTTATTTAAAATTGACAAATATTATTGAATGCTTAATAAGTGTGCATTTCTATTAGAGTCTATGGGGGATATTTTTACATAATTTTATTTATGGGGGTTTAAAATGTTACTATTGGGGCACCTGGGTGGCTCAGTTGGTTAAGCATCTGACTTTGGCTCAGGTCATGATCTCATGATCCGTGAGTTCAAGCCCTGGCATCGGGCTCTGTGCTGACAGCTCAGAGCCTGGAGCCTGCTTCCAATTCTGTGTCTCCCTCTCTCTCTGCCCTCTTCCATTCACACTCTGTCTCTCTCAAAAATAAATGAACATTAAAATGTTCCTAGTCCTGTATTGGATACTGGGGCTGAATTCAGGCAACTTGTAATTCCCTAAGTGCTTAAAATGGTAAGTAGTAATGCAAGATAGCTTGAGATTTTGAAGTGAGTGATGCAGCTAAGCACGGCCCAGGTTAGGATGACAATAAAGATTTTGCTAGGTTAGAGTGACCAAAGTGAGTGCTTCTGTAAAAAGCAGAGGTTGCAAACTCTCATTTTCTCATTACTATTTTCCTACAGCAAATTAGAAAATAAGCAGAAAAGAAGTCAAGACTGGAGATCTAAAAACCATGTTTTTTGTAATTTGTTCTGTGAAAGCTCCTGAATTTTTTTATATTGGCAATAATTCATATTTTTAAATGTGTATAGTTCCAAATAGAGCATGTCTTTAGTTTCTAAGACTGGATCTGACCTTAGGAACCATCAGTTTCCAGCCCTTAATTGGGTGTTCTAGTACTGCTTCTTGTTTTTTTCAGCAGTGGCTCCAACAGATGTCAATTGAGATGGAACAGTGAGGGAATAGGGACTTGACCTAAGGGTTCGAGGCCCAGCTCTCATTGACCTTCTCTTTTCTGGGTGGCTTTTTTTGACGTGTTCCATCTTCGGTTCTCTGACAGGGTATGGTGGAGCCACTGGAGGCAGCAGCTGGGACAGGTCCATGTGGGCCATGTCCTCCATGCATCAGCTGTGAAGCACAGGGCCCTGAGCCTCCAGCTGCAGGTGAGTGCAGCAGACTCTGGCTTTGGTGTCCTCTGTCCATGTTGTCAAGCCCCACGCCCACAGAGGGTAGGGTTGGACTCCTAAGAAGAAGGCTGGCCATCATGCTGCTGCCTCTCTCCTGGGCCCTCCCTGCAGCTAACGGGGTGGCGGGGCACGGGGTGGAGGGCAGAAGCAACATGGAAGGCTGGGCTCAACAGATAGAGGCTGCTATTAGGTATATGCTAGGGGCACCTGGGTGGCTCAGTCGCCTAACTGTCCGACTTCGGCTCAGGTCCTGATCTCGTAGTTGTGAGTTCAAGCTGTACACCAGGCTCTGTGCCAACAGCGCAGAGCCTGGAGACTGCTTTGATCCTGTTTCTCCATCTCTGCCGCCACCATCCCACTTGGGTGTGCATGTGCTTTCTCTCTTTCAAAAATAAAATAAAAACATTTTAAAAATATGCTTAAACGTGATTACCAATGGTTTGTATAGTGCATCTGCTAACCATGGAGCTGGTAAGGCACTTATGAATTAGTTATAAATATGATTAAAGAAACAACAGTATATTGTTTATTTCCTTATTGCTTTTTTTCCTACAGCAAATTAGAAAATAATGAGGGCAGAAAAGAAACTGAGGCTGTAAAGAAAACCTGGCTTCTAAATATAATTTTGCTTATATTAGAGGTTTCTTTTGAGTAAGCTACTAGCTTTTGGTCAGTAATAAAGGCCTAACATCTGTACGAAGACTATGCTGTGGTGAAGCTTTCTTGTGACCGTTGATAGACTCTGAGTTTCTGTCAAGTCTTTGGTCTGCTGAGTACTTCTAGGGCTGCCATGTCAATTATAGAGAATAGAACAGGGACTAAGAAAAAAAAAAGTGACCTTTATAAAGGAGTAAATCTCTTTTTAATCTGACAACATGTTGTATTGTCAATGCAAATGTTTGCAGTATATGGAAATCACATGCAAATACAGTCATCTAGGTCAGGGGTCCACAGACTGGCCCACATGTCATATTTGGCCTGCAGTCTGTTGTAAATAAAGTTTTATTGGGATGCAGTTATACCTGTATTGTCCAAGGTTGCTTTCAGGCTACAAGGGCAGAGTTGAGTAGTTCCCACAGAGACTGTGTGTCATGCAAGTCTAAAATAGTTATTAATTGACTTTGAAGAAAAAATTTGCTCAAGGCACCTGGGTGGCTCAGTCAGTTAAGCATCCGACTTTGGCTCAGGTCATGATCTCACAGTCTGTGAGTTCGAGCCCCGCATTGGGCTCTGTGCTCCATCTACCACCATCCGTCCTCAGAGATGGCCCCTGCACTGATACAAAGTTATCATTCTCTTGTGTTTTTTTTTCCCACTTGTAGAAATGTATGCATACACACCCACAAAGAAGAAATGTTCTGGCTTTGTGTAGTTAGGAAATTGATGAATGGTGTCACACTGGACATTTACTATGCAGCTTGCCTTTTTTTATGCAACAGTATATTTTTGAGGTGTACCCTTGTAGGTATATAGAGATCTATTAACTGTACACTATGCCATTGTACGAATAAGGCACAGTTTATCTGCTTCAATAGTAGTCAATATTAAACTAGTTAATAATACTAATGATGGACTATAGGTTACTTCTACATATTTTCAATTACAAGCGGTGCTGCAGAGAGCATTTTAAAACATATATTCTTGTGCAAGAGTCGGAGAGATTCTGTAGTCTGGTTCCTGGAAGTGACCTTGTTGGGTAATTGGGTATTCATCTCTCTGTCCTATTAAGGATTATCCAGTTGCTTTCCAGTGTTGTGCCAATTTAAGTGGTAATGTTTCAGTTCTTGTTTCTTTCTGCCTCCTTAGCACTGTGCACTGCCAGACTTGGTCATCTTCACAGATTTGATAGGTGTAGAATTTCACTGTTGCTTTAATTTGTGTTTCACTGATTCCTGGTGAGGCCCAGCATCTCTTCAGATGCTTGTTTGTATTTGGGTTTTTGCTTTTCAGCTTGTTTACATCCCTCACTCTTTTTTAGGTTGGGTTATTTGGCCTTTTTTAAAAAAATAATTGATTTGTGGACATTGTTTTGGATTCTGCTTACTAACCTTTTGAGTGTTAGGGGAGCCTGGGTGGTTAAATGTCTGACTCTTGATTTTGGCTCAGGTCATGATCTCACAGTTTGTGAGTTTAAGCCCCACATCAGGCTCTGTGCTGACTGTGGAGCCTGCTTGGAATTCATTCATTCATTCTCTCTCTCCCCCTCCCCCTCTCTCCCCCTCCCTCCCCCTCTTTCCTCCTTTCCTCCTCTCTCCCCCACTTTCTCTCTCCCTCTCTCTCCCTCTCTCTCCCTCTCTCTCCCTCTGTCTCCCCCTCTCTCCCTCTCTCCCTCTCTCTCCCCCCTCCCTCCATCCCTCTTACTCCCCTCTCTCACCCTCCCCCCTCAAGAGTAAATAAATAAATTTAAAACAACAGAAACCAAAAGCTAATCTTTTGAGTGTTATGTGCTTTACAGGTACTTTCTTCCAGTCTATAGCTTTTTTTTTTTTTTTGCTTTGTTTATGATGCCTTTTTTTCCACATAGATATTATTAATTTCACCCTTGCCTAATTTATTCTTCTATCTTATAGTTTGGTCTTTAATATATTTTGAGTTTAATTTTATAAGTTGTCTGAAAAGGGTCTTAGTTTTGATATGGATATGGATATCCATATGGATGATTAATTGCTGCAGCACTATTTGCTGATTCATCAATCCTTTATCTTTTTTTTTAAGTTATTTATTTTGAGGCAGGGAGGAGCAGAGAGAGAGGAAGAGAGAGAGAATCCCAAGCAGGCTCTGCACGGGGCTCAATCTCACAAATTGTGAGATCATGACCTGAGCCAAAATGAAGAGTCAGATACTTAACCGACTAAGCCACCCAGGTGCCCCGGTCCTTTATCTTTTTTATATGATTATTAATCTACTTTCACTATAGAGTAAGGTCCCAGTTATTTATGCGTCTGTTCTGGGCTCTCCATTCCATTGATCTGTATTTCTGTCTCTGAGCCAATACCATACCTTTAATTGTGATTTAATGAAGCAGGTAAGAAAGAGCAAATGTTCAGACTACCTAGATTTCTGCGTCAATCACCTATTAGCTTTGTACCTTTTAATGAGTTACTTACCCTCCCTGTACCGTAGATTTCTTATCTGTAGGTAGGTAATAATAGTACCTACCTCATAGGGTTGTTGAACATTAAGTGTGATGATACATGTAGTAGGTTTAGAGCAATGCCTAGGATATGGAAAGCTCAGTAAGTGCTAGCTGTTTGTTACTGTTTCTACTTTTAAGTGGTTATGCATAGGGGGTTGGAGGGAATAGTGTGGGAACAAAATGTTTCTGTGATTTTACTTTGTTATACAATTTTGACTTTGGAACCGTGTAAATATTTTATATAATTAAAAAAAAACACTCAAGTAAATTAAAAAGGAAAGAAAAAGCAATCCCCAGAATTTTAAAGCACACTAAAACAAACTTAAATTTGTAGCCATGACTATACAGAGAAAATAATTACTTCAAGTAGCTTTAAAATAGAGTATTTTGACTGTTCATCCCTAGTGGGATGCATTCTAAGAACACAACTTCTAGGAAATCCAAAACTTGCATTCAGTAGTCTTATTGTTTGTGGCAGGTTTAGAATTGTCATGTTGAAACTATTATAGCTACATTGTGAAATAAAGCAAATAACTATGGTAGTGTCATTGGGAATCATGATTTTCAGTTTAAAAGAAAAGATTACAAATATAAAAGAAATTAAACAAAAAGCCCTGTCATCTGAGATTGGAAATGTAAATATCAATATGAGCTTAAGATGTTTTTAACCTTAAAAAATGTATTTCTAATTCTATTTACTGAAAAGTTAGAAGCAATAAGTAGCAAGAATATATGGCATTTAGCATTCCACAGTGCCCAAGTTATGGTCTCTGTTATGTCCTGGCTGAAAGGAACTGAGGCTTTTTGGAGAAATGGCTAATTCCAGGTCTAGAGCAGGATATGGACATTATAAGCCTAGGATATATTGTGCTGGAAAGTGAGGAAGTTAACAAAGGCTAATGAGGTTGTGTCAGGACTCAGGAGCCAAAGGACTCTCATAGACTTATAACAGAACAATTGGGACATCAAAAAGTAATGACTGCAGTGAATTGAAAATGCATCAAATAAATAAAAATCCATGCATGTATAATGAGGGGGGAGGAACTCACTGGTCACACATTTGGGTTGTTTAGAGCATTTACTCAATTTGAAAATTAATGAAAGTGTAGGTGGCTCAGTTGGTTAAGCATCTGAGTCTTGATTTCATCCCAGGTCATGAGTAAGTCCCATGTTGGGCTAAGCAGTGGGCATGGAGCCTGCTTGGGATTCTCTCTCTTTCTCTCAAAAAAAAAAAAAAAAGAGAAAATTAATGAAAGCAAAAATCAAGCATTTTTCATGCCTTTCCTGTATAAACTATATCTTTGCAAAACCAGAGGGTAGACCTCTACAAAATTCCAGTTAGTAGATGCAGAAGTATTACTAGAATCAGAAAATCACATTTTGCCACCCCTAATGAGAAAATGGATCTAAGCAGCAACGACTGACTGAGAAGACAGTGAGGAAAAATAATAGAGGGATCAGGCCAGTTTCATCCGAAGCCACTGACAGTCTTGACGTTGCTAAAACTGTGGCACCCAGCCATGATGTGTCTCATGATGCAAGGTAATGGGAGGTCCCCAGCACCACTTGACAAATGTTCTTGCCTAAAAATTTGAACATGACTCCAACCTAGCCTAAAGTGAATCCAGCTATCAGTTCCCAGGAAATACAGGGATCAGGGGGAAAAGTCAAAAACACCTTGATGAGACAATCAGCCAAATCTAAAATGTGGGACATTTTATAGGATAAATGACCTAGTGTCTCTAAAAAAATTGGTGGCATGAAAGAGGAAAAGAGGCAAGGAAGAAAACTGTCCCATAAAAAGGAGAGATTTAAGTGACATGACCAAAATAAACCAAAAAAGATTGCTCTGGCTTTGTAACCAAACCACACGAGTGTTCATCCATCCAATGCACAGCAAGCCAATAAAAACTGATACCAAGCTTTTGCTGTGAAGAAAGATAGGCTACTTAGTAGTGTGGCACCACCCAGGAGAACGAGAAGCTAATGTTCAAAAGTCCCAAACTGTCTTGGGGCACCTGGGTGGTTAAGCGTACGACTTCAGCTCTCTGGGCTCTCTGCTCTCAGCGCAGAGCCCACTTCGGATCCTCTGTCCCTCTGTCTCTCTGCCGCTCCCCTGCCTATGCTTGCTCACTCTCTCTCTCTCTCTCTCTCTCTCTCTCTCTCAAAAATAAACATTAAAAAAAATAGTAGTCCCAAACTCTTTTTTGGCTTACAAGCAGGGGGTTTTAAAGGCTGAAAATTCAGGGTAAGGGTCCCAGGGTCTTGGATCATGCTGATTGATTAGAGTTAGGTCAGCTATCACATTTCCTTTCTTGATCATCTTGTCCCTTTTGGCATCTCCCAGTCTGGTTTCAGTATTATTGTAGTGAGATGGTTTCGTTGTTCTGCTTCATGGACCTGGTTGTTCTGCGTTATAGGCCTGGAACTGCAAAACATTCTTAGGGATTGCATTAGCGATGTCATCCCTAGAGTACAAAGGCAAAAGTTCTACATCCTGTGACTATCACTGAGCTGCAAATTATTTTTTTTTCTGGCAAACACGGCACATTGTGTTTGTTATCTCAGGCAGAACGGCAGAACAGCATCCCACAGAGTTTTTGAGAGGCAAGTTTATGTTACTCCCTGAGACATCTTTACAAGTTTTTCTAAATAATAAGTAGGGGCTACGTGACCCTGGTCAGGTAGCTAGAAGCTATAGGTCTAAATTGTGGGATCCAGGGGGGCTTGCATCGCTGGTTTCAGCTGTTGTGTTAAGAATAGACCATAAAAGGGGCACCTGGGTGGCTCAGTCAGTTAAGCATCGACTTCGGCTCAGGTCATGATCTCGCGGTTTGTGGGTTCGAGCCCTGCGTCAAGCTCTGTGCTGACAGTTCAGAACCTGGAGCCTACTTCAGATCCTGTGTCTCCCCCTCTTTCTGCCCCTCCCCCACTCGTGCTCTGTCTCTCTCTCTCTCTCAATAATGAATAAACATTTTTAAAAAAATTTTTTTAAAGAATAGACCATAAAAGATCCAGGGTGAAAGCAGGGAGAGCAGTTAAGAAGCTATCACAAAATCCCAGGTGGGATTCTAGACAAGGATGATAGCAAGATGGTGTTGGATTCTGGGTGTACCATTGAAGGTAATGCTGACAAGACTCGCTAATAGATAGTTAAGATGTGAAGTTTCAGAGAAAGAGTCCAAGGTGACTCCCAGGTTTCTGGCATAAGTAACTGGAACAGTGGAGTTACCATTTAGTAAAATGGGGAAGATGGAGGGTGAAGCAGGTTTGGGGGGTGGGAAGAGTTAGCTCCATTCTGAGCTTGGTATCTTCAACCTGATAGGCCTTTTGAACATCCTCAAGGAAATATATGAAGGAAGCAGTTGGATATATGTGGAGTATGGAGGTTGGGTCCAGACCTGAGATGTGAATTTGGGAGTTATTGGCATGCAGTTTGTACTTAGTCATGAGACTGTGTGAAAGGACAAAGGAAGTGAGTTTAGCTGGTGGGTAGCGGGGGTTAGTCCCAGTACTGAGCCTGGGAGGAATAAAGGCGAAGGTAGCCTGGAGAATCTGCAGGCCTGATTGGCCACATCAGATGCTTCTGGCAGTTCAGGGAAGGTGATGAGTGGAATTTGACCTTTAGATTGAGCAACTCGGAGATCATTGATGCTCTTGGTAAGAGCAGTTTCAGTGAGCCTGATGGGGAGAGGATTCATGAAGGGCTTCTTGGGGGAAGAGAAATTAGAAAATAGACCCTTCTTTTGAGGAGTTTGGAAAGAAAAGAACTCCAGTGTTAGCTGGATGGCAAAGTGATCTAGTGGTGGTTTGCTTAGGAATCTGGTTTATTCCTTTCAGAAAGTGTTTTTGTAACAGTAATCTTTTCCCCACAACTTTTTTGTTTTGACAAATACCAAGTGACAGAAAAGGTAGATACTGTATTCTCTTTACTGGTTTACCTATTGCTAACATCTTGCCACATTTGCTTTCTCTAAGTATATCAATTTATTTCTTTATATTTCTTATATTTTGAGTCGCTTTAAAGCTGCAGACATAAAAGTTTACCCTAAATACTTCAGCTTATATCTCCTAAAAATAAGGATATTCTTCTATATAATCACAGTATCATTATCATATCTAAGACATTCAGTATTGATAATATCTACAATACGATTCATATTTAAACCATAGATTATTGCTATTTAATGTCAGGTCCAGGGTCCAATCAGAGGTCATCTATTGTTTTTGATAGTCATATCCTTGGAGGGATTTGCTTTTTAGGATTGGAGAAATAATAGCACATTCATATGCTGATTTTAAAAACCTAGTAGAGGGTGAAAACCAATGATTCAGAAGCGGGGGAATTGCCAGTGATGAACTTGAGAAAGTGAGAGACATGGGAAGTATCCATAGTGGGGAGTGAACTTCTGATGGAAGGAAGTATGGACACTTTATTCAGAATACCCAGAGAGAAGGCAGAGCCTGTGGGTAAGTGGGTAGGTAGATGTGGGCAAAGCTTGAGAAATTCTCTTTTGATAGCTTTTATTTTCTTGGTGAAGTAGGAAGAATGGTATTCAGCTGAGAGGAAGGAAAGGAGAAGAGGTGTTACAGGTTTAAGAAAGAAGGTATGAAGTCACCATCTGAGACTGTCATCCTCAAACTAGGGCATGCATATGGCTAGGCACACATGAAGACTTTGCTAAGGGTGCACAGTTATGGATAACCTTGAGGGAATCCTTTTGTAGACCCTCAACTTCTGCAGGTCTCGCTTCCCAGAAATTAATGTGCCTGAGACAATAGGCTTCCTCCTACTTGGGAGAAAAAGGCAGACCCTTGCCTATCCCAAATATGAATTAAGTATAACACCCCTTGGATTGTCCCTGCCTTTTGTCTACTCATTGATTTTTTTTAACTTTATAGTTTATTGTCAGATTGGTTTCCATATAACACCCAGTGCTCTTCCCCACAAGTGACCTCCACCAAGACCATCACCCCCC
>CM053566.1:19421424-19475546 GCA_028646485.1 Cryptoprocta ferox | reverse complement strand
TCCCCTGTGCGGATGGACGTGGTCTGGCATCATGTCAGGTCTCGGGGGGCTCTTCTCTCCGAGGCCCTGCCTTGGTGGTTGCGGTGAGAAGTATGGCGCCGCTTCAAAACTTTGCCGGAACCAAGCGTTGCAAGCCGCCCTTCTGAGTCCGATCTCCCTGTGCCGCGGGCGAGCCAAACTGTATTCTCCAAGCTCCACCTCACTTCCAAATCCCAGTCCATGCAGTTCAACACCATCACCGGGGATGAGATGCGTTCCCGCTGGCGGCCGGCCTCCCGGCCCGGCTTGCGCCGCCCCAGCTGCCGCTTTTCAAGGTGCCTTTCTTGGCGCCGCCGCCGCCACTTTTCTCACCACCGCCGCCTTTATCTGTGCCGCCGCCACTCCCAGTGTGGCTTGGAGTGGATGCCGCTGCCGCTGCGCCCAAGGAAGAATTCGCCGGCCAGATGGGACGGATTTCTCTCCTGGCGCTCGGCAGTTATATATGGGGAGACGGGCGAGTTTTTCCTCCCTTAAAGATGGTTCTAGGTGCGTTTTCCGTCTCTCTTTCTCTTCCCCTGGTCTCTCCGGGGCACAGCGCGCTCTCCCTGTCTTGGGGTGGGGCTCCTCCCCCCTGCACCACAGGACCCGCCCGTCCCATAATTTCCCAGATCACAGTCACTCACTCAGACATCTTTGACGTTGTCTTCTTTCTGGCGTCTGTTTCTTCTTTCCCCCACCTGCAAATCCGAGTTTTATCACCTCAGTCCCTCTCAGTTCAATGCATACGGGCGTGCGCGGATTACAGAGCTCCCTGCTTCTCCGCCATCTTGCCCGCTCTCTACTCATTGATTTTTTTATTCCTCTTTTTCCTTGTTCTTTTTAAAAATTTTTTTTAATGTTTGTTTATTTTAGAGAGGGGTGGGGAGGGGCAGAGAGAGAGGAAGACAGAATCTGAACCAGACTCCAGGTTCTGATTCTGAGCTGTCAGCACAGAGCCTGACATGGGGCTTAAACCCACAAACCGTGAGATCATGACCTGAGCCGTAGTCAGATGCTTAACCCACTGAGCAACCCAGGCACCCCTCCTTGTTGTTCTTAATCCAGAAAAGAAGTTACTTTCTGAAAGTAGGATGCCCTTTCACTGCAAATTTCCATAGCTCATGATCCTGCTTGGGGGTTGCCACTTCCTTTTTTCTAGCTTTAGCTTTGTTTCTCTGTTTCTCTTTTCCCTCACCAGTACTTCACCTTTGTTTTCCTCCCTGTCCTTTGATTGTTGCCTTTTCTCTGGTTTTCAGGCTTGTTCACGGTGGCGGGAACAGCTCCTGTATGTCCAGAGGGAGAGACGGAAGATGGTCTCCGCAGTGAAACACCATCAGCACTGGCAAAAGTGGAAATCCCTGAAGGCCTGGCTTGGATACCTGCAGGTCTGCAGAGTGAAGAGACAGCAGAAGGGTGAGCAGGAAGTCCCAGGCTCCAGAGACAGAGGGTCATGTCACAATTTACAGTCAGTGGTGCTGCTTTATTAAGGAGAGATATAACCGAGAGAGAGAGAAAGAGAGAGAGAGAGAGAGAAATTATGCCACAAATTTTGGAAAAAAGAGATTGAGGAGGAACATACATCATCTTCAAGTCACATTTAAGTTATTTCCTTCTGGCCTTTTCCTCTACACATAATTTTTTCAAAAGGGTTTATTATCCTATAAATCCTGTGATTATTTATGATTAATAGGATACATAAAACTTTGTGTCTTTTTTTACGCAACTAACAGCATTTTCCTGTGTCTTTCAGTATTCTTCATAAATGTTATTTTTTTAATGATTGTCTGCATTTTGTAGGTAGGCTTACCTTAATCTACTTAGTCATTCTTGTATTGATAGATATTTGGATTGTTTCTACTTCTCCCCAGTTATGCAACCCATGTGATTTAGGATATTGAGGTGTTTGTTTTTTTTTTACCACTATTCTCATGGCTTAGTTTCCCCATTAGAGTTCAGAAGTAATAACACATTGATCATGATCGTTGATACTTTCTGTACTTTGATTTCTGGAGCCCACACAGAAGTGAGCCAAGCAGCGTGCTAGACGCTGGCTGGCTTTCACGCACACCTCCCTCCTGGGCTGCCAGGCCAGCACTGCCTCTTGGGGGAGTTTGAATGTGTCTGTCTGAGGATAATGAAGGAGACCCACTGTCTGGTTGCCAAAGCCTGGAAGGTGAAAGCACGAAGCTATTTAGCATGATAAACTGTTATTTAGGCACTGACTAATGTGCCTCGCTTTACAGCATTGGAATTCCAGGACCAGTTCCCTTCCACTTCCTGGACTTCAGTACATCAGGCCATTAGCTAATTAGTATTAAAATCAGGTGACTGACAGCCAGGATCAGTCTGGCTGAAAGCTCAAAAAACACCTTTGCCAGCATGGTGACCAAGTTGTGTCATTGGGTCAATCCCTGAAGTCCCACCCAGGAGACATCAGTAAAGAGGCAAATGTAAGAGTCTTCTTTGAAAGCAGCACCCACCATTCCTGCTCATCAGTAGTTAAGTGGAAGCCAACTCTAATAGAACTGACTTTTTAGCATCTTCCTCCCTAAAATTACAGACCTTTTCTCTTTCCTTGGAGAGAAGAAATATAGCTAAGGGCTTTTAAATAACCCTCCCCTGCCTAAAAAAAACTTTTATTTTAGGATTCTTTGTAAGAACAGCCTCGAATCCCTGCTGTCTGCCAGTAGTAGGGTGCAGCTTATCTTAAAGATGCTTCCAGCTCGTCTCTCAACCTTGAATGGGGCAGCACGTAGTTACTTTCTTTGTCACAGAGATGGCTGAGCGATTCCACCGGCTCACTGTGCTCCAGACACGCTTCTATGATTGGCAGTGGGCCTGGGAGCGGAAGGAGAGTCTGTATGCCCAGCACGCACGCGTGGAGGAGCTGGCCAGGAAGATGGCAATGCGACGGGCCTTTACTCACTGGAAACACTGTATCCTTTTCAGCCATCCAGCCCTATCCACCACCACAGCCAGGACATCATGAGCTCAGCAGCCTATGAGACAAAGGGCAGGAGATATTTGGGAAACAATTACAGAGCAATATAAGGTAGTCCTGATTTTTGTTGATGTTTTAAAAAAGTTTTAACTAGAAATATGCTTACAAAAGAGTAGACATTAACAGTTTAATAAATGGTAATAAAATACGTGTGTACCCACTACCCAACTTAAAAATTAGAACCCTGCTAACACTGTCTGCTCATCCTTGATTGCATTCCCTTTCCTCCCCCTCAGTGGTAATCCCACCAGCCTGAATTTTATGTTGCTATTTCATGCTTTTCTTTATCCACTAGGTGGTGGAAATAGCCATGGCAGTGTGTTTCTTGGCAGCCCTAACATTATGACCATAGTTTCCATTTACTGGGCTTTACCATATACAGACACTATGCATTATCTCTTTAACCCTCATAGCACTCCCATGGGGTAGGTGTCAGTATTTCCATTTTATAGATGAGGAAACAGAGATTCAAGGGGGCTCAATGATTGTCAGAGTCACAGCTTATCATTGGCAGAGCCAGGAGTTTTAAACCCAGGCCTTTGACTCCGGTGTTTTGACTCCGGTGCCCTCACTACAGTATGTGCCCAGATGTGCAGATTCAGCCAAGGAGGTGAGGCTTGAGCTGACTTTGTCCTAAAGGATGACAAGGTCACCTAGCAAAGTCAGGAAGGGTGTTTCAGGTGGAAGGAATGGCATTTACACATAGATTACATGTAGGTGAGGAAAATACCCAGGGGCAGTGACGGGTCTGTTAATGGAGCTATGGGGGTATAGATGGCAGTAGGGCAGTGCAGGTAGATGCAGGCTGGGGACCAGCTTGTAGAGACCTGGGTGCAGTGGTCAGGAATTTGGGCTTTCTCCTGATGGCACTGGGGATCCTCTGGAGGTGTTTAAGAAGAGAAGTGATAGAGCAGGTTTGTACTTAGGAGAGGTCTGGATTATAAGGCGAAGCTGGCACGAGGAGAGCAGTTACATGAAACTCTTGCCAGTCCGTGTGAGGAGCAAGTCAGATGCACTGCAGGGCATCAGGGGTGGGGACAGAAGAGCTGTAGAGATTTCAGAGGAGACCAGATGGGCTTGGCAACCCAGGAGATGGTGGGAGTGCGAGTAGAAGGTTTGAAAATAGCTCCAAGGTTTTTAGCTGAAACATCTGACTGGGTTTTGGTGCCAAAACAAATGATGCAAAAAGACAGGAGAGCTTTAGATAGGGTTGCTTGAAAATGTTTACTGTAATTCATGGCAATTTAGCTCAACTATATTTGCCTGTCATCAAATGGGCATCAGAAGGGAGAAAGGCAAGGCCAACTGTTTGATAAGCAACTCACACAGTTTCCCTTTGCCACCTCCTCTTCTTGAGATCATCAGGAAGAGACAGAGGTGGACATCAGCCCACCTGGCATGTCTGTTATCCCCAAGCCAGGACCCTCCTGATGGGTCACTGGGATTGCAGTGTGCTGAGGTGGGAACGTTCTTGAGATGAAAGGCCTTAACTCCCTGGCAGATGTGCTGCTGTGCACTGAAGAAGCGGCCCAGTGGAAGGCGGCAGAAGATCACAGTAGACACAGCTTGCTGGTGAGAACATGGAAGCCTCTCAAAGCCTTTTTTTTTTTTCAGGAACCTCCAAAGTTTTAGTGTTTAACATTTAACAGCACAACTGACCAGTATCCAAGATGTGACGTTACCATGTTTAAGAACCTGGGGGTGGGGAGGGAATCACTCTGTGATAAGAAGAAAGCACACTTTATAATAGAAAGCCTGTCTATACATAGTAGTTGCTTCAAAAGCCATACTTACCAACCTTGCTCAACCATCCACTTTTGGGGGACCCAGGCCCACATCATGCTCTTCAAGTGTATCTGGTTATGGGATTAGCTTCACTCAAGAAGCTCTGTTCCATTGCACGTGTCCCTGTTTTCATTTTGGATCAGAAATGATAATGGTGTGAGGTCAGAGGGGTCTGGGAGGTGATCTAGTATTGCATTTTTTACATGGTGGGCCCCCCTTTTATTTATTTTTTTTAAGATTTTATTTTTAAATAATCTCTACTACACCCAATATGGGGCTTGAACTCATGACCCCAAGGGCAGGTGCCCTTTTTAATTGTGGGAGCCTAGTCTGTAAAATCATTCAAAGTAGAAATTCTGTGGACGAAGCAGGGTCTGGGGAGTAGTCCCTCTTCTGCTGCTTTCCCCAACCCTTACCACATGGGGAGTTATTCAGACACTTTCAGGAGCCTCTGGGGTTCCACAGACCACAATATGAAAACCCCTAATTGCTTCACTTCTGTCTCAGAAAACTGGAGCCTAGGGCGTTGGAGAATAGACTTTGCTTAGGTCACGTGTGAGGCATTATTGCTGGAGCTGGAGCCAGTGTCACGTCTTGTCCCTTCTCCAGCCCCCTTACTCACTAAGGCTTCCTTCTCTTCCTTTTATTTTATTCTACAAAACTACTTTCTAATTGTATAAGTGTGCACATTGACACACCCCCCCCCATACACACACACACATGGCTTAAAAAAACGCACCACAAGCTAAAAGTGTTTTTCTGAGAGGCAAAGTTGATGTTTTTAACCTTTGTCTGTAGTGTTCCCTCTGGGCCACGGGATCTCTCCTGGTCAGAGGTAAGGGTGTGTTTGTTTCTGTGCAGTATCAGTGGACAGTGGAGGAGCAGTTCAACAGCTATTTATTAAGTGCTACTGTGTGGACTGGCTTATATCAGACTTCCAACTGAATCTCAAAGCAGAGAAGCATCCCAGGGACATGGGAGCAGCTGTGACTATCCACAACTGAGCCTATGGCTGCTGGACTCCAGCGCTGCTCTTACTTTTACAGACACTGCTGATTTGTAACTAGCTGTATCCTCCCTTCTATTCACAGCACTTCTGTTTTCAAGCCCTAAAAGACAATGTGACCCGTGTCCATCTCCAGCAAATAAGAAGGAATCTCGCTCACCAGCAGCATGACATCATGGTGAGGGTCATCTGTATGAAGGGGCCTCTGATGGCCATTGTAAAAATTTGTCCAGACTTCTTAGACTCCAAAACCTTAGTGTCCATTTTCTCTAGTTAGCCATACCAGCTAACTCTTGGTTTTCCCTAATCTCGTTTTTTATCTGTTTGCTCAGAAACTTGATAGCAGACTCAGAGGTCAGGTTCCTGATCTAGGGAATACACCTTGAGTCTTGCATTCCAGGAGGCTTTGGTGGTGTTTGCACTGGAAATCTGTTGTCTTCTGTGGGTAGTTTACTTGAGGGCAACAAACATCCTATCTCTACTTACAGATCGTGTTTCTGGGTATAGGAGAAGGGTTTTTTTTGTTTTGTTTTTCATTATGAAAATGTTCAAACACTCAGAAAATATAAAAAATAGTATAATGAACATCTATATACTTACAATTTAAATTCAAATATTAGCCAATTGTTAATATTTACTTTTTTTTTGCTGAATCATTTCAAAGTAAATTACAGACAACATGACACATTACGCCTAAACTTTTCAGCATGCATTGCCCAAAAATAACATTTTCCTTCATAACCACAATACCATTGTCATCCCTAACAAAACAAACAGTAATTCCCTAATTTTATTCAGTGCCCAGCCCGTATTCAGATCTCACAGTTGCCATTAAAATGTCTTTATAGCTGTTTTTTTCAAACCAGGGTCCAATTAAGGGTTGGGGACTCACTATACTTGGTTATATCTCTTAAGGCTCTTAATAACAGCCGTACTCCTTCCACTTCTTTTGTTTAACATGTTTATTTTGTAATTGTAAAAAAACACATAACAAAATTTATCATCTTAACCACTGTCAAGAGTACAGTTCAGTGACATTAATATGCACATTCCCATTATTATGCAACCATCACTGCCACCCATTTCCAGAACTTTTTTCATCTTGCAAAACTGAAATTCTGTCTCCATTCCTCCCCACTCCACCCCCAGCACCTGGCAACCACCTTTTTTCCTTCCTGTCTCTATGAATTTGACTACTCTAGTACATGCCCTTTTTTTTTTTAAATGTTTATTCATTTTTGAGAGACAGAGCACAAGCAGGGGAGGGGGAGACAGAGAGGGAGACACAGAATCTGAAGTAGGCTCCAGGCTCTGAGCTGTCAGCACTAGAGCCTGACATGGGGCTCAAATTCACAAACTGTGAGATTATGACTTGAGCCGAAGTCTGACGCTTAACTGAGCTGAGCCACCCAGGTGTCCCCAGTACCTGCCCTTTTGTGACTAGCTTAGTTCACTTAGCATAAGGTATACTTTTTTTTTCAGTGACACTAATTTTTGGAAAAGGAGGGCCAACTATTTTGTACAATATTCCATATTCTTGATTTATTGGTTTCCTTTGGATGACGTTTGATTTTTTTTCTTTTTTTTTTTTACATGTTCCTATAAACTAGAGGTTAGATTCAAAGGCTTGATTAGATTGAAGTTAAACTTTTTTTGGGGGGGCAAGACTATTTCATAAGCAGTAATATGTGATAAGATCAGTTTTAACTCTTAAAATGGCATTGTCAGGGTGCCTGGGTGACTCAGTTAAGCATCTGACTTCGGCTCAGGTTATGATCTCATGGTTCCTGAGTTCCAGCCCTGCATCAGGCTCTGTTCTGACAGCTCAGAGCCTGAGCCTGCTTTGGATTCTGTGTTTCTCTCTCTCTCTCTCTCTCTCTCTCTCTCTCTCTCTCAAAAATAAAACAAAAAAAAAGATAAAATGGCATTGTCTTCTGTGAGGTCCAGATGAGGAATAGCTTCAGCTTCTTCATTCTGATTTCCATAGACTAGAAAATTCATCTTTTTGCCTTTTATGTTGGCTCACAATAGCTCTGTATAGCTTAGCTGTAATTATTTTGTAAGCCTGTTACATGTTGGGTTCTCCTGATTGAGGTGTAATTCCTGCTTTGGGGGAGCTTGCAGTCTTTTGGGGTAAGGATTTGCTAATAGATTGAGAGAGATCATTTTACCTTTTGACTTAATAAACCTCCGTTTCCTTCCTGTTTCACTTCAGCTGCTGCACAGGTTCTGGAACCTCTGGCAGTCTCAAATTGAGCAGAGGGAAGAGAAGGAGCAGCTCCCCTCACTGCGTGCTGCCTGGGACCACTACAGGTAGGGACTCTGGCCTTCTCCTTGGGCTCTCTGGGGACTAACTCGCTGCACTCCAGAAGTGAGCACTTACCTCCCTGTGCATGACTGGGCAGATTCAGAAAGGCCCTGCTGTAAACCAGTGGTTCCTGAGCTTGCGTTTTCCTTTTATCTCATCCGATGAGAGGTAGAGCGAAGGTGTTTTTATTGGTTCTTGGTCACTGTAGTTAAATGTGTGTATCTGCTGGCTCCCTGCCTCAATCCTTCAGGCTGCAGTGACGTTCACATCTTAGAATTCATGCACTGATAGTGTTAAAGAGAATGCTCAGGCGGGTGGGTATTTTGTGACTTGGTCTTGAAGAATGCAGAGAGTATCCTGAGTTTTTTAGAGTTAATTATTCAGTTAAAATAAATAAACACTGCATGTCTGTGAGGAAAACTCATCATAGAGGAAGGCAGGTATTAAGTGAAAACTGAAAGCTGTCTGAATCCCTCCTTCCAATTCCTTAGTCCAGTTCCTTAGGTTCTTCAGAGGGAATCACTATCCACTTTCTTGCTGCCAGAAATGCTCAACATGCCCTCCTCCCCAGTAGTATAATCAACTTAATTCACATAGTTTTGGTCCCATTTTGGAGCAGTTTTTTTAATGAGTTGATGAGAATCTCAATTTTAACTAAATTTTGAGTTATCAGGGTCTATCATTGCTGTAAATCCTGGTTTACGGGACTGAATGTGGTTCTCACTCTCAGTATCACTTTTGGGAAAGGAGCTTGTCACAGACGCAGGTGGTCCTACACAAGCCCCAGACTGCTCATAAAACCAGAAAGTTTAGAATACTTAGGGGATTTCATATGTATTACCCAAGTTCCAGAGACACTGTGCTTGGTGGTCTACTTAAGTTTATAAGAAAGTTGTCAAAATTTTGCGGCAAGCCACAGCCCAAAATCAGGGGTTAACAAATTTCGTGTTGAATAATGCGTTATTTCCCTCTCTCCCAGAGTGAAACCCATGGGGTACCTTTAATGCTAAAGATGTAACTATACCCAGACTTTCCAGCCTTAAGAAAACAAGCAACATTTTTATTTATTTGTTTGTTTGTTTGTTTATGAGAGTGAGTGTGCATGAGAGCAGGGGCAGGGCAGAGGGAGAGGGAGAGAAAGATTCTTAAGCAGGCTTCATGCTCAGCACAGAACCCGATGCAGGGCTCGATCTCACAATTGTGAGATCATGGTCTGAGTTGAAATCAAGAGTCGGACGCTTAACCAACTGAGCCACCTAGGCATCCCCAAACAGCATTTTTAAGACTCAAAACCTGAAAGTGCAATAGCCAGTACTTTGGTGTTATGTGTTTTATTTCAGAATAACATTGCTACGCAAGTGT
This sequence comes from Cryptoprocta ferox, assembly GCA_028646485.1. Taxonomy (NCBI): domain Eukaryota; kingdom Metazoa; phylum Chordata; class Mammalia; order Carnivora; family Eupleridae; genus Cryptoprocta; species Cryptoprocta ferox. The sequence goes on along the minus strand of CM053566.1, from coordinate 19,466,066 downwards.
ATCAAATTGTGGTTACGGTATACTCAGAAGAGGCGATACAAGCAGGTATGGAGTACTTTATAGTAGGTAACTCCACTGGGTTACATTCTTGAATCCATTTGCTTTGGAAAGATTCCTGGAAAAGACCTATGCTAAGGGGTCTTGGTGCTCTGTTTTGGAAGAGGGGTTGCTGTAAAAAGCTTAAAGGTATTTCCCCTGTATCCCTCTAGTGACGTCAGAAAGTCTGCATAAGCCCCATTCCTTCATCTGCTGGGAAAATGCACATGCTCTGAGAGTGATGAGCTCTTACAAGCCATTCCATTCACATCATTACTCACTTATATTAGTTGGCCAACCTTCAGGAAGTACTGGGAAAGGTACAGAACATAAGTGCCATGTCTCAGTGCTAAACAGTGTGAGACCAGTACCCACAGCAGGTGGGAGGATGTGGGGGTTGGGCTGGCAAACTAGTAAAGGCAGATTGAGAAGTGATTCAGTTCCATTTTTTAAAAGTTTTATTTGGAAACTAACCTGACAATAAACTATAAAGTTAAAAAAAAAAAAGTTTTATTTAATCACTACACCTGACATGGGGCTCAAACTCAGAACCCCAAGATCAAGAGTTGCATGCTCTTCTAACTGAGCCAGCCAGGCACCCTCTAATCAGTTCCATTTAAGAAAGTCTCATTCAGCATCTGCTGTGCCTCAGAAACTGTGCTAAGCATTGAGAATACAGTTGTGATACAAACCAAATAAAACTCCTGCTCCCCCACAGGCCTTGTAATTTAGCACCAGGGTGGCAAATAAGCTGTAATGGTAGGGGCAGCTGTTGAGAGTGCTGAACCAAGAAGGATTTTGAGGCCACCTTTAAGCTTGGGGAATTTGTGTTCAACTGATAATGTCTGCATGGGCATTGCAGTGGTAAGCGGTGCTGCCCATGGCTCTTTTTGGTCATCCCTGGTGAAATGGAGGAAAATGCAAACCAGACTCCTGCCAGTTGTCTTTCTGCTGCCTTCTCACCCCCACCTTCATCTTCTGCTAAAGTCTAACACATGAATCTGAAGGATTTGGCTGTTGAGGTAGAAACTGAATTTTCTAGCAAGGTGTACAAACTCCTTTGGGAGCTGGTCTCTGGCAATTTCTTTGCCCTTTCCTATTACCACTCTGTTCCTTCACAACAGCTAAGCTGCCAGTCCTTCCCTGCTCACTGTACCTGCACTTTTTAAAAAAAAATTTTTATTTTGAGAGAGAGAGAGAGAGAGAGAGAGAGAGAGAGAGAGAGAAGGTGGGGGAGGGGCAGAGACAAGAAGAGAGAATCTGTGCTGACAGCACAGAGCCTGATGCGGGGGCTTGACCTCACAAACCATGAGATCATGACCTGAGCCCAAATCAAGAGCCGGTCACTTCACCGACTGAGCCACCCAGGCGCCCCTGTACCTGCACTTCTCTGTCCCTCCTACCTTTCAGCTAGGTGCTACCTCTTCCCCCAGCCCCACCCCATGTGTGGTTTTACCAGCGTATTCATCATTATCATTGTGTAGGTGTCTATGGGCATCTCTCCTGCCAGACTGTGAGCTACTTAAGGGTAGACCCTGTCTGTTTCTTATTCTTAGCTCAACACAGTGTTGACAAAGGGAAGGTGCCAGCTAATGTTTAGACAAATGAACGAACAAACAAGTGAACAAACTGTCATTGGTTGCTTTGGAGTTTTTCCTAAAGATCATCCCAGTTCATGCTCATCAGGTGTTACCAGCCCAGGGCATCACTTGCCTTCCATGTCTGGAAAAAGCTTAGAGTTGCTGCATTATTTGACATTCCTTTTGGATGATGTGGCTGTTTCTGAAAGGATGTTGCCACTTGGTCTCTTAAGCTCATTTAATGCAGGCTCACCAGAGGGTAGAGAGAGACCTTTTAGAAAAAGAATCTGCGTGTTAGGGTTGAAAGGTTGTGTTTATTTAAGGTGTAAAAGAAGCAGAGAGTCTCCTATTTTCCTCCTGGTAAAAGAGAGCCTCTGGACACTGGGGCCCAGCATTGGTGGAAAGGTCAAGGCAAGGGTCAGTGTTCTTATCTCTCACACTGCTTTTGCATGGCCTGCATAGTATATGAGGTCTTAAAAATAGTAAGAGCCCCTGCTTAGTTGCTATTGGATTGTTTTTTCAAATCTTTAGCTAACAATCTTAATGTCATCTAAGGAGATGCCATCAGAGAACATCAAGTTCTTTAGGGAGAACATCCAGTTCTTTCTATTTCAGGAAAAGATAAAAATATTATTCATTGTGGGGTTCTTTCTTTTTAAAAAGTAATACATAAAGAATGACGAAATATTTGCTAATTGTTGGAACTAGATGGTAAGTTCAGGGGAATTCATTATACTATTGCCTCTACTTCTGTTTACATTTAAAAATGTAAATGCCCATAAGCAATATATAGACATTATAATTTGAGAAGTGTAGGAATACATAAAAGAAAAAATAAAACACCCGTAATCTTAAGATAACATTTGGTGAATAAATCTGGTATTTGTTTCCTCCATGTGAGTGGGAGTATGTATATCATATATTCACACACACACATATGCTTACTGTTCAGTTATCTGTTGCTATGTGAAAAATCACCCCAAACTCAGTGGCTTAAAAAAAACAACCATTTTATTATGCCTATGGATTCTGTGAGTCAAAAATTGAAAGAAGACATAACAAAAATGTCTGGTCTCTGCCTCACTGGGGCCTCAGCTGGGAAGTCTAATGGCAGGAGATTAAGATCATCTAGAAGTTTCTTCATTCACATGGCTGGTTGCTGGGCTGCAATAACTTGAAGACTGAGCTCATCTGGGATTGTTAACCAGAGCACCTACATCAGGCCTCTCTGAGAGGCTTGGATTGCCTCACCGCATGGTGATGGTGACCTAAGGATGGTCAGACTTCCTGTGTCTTGCTCACTCCAAAAGCATCACAGTGAACCAGACACAAGCTGTGTGGCCCTTTATGACCTAGCCTCCGAAGTCACATGGTAGTATTTTCACCATTCTCTGTTGGTCAAAGCAGTCACTATCCCGCCCAGATTGAAGGGGATGGGACTTCTCAGTGAAAAAGACCTAAGAATTTGAGGTTCTGCTTTAAAAATCCGCCATACATTTTATCCCAAAGTTTTGGATCATGGAGACATATATGTATTTTTTATGTTGGTTTTCTGTCTTCCTATTGATATTTGGTGATACAGTAGTAGCCTTTCATAATTACATAAAAATTTAAAGAATCCATATTACAAATAAACATCATAAAATCCAAAGTTATATTACAGAGTGGGAACAATATTAACACATGTGACAAAGAACTGATAAATTTCTTAAGGTTCAAAAAGCCCGTTTATATCACTGAGGTAAGCACTGGCAGATCTAAAACAGGCAATGGTATGAACACTTAGTGCATAGGACAAAAAACGTTTAGATATATGCATGTATATATGCACACACACACACACACACACACACACACACACAAATATGTGAAGAGATGCTTAACCTGTTTTTAAAAATCTCTTCCATCTCTTCATTCTTTACCTATTGTGTTGACAAGGATTAAAAATAATTATCTTAATGTTTTCTTAAATTTTGTGTAGAAAGCAACCGTCCCTCTAGAGTGTGACCCTTAAAGGTCATTTTTTTTAATAATATAAAGTACAAATAAAGGTCATTCATTGTTTTACTGTAGCGGCTGCAGTCCAGAGCAGACAGTCACTTCCAGCAGAGAGCCCTGCCTGTGGCCTTTCACACATGGAGAAAACTCTGGCGATGGCACCAGCAGGAAAGTGTCCTCCGTGCAAGAGCAGCACATTTTCACAGGTATGCTGTGCAGCTCCTGTCTGTGCAGGTTTCTCAGGTCTGATTCTGCTGCCCACACAGACATTTGTGTTGTTTTTCAGCCTCCTAGCCCCCTAGGCCCCAGTTCTTCCTGGTTTTTCAATTAGGTGGGCTCATTGATTTCGTGGATCAGGAAAAGACAGCCAGTATTTCTCCTGGGAAAGCCTTTGCTCATCTTTATTGCAGGTGCTTTGAAAAAAGCCTGAATTTTATGCCCCTTTCCTCATTGCAAGCCAGTGTGACCTCCATTAAAGCTGTCCATTAGCTTTCTGGATCAGAGTGTGGTTGGACCTTGCTTTGCCTTGGCAGGCATTCTTGAGTGTGATTTCCCTGAAATGCATGCTTCCTGTTCTGCTAGACCTGACTTTCTGAAGTCTTGAAATATAGTCATCAGCAAAATTAGGACGGGCAAAGAGCAGAGAGCTATGTCTTTTTAGCTCCCACAGAGGCACACTTGCCCATAGCAGGTCTTGCTGCATGGTGGCAGAGTCTAACAAAGAACTTATTAATCACTGACTGTGTATTTGACACTGTGGTGGGCATGGTGTGATGGGAGAAAGGAAACAAATATATAAGCTCATTCGCCTATGACATCATCAGTTTCATTAGTAATTTTCCTTCTCACAGCAGTCCTGAGAGAACAGGCTCAAAATGACAAGTGACTCCTCCATGTAAAACAACCAGTAAGTGGCAGAGCCAGGGTTTAAATTCAGATCTCCTTGACTCCAGGGACTTTGTGCTAGATCAAAAGGAAGATCTTTTTGATGACTTTATAGAAACTTTCAGTCTTTGTGAGGAGGTAAGACTGAAACACAAGAAACCATTGAGGAACCATTCCAGAGAAGAGATCCATGTGTCCTCAATTATGTCAACTCTGAGCTTTTCTAGAGCTCAGAGCTAGTGCTGAGGGAGGTCCCTGGAGGAGGAATGCTATGAGCCAAGGGGTGAGGATGGATAGCAGGAGTGGGCAAGATGAGGAGGGCCAGACCCAGGGGATCACCTGAGCCCATAGAAAGATAACAAATGTTTAAGCAGATGCATGTAAGTAGTAAAATGATAGTCATGGAGATTGCTCTGAGAATAGTGTACATCAATTTAGGACAGAGAGACTGAGAGAGAGGGATATGGGAGGGACCTGGGAGAAGTTGCAGTGATCTTGACTTTGAAGGAGTCTGAATGCTAGTCTGAGGGGATCAGCCAGAAATCTAGGAGTCCTTAGCACAAAGTTCAAGAAGATTTTTAGGGGGCAGCCCTGGGAAATTAGAGACTGACAAGGAGACAGCACTTACCTTTGCCCCTTCTGCAGACAGTGGCTTCATCTTTATCTAGTTACTGTACTGACGTCTGGTATAAGATTCATTTGAAAAATGGCATTAGTACTTAATACACACACACACACACAGACACACACACACGCACGCACACACACCCTTTGTTTCTTTTACAAAGTCATGATTGATTCTGTTGCTTTTTTGTATTTTGCCATGTCGCAGGGACTTTCAAACTTTGAGAGTACTTTCAAAATAGCCAAAAGGAGGGGTGCCTAGGTGGCTCAGTCAGTTAAGTGTCTGACTTCGGCTCAGGTCATGATCTCACAGCTCATGAGTTTGAGCCCCACGCTGGGCCCTGTGCTGACAGCTCAGAGCCTGGAGCCTGCTTTGAATTCTGTCTCCCTCTCTCTGTGCCCCTCCCCCGCTCATACTCTTGTCTCTCTCTCTCTCTCAAAAATAAATAAACATTAAATACACACACAATAGCCAAGAGGAGTTTCTTAAAGGATTTTTGTTGGGGCACCTGAGTAGCTCAGTCGGTTAAGCATCCAACCCTTGTTTCAGCTCAGGTCCTGATCTCACTGTTTCGTGGGTTCAAGCCCCGCATCAGGCTCTGCGCTGATCATGCAGAGCCTGCTTGGGATTCTCTGTCTTCGTCTCTCTCTGCCCCTTCCCTAATTGTGCTGTCTCTGTCTCTCTCAAAATAAATAAATAAACTTAAAGAAAGGTAGAAGTTAAAAAATGTTTTTAATTAAAGGATTTTTGTTGGGGATCAGTTTTGGGTGATTTTACGGTTATCATTCTTGAGACAGAAAGGTGGAAGGTGAATTGGAGATGGAGTAGCCAGGAGGCTTAGAAGATAACCAAGGCCTGATGTGGATTTGGCCTGATCTGGATTTTATCTTGTTTTAGTTTAGTTGGATCTTTTTAGAAAACTTAGTTTTTTAGGTTCCTGCCTTTCTGGTCATGAGGGAGCAGAGTGATGGAGAGCCCGGCTTGGAAGCTAGACAGGCCTGAGTTCATACCCTATCCCGTAGGGTTGCCATGAAAAGTAAGTGAGATAATCCATGCGGAATACAAGCAGAATGTCAGCACAAAATACAACCTTCCCACTAACCCCTAGAATTGATCTGTGATTCCTACAGTAAATGAATATTCATAGGTTTGGTTTGGAGTTTAGCAAATCAAATATGTACTATTTTTCCATAATTCTTAGGATTTTCTTAAATATCTCAGGGATATGGACAGAATTTATAGTGGGATCTCATGAATTACAACTAAAAATGGTGGTTTCTTAACCTACCAGTGAAATATTATACTGAGAATAAGACTGGTTTGTCTTTTTTTTTTTTTTAGTTGAGCTAAAATTCATAGTGAAAGGCACAGATGTTAAGTAAATAGTTTGATGAGTTTTCACAAATTATATACCTGGATAATCAACAGTCCAGTCAAGACCACATTTCCATCAGCCCAGGAAGTTCCCTCATTTCCTTCTAGTTAATTCCTCCACCCCATAAGTAACTATCATCCCAGGTTAATTTTGCATGTTTTTGAGCTTTTTATAATGGGATCATACAGTATGTGTTCTCTTGTGTCTGGCTTTTATTCATTTATTTTTTAGAGAGAGAAGAAGGGAAGGGCAGAGGGAGAAAGGGAGAGAATCTTAAGCAGTCTCCATGCCCAGCACAGAGCTGACACGGAGCTTTATCTCACAATAGATCATTCCCTGAGCTGAAATCAAGATCTTAAAAGGTTTTTTCCTACGTTTCCTCTGGAAGCTTAATAGTTTTATCATTTACATGTAGTTCTCTGATCATCTTTAACTTTTTTCCGTATATGATCTGAGATAGGAGCCAAGGATTAATTTTTTTCTGTTTTTCAGGTTTTTCCAGCACTGTTTGTTGAAAAGACTTTTCATTCCCCCATTGAATTACCTTGGCACCTTTGTTGAAAATCAATTTGTATCTATTTCTGGACTTTCTCTTCTGTTCCATTTATTTATTCACTTATCCTTATGCCATTACCATACTGTCTTGATTATTGTATCTTTATAGCAAGTTTTGAAATCAGTTCTTCAACTTTATTTTTCCTGGGATTTTTTTGTTGTTGTTGTTTAGGATTGCACTGAATCTATATAGATCAATTTAGGAGAAATTGGATGTCTCAAACATATTGAGACGTCCAATAAGTGAACATGAACTTCTCTATTTATATAGCTTTTCTTTAAGTTTTCTCACTGTTTTGTAACTTTGCATAGGAGTTTTATATGTATATTGTTAAATGTATTCCTAAATGCCTTTTTTTATGCTATCGTGAATAGAATTATTTTTAAAATTCATTTCCAATTATTTGTCCTAATATATAGAAATACAACTGATACCTTGCGTTTTGTGACCTTTCTAGATTCACTTACTGATTCGAGTCTGTTGTATTCGAGTCTGTTATGAGATCAAGCTCCATGTTAGCTCCGTGCTGGGTATGGAGCCTGCTTAAGATTCTCTCTCCCTCTTTCTCCCTCTGCCCCTCCCTTCTTCTTCTGTCTCTCTCTCTTTCTCTCTAAAAAATAAATAAAAGCCAGATACAACAGAACACATACTGTATGATCCCATTATATAAAATTTTGTCTTATTGCACTAACTAGTGTCTCCGGTAAAGTATTGAGCAGAGGTAATGAGAGGATACTTACATGTTTGTCTTTTTTCCCATCTTGGGAAAACAAAAACAGTTTTTCAACATTGAGTATTTTTATAGATGCCCTTTATTAGATTGACAGTGTGTTTTTTATTGAGAGTTTTTATTATGAATGGTTAAATTTTGCCAGATGCCTTTTCTGTATTTATTGAGATGATCATATGGTTTTCCTGATTTCTCATATTAAATCAACCTGTATTCCTGAGATAAACCCCTGTTGGCCATGATATATTATCTTTTCCACATGCTGTTGATTTTTTTAAAATATTTTTAAAGTTTTTATTTATTTATTTTGAGACAGAGAGTAAGGCGGAGGGGCAGAGAGAGAGAGAGAGAGAGAGAGAATCCCAAGCAGGCTCCACACGCAGGGCTTGAATTCACAAACCATGAGATCATGCCCTGAGCTGAAATCAAGTGTCAGATGCTTAACTGACTGAGTCACCCAGGTGTCCTTCACATGCTGTTGATTTTGATCTGTTAATGTTTTATTTAAAAATTTTACATGTACTTTCATGAGGGATATTGGTCTGTAGTTTTCTTTTAATGATTGTCTTTCTTATTTCTTTCAATTTTTTATGGAATTTAAGAGTGAAATTATTGAGATCTAGAGTTTCCTTTATGGAAAGGTCTTTGACTACAGACTTAATTTTGAAAATAGATACAGAGCTACCTTAGTAGTTTCTTTTCATGTTAGTTTTGATAAGCTCTGTTTTTCAAGGAATTTTTCATTCTATTCAGTGTGTCAAATATATTGACAGAAAGCTGTTCATAAAAGTGCCTTATTACTCTTTTAATGTCTGTAGAATTTATGATGATACTACCTTGTTCATTCCTGATTTTCGTAATTTGTGTTTTTTCTCTTTTTTTCTTGATGAGTCTTACTGGGAATTATCAGGTTGTGTTTTTTTTTTAATTTTGGCTTTACTAATTTTCTTATTGTATATTTTTCTTACATTGATTCCAGCTCTTTATTTTGCTTCTCTTTCTACTTTCTTCAGATTTAATTTACGCTCTTATTTTTCTTAACCTTCTTAAGATGGAAGCACAAATCACCATTTTTGTAAAAAAGTTTATTTATTTTTAGCAATCTCTACACTAGCGTGGGGGCTCAAACTTACAGCCCCAAGATCAAGAGTCACATGTTCCTTTGAGCCAGGCATGCACCCCCACCTTTTCTTTTTGTTTCCATTTTAAATCTTTCTTTTGTGATATACGCATTTTAAGCTATAAGGTTACCCTGTGCTTTAGTTTTATCCTACAGATCTGATGTGCTGTATTTTTATTATCTTTCCATTGAAAATACATTCTAATTTCCTTTGTGATTTCTTCCTTAACCTATGGTTTATTTAGAAATAATGTGGAAGGAAGTGGGGGAGGGAGGGAAGGAAGGAAGGAAGGAAGGAAGGAAGGAAGGAAGGAAGGAAGGAAGGAAAAGAAAGGTGTTTAATTGTTCAAATAGGAATTTTCTTGATATATTATTGTGTGTTTTTGTTTTTAAGTTTATTTTTGAGAGAGAGGGAGACACAGAATCCAAAGCAGACTCAGAGCTCGATGTGGGGCTTGAACCCACAAACCCTGAAATCGTGACCTGAGCCGAAGTTGGATGCTTAACCAACTATGCCACCCAGGCACCCCAATATATTATTGTTTTTAATTACTAATTTAATTCCCCTGGGGTAGAGAACATACCTTGTATAACTTCAGTTTTTGAATATATTGACACATTTTGTGGTTGCATATATGTGGTCTATTTTGGTGAACTTTTATTTTTTCCCATGTGCACTTTAAAAAAAAATTGTTTAACGTTTATTCATTTTTGAGAGACAGACAGAGTGTGAGCAGGGGAGGGGCAGAGAGAGAAGGAGACACAGAATCCAAAGCAGGCTCCAGGCTCCAGGCTCCAAGCTGTCAGCACAGCCTGACATGGGGCTCAAAGTCACGAGCTGTGAGATCATGACCTGAGCTGAAGTCTGACGCTCAACCGACTGAGCCACCCAGGTGCCCCATCCCATGTGCACTTTAAAAGAATGTTTATACTACAGTTGTTGCGTGTAGTGTTCTATAAATGTATATTAGGATGGTTTGGTTGGTAGTCATCTTCAAATTTTTATATCCTTACAGATTTTTTGTTTGTCTGCTTGTTCTCTCAGTTACTAGAGAGGAGTGTCAAACGTCTCCGGCTATGGGACGCCTGGGTGGCTCAGTTTGTTAAGCATCTGACTCTTGATTTCAGCTCAGGTCATAATCTCACGACCGTAAGATCAAGCCCTGTGTCAGGCTTTGTGCTGGGCATGGAGCTATCTTGAGATTCTTTGTCTCCCTCTCCATCTGTCCCTCTCTCATTTGCATGAGCACACACACACTCTCTCTCTCTCTCTCAAAAAAAAAAATCTCTAGCTATGATTATGGATTTGTCTATTTCTCCTGGTAATACTATCAGTTTTGCTTCATGTTTTTGGAAGCTCTGTTATTTGGTCCATGTACAGTTAGAATTGTTACGTTTTCCTCATGAATTGCCCTTGTATTTTGAAATGAACCTCCTTATTTTTGGTACTATTTCTTTTCTCAAAGTCTATTTTGACTTAAAATATTCTCACCAGCTTTTTCTATATTTACAGTTTACATGGTTTACCCTTCCCACTCTTACTTTCAGTTTATCTGTTTGTCTTCATTTTAAATAAAGCATGTCTCCTGTAAACAGCATATAGTTGGAGTTAATTTTTTATCCAATCTGACAATTTCTGCTTTTTAATTAGTGTGTGGTTCATTTCTATTTAATGTAGTTGTTGATATGGTTGGGCTGAAGCCTATGTCTGTTTTTTGTTTCTTCCTTCTTTTCTGCCTTATTCATTTAAAATTTTTAATTGTTCATTTAAATTAAAATTTTAATTGTTCATTTAAGTGGACAATTTTAATTTTTCATTTAAAATTTAATTTACATAAAAATTAAATTAAAATTTATATTTTATTTCCCGTATTGACTCTTCAGCTCTATACCTTTTGTATTTTTAAAATTGTCCTTCTAGGGCCTCCTGGGTGGCTCAGTTGGTTGAGTGGCTGACTCTTGATTTTGGCTCAGGTCATGATCTCACAATTCTGTGGGTTTGGGCCCTGTGTTCAGCTCCGTGCTATCAGCAGGATCCTTTTTTTCTCTGTGCCCCTCTCTTGCTCATGCATCCTCCCTTGCTCACTCTCTCTCTCAAAATAAGTAAATAAACTTAAAAAAATTGTTATTCTAGGAATTACAATATACATCATGAATTTATTACCTATTTAATTCTATTGTACCATTTCATGTTAAGTTTAAGAAATATAAAAACAGAATTCCTTTCCTCTGCATCCTTAATGGTATTTGTTGTCCTACATTTTACCCATGTAATGTTACTATTTTTGCTTTAAGCAGAATTCTTTTTTAAAAATTAACAGAAGAAAAACTACAGTCTTTTATATTAATCCATATTTTCCATATTTAATATTCTTTGTTTCTTCCTATAAATCTGAGTTTTCATCTGTATCCTTTCATCCTTTCAGCCTGAAGAAGATTCTTTAGCATTTTATAGTATAAGTCAGCTGGAGATGAATTATCTCTGCTTTTGTTTATGGTTCTTTCACTCTCACTCTCATTTTTAAAAGACCTTTTCCTGGCAGCACCTGGATGGTTCAGTCCATTAAGCATCCAACTCTTAGTTTTAGCTCAGGCCATGATCTTCCAGTTCCTGGGTTTGAGCCCTGCATCAGGCTCTGCGATGACAGCACAGAGCCTGCTTGAGATTCTCTCTCTCTCCTCTCTGTCTGCCCCTCCCCTGCTCATGCTGACTCTTGCTCACTCACTCTCTCTCTCTCTCTCTCTCTCTCAAAATAAATAAACAGACTTTAAAAAAAAAAAAGAGGGGGGCCTTTTCCTGGATATAGAACACTGAGTTGGTTTCTCCACCCCTCCACTCCCAAGTCTTTTAAATATATTCTTCCCTTGTCTTCTGGCCTCCATTATTTCTGTTGTAAAGTCACCCATCATTTGTATTCTTCCCCTGAACATAATCTGTCTCTTCCTTTGCCTTTAAGATGTTTTTATTAAGCTTTGGTTTTTAACAGTTTGGAGTGCGATATGTTTTAAGTGTAGTTTTCTTGTGTTTTTCCTGCCTAGAGTTAGTTGAGCTAACTTGAATATGAGGTGTTCCCTCCTCCCTCACCAAATTTGGAAAATCTTTTACTATTATTTCTTTAAATAATTTATCTGTCTATATCCTTTCTTCTCTCCTTCTAAGACTCTAATTACACAATGTTAGACTATGTGATATTCTCCCACAGGTCACTGAGACTCTGTTTAGGTTTTTTTTCTATTATTTTTCTCTCTGTTTTTCAGATTGAGTACTTTCTATTGATCTTTCAAGAGAAAGTCTTCAGTGGTCTCTTTTCCTTCACTTTCTCATTTGCAACTCATCCAGTGATGTTTTCTCCTTCAGATATGGTACTTTTCAGGTCTAGAATTTTTTTCTTTTTTCCAAGTGTGGTAAAACATAGTATAAAACTTACCATATTGGTAATTTTTAAGTACACAGTTCAGTGGCATTTTTGCAATATTATGTAGCCATCACCACTATCCATTTCCAGAACATTTTCATCATCCCAGACAGAAATTCTGTATCCATTAAACATTGACTTCCCATTTCCATCTACTTTTAGCCCCTGGGAACCTCTCATCTACTTTCTGTCTCTGAATTTGGCTATTCTAAGTATCTCATCTACATGGAATTGTATAATAGTAAACCTTTTCTATCTGGCTTATTTTACTTAGCATGATGTTTTCAAGGTTTATGCATGTCGTAACATGTATAAGAATTTTATTCCTTTTTATGGCTGAATAATATTCCATTGTATATACCACCATTTGTTTATGCATCTGTATGTTCATGGGACACTTGGGTTATTTCTACCTTTTAGCTATTGTGAGTAATGCTGCTGTGAACATCGGTGTACATACATCTGTTTGTGTCCCTGCTTTTAGTTCTTTTGGAATGCTCTGAATCATTCAGTAATTCTACATTTACTTTTTGAGGAGCCATTACATCATTTGGTTCTTTTTTGTAGTTTCTATTTTTCTGTCAAAATTCCTTATCTGGTAAATAATTTTCTTCATCTTTTAAGTACACAAACTTGGGGCACCTGGGTGGCTCAGTCAGTTGGCTCAGTTGGACTCTTGATTTTGGCTCAGGTCATGATCTCCTGGTTCGTGAGTTCAAGCCCCACATTGGGCTCTGCTGACAGCACAGAGCCTGCTTGGGATTCTCTCTCCTTCTCTCTCTGCCCCTCTCCTGCTCTCATTCTTTCTTTCTCAAAATAAATAAATAAAACTTAAAAAAATAAGTACACAAACTTATTTATAATAACTTTTTAAGTGTTTGCTGATTCCAACATTTGGGTCACTGTCTTTGTTGACAGCTATTTTTCCTTTAAAGGGTTTTTCATTTTATTCTGGCAGGCACTAGTTGCTGTTTCTTCTGGTGGCTCCTGTTGATCCTATCAAGTATGGTTCTATTCTTAGTTTGTGTGGGTCTGTGTGTTGTGTATGTGTGTGTGTTAAGGTTTTATTTTTTAAGTTCTCTCTATACCCAGCATAGTACTTGAACTTACCACACTGAAATCAAGAATTGCATGTTCTATCAACCAAGCCAGCCAGGCACCTCATGTGTGAGGCTTTTTTTATTTTGTCTTCAGTGTTAGGGCTTGGGTCATAGTACTGAGGCTTAGCCTTTCTGAATTCTGAGTTCTCAGCAAAGTCTCTCCATTCAGGCTGGGCCAGAACTCCATCCCCCAGCCCTTTCCAATCTTCTGGTCATCTACATCCAGCTATCAGCCCTGAAGCAGCCACTGTGCTAGGCCTCACAGAGCCTGCCTGTTACAGTCTTAAATGCAGATGGAGCAGACTCACATAGAAGTTTGGGTGTTCCCCTTATGGAGTGTGCGAGGTGTCTGTGAGCGTGCCTCTGGGGCAGGGTGAATTCTCTACCTGCCCAGGTTCAGGAAGACCACATGTGTCCATACAGTCTTCCCCCTGCAGTCTTGAACTGACTCAACTCTGTGAAACTGTCCTGCTCTGCTTGGACTCCCTCCCTCTGCCCCCACTGTTCAGAACGTGCCCTCAGCCAGAAAGCCTGGGCAACCAGGGAGCTCACCTTACTTATTTCTCATCTCTAAGGATCACATTCTGCGTTGCCTGTTGTCCAGGGCTGAAACATATATTTTGTTCCATGGTTTTACTAATGCACAGCTCCTAATGGCTGTTGACCAGTTGTTCCAGTGGTGCTTTTGCAGGATTTGACATGATTATGGTTAGCAGGAATTCCTAGGCAGAGGTGACAAAGCAGTAGTTTTCAAACCTGTCTCTTTGCCTACCTCAGTTGGAACACTTGTTTTAAATATCATTTCCAGGGGCCCACTTCAGACCTACCATTTCCTGGGGCCACAGTCAGTCCCAGAGGCCTGGCATCTGTTTTCAACCACTTCTCCCAAGGATTTGTGTAGCAGCAACCTGGCTGGTCGGAATGGACTAGAAAGGCTTTCACTAATGATCATTGAACACTGTTGGTAATTCAGTATAGAACTGAATTAATGAAGAGCCAGGGTCATAACGTCAGTCTTTCTTGTACTGTGTGAATGCTTGGCTGACAACCAGAAATCACTTGGAGAGTATTGGGTTGTCTGTGGGTTTTTTGGTACTGCTGTCTGTTTTCCTTGTCTTTCTCTTTCCTTTCATCCATCTCAACGAATTCGCCTCTTTTTTTTTTTTTTATGTTTATTTTTGAGAGAGAGAGCACAAGTGGGGAGAGGGCAAAGAGAAAGGAAGACACAGGATCTGAAGCAGGCTCCAGGCTCTAAGCTGTCAGCACAGAGCCTGATGTGGGGCTCAAACCCATGAACCATGAGATCATGACCTGAGCCAGAGTCAGATGCTCAATGGACTGAGCCACCCAGGTGTCCCATCAACTTATTCAATAGCGTAAGAGGAAAAATCCAGTTATTTGGAACTTCCCCCCCCCCTTTTTTTTTTTGTAGTGCTTTCTTCTAAGTCCATTATGATGATATGTTTTCAATTTTTTTTTTTTTCAGGGAGATGTTGGAGAGGCAGGTATTTGCTATTTGGTGGCAGAAGATGTTTCAGCATCGGGAAGACCGCCTGGCAGAGAGAATGGTAAGTGGCCATCCCTGAGGAGGCAGGACTTGCTTCAAGCCTTTGCACTCACTGCCTCTTCTGCTCTGGACGTTGCCTGGAACCCAGACCCACACTGAGGGCCGTCCTACCTGTGACCAGGACTCAAAAGACAGGGCAGGGCGTGGTGTGCCTATTGATTTTGTCAGCAGAGTTTATATGTGGCTTCTGGACCAGGGCAGCTTGTTAAGGCCCATTTCTTTGGCCTATAGATTCTTCTTGGCTCCCGTACCCCCTGCTACTTGACTTGCTGTGTTCTCTTCCTGCTGTCCTGCCCCAGGCCATCCTTCATTCAGAGCGACAGCTTCTGCGAAGGTCCTGGTCCACGTGGCACCAGCAGGCAGCAGCATGTCATCAGGAGCGGCAGCGGCAAGCAGTGGCCTGTGCCTACCACCACCACAGACGGCTCAGGAAGGCTTTCTCCATCTGGAGGGAGAGTGCCCGAGGGCTCAGAACAGAGTGAGGGTCTCCTTCTGGCCCAGATGCTCTTCCCATGTCAGTCCAGCTTTGACCATTAGCTCTGAGTACCCATCGGAGGGTTTTGTTAGCCTAGACTCTGGTTTTAAGTTCCAGAAATCCTACCTGATACAGTCTGTGCAAAACCAGGGCTGTAGGGAAAGGATCCTGGGGTACCTCATGGAGCTCACGGACAGACATGCTCCATGGATCTGAGGTCCTATCCATTGGATGCATCCTGCTCACTGGTAGGGGCCCATTCAAAGTGACCATAGCCAGGGAGTAGAGTGATGAGCCCGTTTCAGGATAGCTAACCCCCAGGACCAGCAGCTATGGCCTGGGGGCAGGTTGTGGCAGTTTTTACCAAGCCATGTGGTTAGAGTCAGGGCAGACAGCCCACATGGATACTGCAGACATTGTTCTGCTTTGATGCCTTTCTGCACCTACTTTGTGCTGTGAGGATCTCCCCGACTCTCAAATTCTGGCCACATTTAACCTCCTCCTAAGTTGCCTACACATGAATGCACTTGAGTGGTACTTGAGCCCTTTAGTTGTTTGCAAAAGTTTGACTAGGTGCTCACTTTCCTGAGGGGAGAGCCCACATCCTTTGGCAACTCTCCCAAAGGTCTTGATCCCCCTCTCCCCTGATTTAAGAACCACTAGGTAGGGGCCAGGGACTGTGAGGGGTGCCTATCGAGAGGGCCCTGGCCAGGTCCAGACTGCCGTGCTGACTCCAACCCTCCCCACAGGAAGATGGGCCTAAAGCTGGCTGCAGAATTCCACTCAGCACGGCTCCTCCACTGGGCCTGGAACAGGTGGAGGGAGGTAAGGCTTTGGCACAGACGTCCCTGCATGTGGTTGTGGCCAGGCAAAGCTATGTGTCAGCATGACACAGAGTGGACATATGGCTTCTCTACAGCCTCTCGGCAGCCACCTGCCACTGAGCATGGGGAGAGGCCAGGCAGCGGAGGAGCAAGCGCTAACCTGGTTTCGTGAGGTGATTGGCTCAAAGTCCCTAAAATTGTTTTAAGTTCTTGCCTGAACCCACTGAACATAAAATTCCTGGTCTAACCATCTACAGGCATCCTACTCAGGGTAAAAAGTGTTTAGGCCATCAGCATTGCCTGAGCATTTACCCTGAGTCAGGCACTTGCCCCACCTGATCTTCACAAAGCCTCTGAGAGATATCTATTCAGAGATGAGGACTCGGGGCCGAGTACCCAGGCTGGGTGTAAGACAGAGGCACAGCTGAGCCTCCTCTGGGCCCCCGGCCCTCCCTTCTGTCCACAGTGCGTGGCCCTGCGTGGTGCTGAGCGGCGGGAGCTGATGTGCGCCAGCCTGCATCACCGGCACACCTTGATGCACAAGGCGCTGCACGCCTGGGGGGTAGGGGCTGCTGCTTTCCTCCGCGTCCCTCTTCCCCTTGGGGTGGGGGTCAGGGGGTACTGGAGTCTTTGTTTCCCTTCCTTGTTCTCCCTGCCCCTCCCAGAGCGAGTAATTCCACAAGCCTCACACAGAGCAAGAACTGTGGATCTTACAGCCACAGGGCTGAGCTCTTTTATCCTCGCTCAGCAAAGTAAAACCAATTGCTGCTGGGGGTACCAGCATTACTGTCCAAGTGGCCTCTGATCTGGGAGTCCAGTGGCTTGACGTTACTAGGTAAGGACTTAGCAAGACCATTCTCTCCCGGTTGTCTGGGCACTCTTCTGGCCTTGGGATTCTGGGCTCTTGGCCTCTGCTCCCATCTGTGGTGAGTTCTCTGGGCATCACAGCACCTGTGAGGTCTGCCTGGGCAGAGGGAGTGGTGTGGGCCCAGGGCTGGCTTCTAGTCCTCTTGGTCTCCCACAGATTTACCAGAGCCAGGTACAAAGCATCCTACAGGAGGTGGCGGCCAGGGAGAGCCAGCACAAGAGGCTGCTGCTGCGGTGAGTCTCTCGGCATCTCTGGGCCCAGCCCGAGGAACAGGGCGCAGACTCCAGAGCCAGGCCGGCTGCTCACAGGATGGCTTTGGCGTTTTCACAGCAAGCATCCCATTCATTGGTTCATCTCCTGTCTCGAAGCCCTGCTTTGTGCAGTGGGGCCTTGAGGAAGCAGCTGTCACTTGGACATCTGCGAGAGCTCCCACTTGGCCTTACTACTCTCAACACTGCTCCCTCCCCTGCAAGATTGAGCGCCTCCTGCTCCAGAGCTGCAGTGGCTCCCTTCGCCTCAGTCCCCCCTCACCTGCCTTCCTGCTTGGTCCTCCAGGCCTTTCACTGATTCCAGAGGCATCTCTCACACCCTTCTGTCACCTGCTCTCTCAGCTCCAGCTCCATCATGAGTCCACCCTCCAGCTCTTGCTAAACCAGGCCCTACACTCACTGTTTCCCGGCAGACCTCCCTCATTCTGCTCTTCCTTTTCTTTCCTCTGGATTTGTTTAGCACATTGTATTCCAGGCTGCCTGTCAGTGGTGGGTCTTGTGGACTTAACCTTGTACCTTGTACCTTGATTGAGGAATGAGCTGAAGAACCAGAAGTGATTCGTGGAAACCTCACACTATCTCTCCACACTGGTATCACCCTCGTCTCCCTGGCCTGTGTTCCTACAGGAGCATATTCCATCGTTGGAGAGAGAACACTATGTCCCGTGTGAATGAAGCAAAGAAAACCTCCCTAGCAAGTGCTCACTATAGGCAGACCTTGTGTTCCAAGGTGAGGCATGGGGAGACCAGCTGGTCGCCCAGGAGGGTTTGGGACTGTGCTTCTGCCAGGGGGTGACACCAAAGATTTGCACTGAATGTGGAATCTGGGAAACAGGGTAACTCACCCTCCTCTACACATACATAACAACTGTGTCAGCATTTACTTGGATTTTATTTATTAATTTTTTTTTTACTGAATTATGAACCAATATCCATTAAAACAACAACACAGTGAGCAAACTGGTTCTTACCAGAACTAGTATTTCCCACACATGTGGAATTTTCCACTGGGACAAACTAAGCATACTTCTGTCTCTGTCAGAAGAAGTTGCTCACTTCTCATTGTTTGTGGTTGCAGAGCTTTCTGGAAAGCATAGAGCGCCCCAGGAATGTGAGATTGTTGGTCATCATCAGAAGTGACCCTCAAATGCCATGTGTGGGGGCTGTCCCACGTGCTAGTGTTGGGAGGGCCTGCCAGGATGCAGCTGTAGGAAGAAGGCATGTTACAGAACAGGGGGGGAATGACAGAAGTGTTCCCTGGACTTCAAATGTTTTAGAAAAAGCAGTTTGCCAGGAGCCCAGAACAGCAGTGGTTCACCTGCTGGAAGACCGGGGGGGACTGAGACTGGTCCTGACAACGCCGAAGCCTCCCAAGGATGAGGAAGAGTGACATAAAGTCAAGGCCCGGTCTGTTGTCAGAAAAGCTCCAAGGAGGGCTCTGGAAGGAGAGTTAGGACTCTGCTTCAGGACTCAGAAGGGAGAAGGCCTTTTTGCGGGGAATGGAGTTTATGCCTGGGCAGCCGGTGTCCCTTGGCTGCTTTACTTCTTTGTAAAGCGTTCCATTAGTGTGATTTTGTGTGTGTCTCAATGTGAAAGACTTGCATGCAGGGGCACCTGGGTGGCTCAGTTGTTTGAGTGTCTGACTCTTGATTTTGGCTTGGCCACAGTTCATGAGATGAAGCCCCATGTTGGGCTCTATGCTGACAGCATGGAGCCTCCTTGGGATACTCTCTCTCCCTCTCTCTGCCGCTCCCACTCGTGCTTGGGCACATGCTCTCCCTTTCAAAAATAAACTTAGAGCACCTGGGTGGCTCAGTTGGTTAAGTGTCTGACTCTTGATTTTGGGTTCATGGGTTCAAGCCTCATATCAAGCTCTGCACGGACAGTGCAGAGCCTGCTTGGGATTTTCTTTCTCTCACTCTCTCTCTCTGCACCTCCCCCGCCTGTGCACTCACTTGCTCTCTCTCTCTCAAAATAAATAACTAAAAAAAATTTTAACTTAAAAACTTGCATGCATATAGCATATAGTTTCGCTTAACAAGTAATAATAGAACAAAAACCCATGTAATGACTTATTGATGGCAGATAGAAAGTTTAAGTTCTATAGAACAGTCCCATCCCTGAGATACTGGGCTTCCTGTGGGGACTAGGGGCTTGATCATTGCCTGTGGTCTTGTGGGGCTGGCTGGTGTTTCCCAGAATGTACGTGTGTGCCATGTTCACACCTGGGCTTGTTCCGTGAGGAGCTGCTAGCACAGCTGGGGTGTCTTGGGAAGTCAGATATGCCATGATCACGTCTCTGCTCTTCATCTGCCCCTTAGGTCCTGGTCCAGTGGCGGGAGGCTGCATCAGTGCAGATATACTACCGACAGCAGGAGGACTATGCCATTAGGGAGGCCCAGAAGATGTTGGATAGGGGTAAGCAGAGTTACTGGAAGCTGGGGAGAGGATTGTGAAGGACACAGAACTGTCTTCTGTTCCATTTGCTTCCTCTCAGTCTTTGTATTCTTCTCCTGTGTATGAGTTTCCTGTTGCTAAGATAACAAAGTACCTTAGACTAGGAGATGTAAAACAACAGAAAATTGTTCTCTCAACGTTCTGGAAAATCAGCGTATTGGCAGGGCCATGATTCCTGTGAAGGCTGGAGGGGAAAGTCCTTCCTGGCCTCTCCAGCCTCTGACAGCCCTGGCTGTCCTTGGTGTTTGTGGCTTATAGACTCGTTACTCCAGCCTTGGCCTCTGTAGGCACAAGGCTCTCTTCCCTATGTCTGTCTCTTCTTAGAAGTACACCAGTCCTACTGGATCAAGAGGTCCACTCTACTCCAGGATAGAGTCAGTTAATTGTGCTGACCCCCTTGCTAAATAACATCAACTCTGAGGTTCCAGGTTGAATATGAACGTGGGAGGGGGTAACTGTTCAACCCAGTACATCATAGCATTCTGTTCCCAACCAATTGCCAAACACTTTTTTTTTTTTAATGTTTATTTTTGAGAGACAGAGAGAGCGAGAAAGAGAGAGAGAGTTGGGAGGAGGGGCAGAGAGGGAGACAGAGAATCCCAAGCAAGCTCCCAGCTGTTAGCAAAGAGCCTGATGCAGGACTCGAACTCACAAACCATGAGATGCTGACCTGAGCTGAAATCAAGAGTCGGATGCTTAACCAACTGACCCACTCACGTGCCTCAGCCAGTTTATGTTCAAAAGCAAGACCAACGCTTAAAATCTTTTTTTTTTTTGAGAAAGGTAGGGAGTGGGGGAGGGGCAGAGAGAGAATCCGAAGCAGGCTTCACACTGTCAGTACAGAGCCCAGTGTGGGGCTCAAATTCACAAAGTGTGAGATCCTGACCTAAGCTGAAATCAAAAGTCCGATGCTTAACCAACTGAGCCACCCAGGTACCCCAAAATCTAATTCTTAAGGGGTCGGGGTGGGGTGGTTTCAATGAGAAAGTCCTTCCAGGGCCTGGCTACTTCTCAGGTCAGCCCCATCAACGTAGGGTCCTGCTTCCTTGTATGTCTAGGAAGCAGTGGCCTTGGGTAGTCTGACTACCTGCTATAAAAAGCTGGGGTTATGTGGTCCAGACAGGAGCAGAGATGAGATGCAGAGAAACTGAGACCTATGTCCCTGAAGTAGGATATCCAGCACTTTGAGGGGACAGCCAACGGTTAGAGTAAATGAAAATACAACTGGAAGTGAAAACAAATGAAAATGGTTTAAATCAGACCATAGGGAAAACAGATAAAGTTTTTAGTTTGCTCCAGGACAAAAATGGATCAACTTTGGTTGGGTTCTGACTATAGTATTGTATTGATAAACACAGATCTCTGCTTTCCTCTGTGCAGAACCCTGGGGTCAAACATCCCTCACTTGCTCCCCCCGCTAATGTGCTTCTCTGTGTCCTCACGCTGCCCCTCACTGCAGAAACCAGTGCTATGTTTCCAGTTCACTCCCAAGAAAGAAGGTGAGGGATTCAGCTCATCCCTTGGCCTCTGTTTGGACAGACCTTTGGCATCAAGCACTGCAGAGGCCTTGCCAGTGTGAGTCAGGCATCCACACCTGGTCCAGGTGGCCATGGTGGGTATTAGAGGTGACAGGCACAGGGTGAAGCCTTAAGCTGCTTCTCTCTGCAGGACTGAGGGGCAGGCAGCTTTCCGTAGAAGGGAGTGGCACCACGTGATGGGTCCTGCGTGGGGCCATTACAGGTGGTACAAAGGATTTGGGAGACCATGTGAGAAAACATTGTGCTCTCAGCAAACCGCAGATGCACACTCAGTACCTGTGGAACCATTTTTGGGCTTAGTTAAGGTCTCAGGTCTCAGGCACACCTTGGCAGCCAAAGGATGGGGCCGAGTGCTGGGGGAGGATGAACTCAGGGCGAGGCATCATAAAACACGTTCCACAGAGTGCCTAGTACATGCGAGGTCAGATGCTGGCTGTGTGATTTCAGCAAGTCCTCTTTGAGCCTCAGTTTCTCCATCTGTAAAATGGGGGTAATAGTACCTGCCTCTTGGGGTGGTCGTGAGGATCCAGTGAGACACAGTAGGCACACTTGAAGCAAGTGCCGGCACTTGGTACTAATGCTCATTTCCAGGCATGTGAATCCTCCTTCCCTGCCCTCTCCAGCAAGTCTCAGAGGACACCCCATCTTGGTATCAGTTCCCTGGTACCAACCCTCTTCTGTTGTCTCTAAAAGAAACTTATCTCAGGGCCTAAGAGAAGGGCAAAACCTAAAATAAAAAAATAAAAACAAAAAACAGAAAAAAGTGCTTTCTCCCTTAAGAGAGAATCTGGTGACATAAAGTGCATTATGTAGCCTCTGCCTGCCTGCAGCGCCCAGAGTGTTAGAGGACATGGCCCAGCAGACACTGTGCCTCCTTCTAGGCCTGGCTTGAGCTGCCTGGACTCTCTGAGCCTCGGTCTCCTCCCTGGCAAAATCGAGCCATGGTGCCCCACTCCCTCAGACCGAGACAAGGGTCTTATCCATGCCCCCAGCAGCATCCTGAGGGCATTCTGTAGGGGCGCTGCCTCTGGCAGGCCCTTGGGGGGGGGGCACGGCAGTGAACAGCTGACCTGGTTCTGGCCCCTGGGGTGCTCACAGCCACTGAAGGTTGCCAGAGCCGTCCTCACAGAGTGGCCGCCGTCTGCATGTGGAGGTTTTACTGAGTGGAGCTGACACCCCAGTTCTACCCCCACACGACCTTTTCTGCTCTCTGAACTTCCACCATTGCAGAGTTGTCCGTAGAAACCCTCCAAAAGAGCACACTCTGACTCGGATCTGCCTTAGGCTGTCTCAGGACCTGGTTTCGGCGCTGGCGGGACCGAGGCCAGAGGGCAGCCCAGCAGAGAGCCCAGCTCAAGAGGGCGGCTGGCCATCACTGCCGGCGGCTGCTGCTGCAGGCCATGGCCTGGTGGAAGACGTACCATCTGGGCTGTGTCAGGAAGCGGGTGAGGCAGGCAGCAACTCCCCAAGTGCTGCTGTACAGAGGGTTCTCCAGGCTGGGAGACCACCGACTGGGGAAGAGAAGGGCCTTCCTGTAGAACCCATGACACCACCAGGATGGGTGGTGGATAGTTGGGGTCCTGTAGGCCCAAGACTACTACTGGAGCCTGTCTGGGAAGGCTGAGGGAAGCTAGCCTCAGGGTTGGGTCTCCCTGAGGCAGAAGATGGCCCAGCAGAGAAATGTGGTTCATTCTGAACCATGAGGTATCAGAGCTGGGAGACCTCCAGAGTTCCCTAGACACCCTGGCCTAGTACAGGAGGCCTTTGGCTTCCTCCAAGACTCCTCCTGGGAATGGGAGGACAATTTGCTTGGGCCCAGAGCCTCTCACCCTGCAGCTGCGCCCAGGTGGTTGGGATACAGGGCCCTGACTGCTTTTGTCTGCTCTCTTCCCAGCTCCTGCAGAGGCGGGGTGCCCAGCTCTTGGCCCAGACTCTTAGCCGGGCCTGTTTCCAGCAATGGAAACAACAGGTAGGAGCCAGCAAGAAGCCACTGCCTTCCCTTCCCACTTCCTCCCAAGCCCATGTTTAACTTTATTATTATTTTTTTAAATTTCTTTTCAGTAATCTGTATACCCAATGTGGGGCTTGAACTCACGACCCTCAGATCAAGAGTTGCATGCTCCGAGATGCCTGGGTGGCTCAGTTGGTCTAGCATTCAACTTCAACTCAGGTCTTGATCTCACGTTTCATGGGTTCAAACCCCACATCGGGCTCTGTGCTGACAGTTCAGAGCCTGGGGCCTGCCTCAGATTCTGTGTCTCCCTCTCCCTCTGCCCCTCTCCCACTTGCACTCTGTCTCTCTCAAAAAAAAATGTTAATAAACATTAAAAAATTAAAAAAGAGTCACAAACTCCACTGACTGGAGCCAGCTGGGCGCCCCCACATTTAACATTTTTAACTCCACCCTATCCCATGGCTCCCCCAACCCTAGTCATTTCCCAGCACTGCCACTTCCTTCCACCTGTGACCTGTACAAGCCCAAGTCACATCAGGGCCCAATTTCCACAGTGTCACATTAGAAAATACTTCAGGGTAATAGCCAAAAAATTAATATGAAATGTATTTTACGTCTTCGCCAAGGATTTGATAAAACACCAGGCAGGATTGCATCATGCCCAGCAAACCTTCATGTGCAAGGTGTCTGGTGAGCCCAGCACACCACCCTGAGCTGCTCCCTTCCGGAGGAGCTCTTTGCCTTTGTTCTTCCCAAAGGATCACTCCTTGGCCCACTAGCACAGGGCCCTTCCTAGTGGAGGGAGAGCAGCAAAAAAAGGGTCTCAGAGTGATCAGGATGCTGTGGTCAGGGCAGCCTCCTTGAAGGCTCTTTTTGACCCACAGCTGGCAAACAGGAGGCAGGAACAGCGGGGCACAGCCCAGGCCTTGTGGTTCTGGTCCTTCTCACTACAAGCAAAGGTAAGGGGGGCTCCACACCCCACTGCCCCTGCCTCGCCAGGAGAGGGCCATACCTCAGTGGAGGGTACAGCCCCAGAGTGAGCCTTAAGCAAGGTGAACTGGGCCTCATCTCCTCTCCCTGGAGGTGTGGGCCGCATGGCTGGGCTTGGTGCTGGAAAGGAGGAGAAAGAAGGCGCGACTGGAGCGAGCTGTTCAGGCCTACCACCAGCAGCTCCTTCAGGAGGGTGCCACATGCCTCTTACGGTTTGCAGCCAGCATGCAGGCCTTCCGGCAGCAGCTGCATGCCCAGCAGCAGGTGCAGGTGAGTCCCAGGTCCCCCACCCCTTCTCTTGGGGAATGGGCAGGACCAGGCATGACCTGACCAGAGAGGCCTGTTGCAGGCGGCCCACAGTCTCCACCGTGTGGTCCATCGCTGTGCCATGCTGTGGAAACAGAAGGTTCTGGGCCAGGGCAGGGAGCCTCAGCCCCCGACATCCACCATGCCCAGCAGGAGAGTGACATTTGACAGTCCCCTTTCCACCTGTGTTGCTGCTGGAGCTGGGGATGCTGCCCTGGAGACCAAGGGGCCACGAGATCCTCAGTCACTGGGAGCTCTGGGCAGTCTGGCCCTGGCTACTGGGGACCCCCAACTCCTAGAGCTGTGAGTAGCCCATCCCTCGTCTTGTCCTCCTTTCTTCCTGCCTGGGGCAGAGGCTTGGACTGTACAGGAGGAGGTCATGGCTGAGCTGCTTGGACCCCTCTCTCTGGCAGAATTCTGTCCCAACCGTCCCATTCCCATTGGGCCCCAACTTAAGGGACCACACATCCTCTGTTCCTGTGGAACATGGGGAAGAGAACATGTAGTTTTAGGAAAAGGAAGAGGCTGTTAGGGCAGCCCTGCCCTCATGCCCCCAGACCTGCCAGTCTCCCTGTTTCTCCACATATAGCCAAGAAATGGGCTCCCTCTTGGAAACCCCACTGTTTGTGACCTGGCCCATCCCCACACGCTGGTTCCAAGTAACCTCCCAACTACCTGAGCCTGGCAGAGAGGTCACCAGTGGGGTGGGGCACTGGCCTGGGCCTGTCTGCTCTGCCTTCCTTCCCCCCAGCCCTGATAGGCCCTGCTCCCAGTCTAATGTGGGAGGGAGCACTGGGTTGCTGTAGAGGTCAAGTGAGATGATGTGGGTGAGGCATCCCATGTCGTCAGGCTCACTTCATTGGAATTACTGGAAGTACTATATATGGCCCAGGACCACTTCTGGTTCACCTGCTAACCTTGGGCAAAGAGCCTCTCCTTCTCTGGCCCTCAGTCTCCCTGTAAAATTGGAGGGGTCAGACTGGGTGTCCCAGGCGGCCTAGAGGAACAGGCCTGTGTTTCTTTCCAGCAATGCTGCCCGCTTGGCAAGAAAGCAGCCTCGACGCCCACATTTCCTGCTGGAGTCTGTGCAGAGCCAGGGGCCCCTGGCGTGTGACACCCTTGGGAGACCAGGGTATGTTGTATGGTCCTAGGATGAGTGGCCCCCTTTCCCTCCTGCTCCTCAGGAGGGTACCGTGGCCTGACCACCTCCTGCCCTCCCTCTGTGTAGGCCTGAGGCACCGTGGGAGTGTGACCCAGGTGTGGCCCAGTCAGAGGGCCCTTCCCTGATGAGGCCTTTCCTGCCAGAGGCCTGGACAGCACTCATCCCGGGCGACCCCCTGCCCCAGCCCAGGGCCCTACCAAGTCACCTTGGCCTGAAACCACCCCCCACATTGAATATGGGCCCAAAACTGCTGCCCCCTTCCTCCTTCATGTCATGTGGGGTGGATGCACCTGTCAGGGTAAGTCCTCCTGGTCACCTGGGATCTCATTCTTTGGTCTGGCCTTCAGTGCTCTTCCTCACACATTGTGCTGTAGCTGAAGCTGTACTCACTGCTTCCAGAGCACTGCCAGCTCAGGAAGATGCAGCAAGGCCACTCGTGCATTCACCAAGTGTAGGTACCCCTGTCCTAGGAACACAGTATAGAAAGGCTGCTGAGGCCCCCACTTGTGAAGCTTCTATCCAAGAGATATGAGACCAAAGAGCCCCAAAGATAGATGAAGACATTGCAGATCATGGAGGGTCCTGCAGGCCCTGGGGAAATGACTGGATTTTAAGGGAAGTAGGAAATGGTGGGGGCCTGTTGGCTGCTGTGATCCCGTGGCCCAGCAGAAGGTGCAGGATCAGGTGGTGGCTGTGGGCAGAGCCCATTGTGGGAGGCAGACTAGGCAGGACCTGCTCTGATGCTCCGATGGGTTTGATAAGGGTGAGGAAGGAATCCAGGGTGGCTCCTGGGTTCCTGGCTTGAGTAATTCCAGGAATAATGAGTTCTTTTACTGAAAAGAGGGAAACGGGTGAGGAGCCCATTTGGGGTAAATCCTGAAGAGTGTATCTTGAACCTATCAAATCTGATATAAAGCAACAAGATTCTGAGTGTGGCCTTCAGGGAGGAGGTCAGGGCTGGAGAGCAAAACTCAGTCCACGTAGGTTGAAGGGTAAACCCCTGGGACCTAAAGAGGTCACCTGGGAGGAAAGGGGCAGAGGCACCCTGGGGCATGTGACATCCAACTGAAGAGCCGGAGCAGGGACGGCCAGGTGGTAGAGAAGGCACCAGTGCTTAGTAATGGAGGAGACAGCAGCAGGGTCAGGACACCCCAAGAGTTGGTGCCCCAAGAGAGCTGGTCAGTCGTCATCAGAAAGAAATGGAAGGTTATAGGTGTGTGGTTTGACAAGGATAGTTGCCTTTGACCACTTTTCTCACGAAGTGCAGGATCCCTGCTCAGAGCAAGGCGGGGGTAAGACAGCTGCTTGGGGAGGTGACAAGCCAGGCTCTGGGAAAGGGGTGGGACTGGCCTGCACAGGTGTGGGGTGTTCCTTGAGCTGCTTGTGGGATGTCCTCCCTTCTATCAGGTCCTGAAGGGGCAGGGCCAGGGCCATACTAGGTGAGCTGGCCAGGTCAAGTCCTGTGGCCTCACCTCCCCACACCCCTGCAGTGGGCAGCCTGGGTGCCCCTCACCAGCCTTCCTTCCTGCTTCTCTGCTCATCTGTCCTCCCTTTACAGGCAGCTACACAGCCCATCACCCTTGGGCTTGTGCCCCAGGCCTCTCCCTCTGCAGCCAGTGTCCCCCACCCCCGCCTGCTGCTTCCTGGGGACTTCACGGGCACTGGGCCCAGGCCAGGCTCTGCAGGCACAGGTGTGTGCCTGAGGCCTGTCCATACCGTGAGTGCTCAGGGCCCTCCCAGTGCCCGGGATCCTTCCATCCAACCTTGGCATAGCCAGGAGGATGGTCAAGATCAAGCTTATTCTCCTGTCACCATGGGCCATACCGACCTGGAGGCTGAGCTTGAGGGCATCCAGCAGCAACTGCAGGACTACCAGACCATGAAGCAGAACCTCTTGTAAGAACCAGAAAACCCCAACCATGTCCCCAGAACTGGCTGCCAGGGTCCTTGGGGTGTTTTGCCTATGCCCACCCCCCCACAGGTGGCACCTTTATCCCTCAGTCCAGCTCAGGTCTGCCTCACCTGTGGGACAGAGGATAAAGTGGAGTACAACTTTCAATCTAAGTGCAAGGCCAGTGATCCACCCAGTGACTATAGCCGATGAAGATGCAGAAAAGACAGGCCTGTGTGCAGAGGGCTGTCTTGTCTGTGGTCTGGGTCCAGAGCCTGTGTCCCTTGCACCCAGGAAGAGGGACGGGGAGGGGTTCCATCAGGGCCTACCTGAGGTGCTTGCTGAGCTGGTGGTAGAAGCTGGCAGAGGAACAGAACCCTCCCCTCCCCCACCTGAAGTAACCAATGTGCTGCTTCCCCAGCTGGAGGCGTCGCCAAGGGCCTGGCCGACCTGGCAGCAGGTGTCTCACTCACTCCCTCAGGTCCTGCCAGCGGCAAGCCAGAAGCCTGCGCCGGTGGTTGGAACTGAGCCAGGAGGAGCCCGGACCTGAGGAGCAGGAATTAGAACAGCAGGTGCAAGAAGAACTGCAGGAGGTGAGGCCCCAGGCAGTCCTGGGACAGCTCCCTCGCCTGTGCTTTGTCTCAGCTCAGCCTCCCCTGCCCCCACACCCCCCAGGTGGAGCTGCAGATCCAGCAGCTGGCCTCTGAGCTCCAGGCCCAACGCCAACCGATTCGTGCCTGCATCGCCCGCGTCCAGGCCCTGCGGCTGGCTCTGTGCTAGTCATTGCCCCAGGGAGGCCTCAGCCCACCTCCAGAAACAGAATGAAAAGCTGCAATGAGTTTTATTTTTTATTTCAAAATGTTGCAATTAAATGAATTACTGTTCAGAAGTCTCCCACTTTTCATACAAAAATACTGTACTACTGATACAGTTGAAAGAGTTCAAATGGCTTCTCCTGCAGGAGAAATTCACAGCGTCCCCAGGAAACCTGAACCCTGGTCCCCCTGTCAGTGGCTCCCTAAGGACTATGTACCTGTTACCTGGGGACAGGTGTGGTAGGCACGGACCCGCCCCCCTCCCAATACACCAAGGCTCCTCTGCCTCCAACACAAGCCCCTGAATCAACAGCAGCAACTTACCATGTTTTATATGTGGGTCTGGATATGAGGAGACAGGCTCTCCCCTGGCCCCCATAGGTCACCTGTCCATTCACTTTGGATACCATTCAGGGGATTCAGTAACTGGTCTTGGGAAGAGGACTTGCCAGTTCTGGAAGGTCACTCACTGGGGACTGCTAAGCGCCATGCCATTAGACCCCCTCAGAAGATGCTGGCGGAGTCAAGGATGATGCGTTCAGCCACAAGTGCAGAGAGACAGCTTTTCCCAAACGAGCAGGGTGGGGTGAGTTGGGAACAGAAAGCAGTTGTGTTAAAGGCCACATGGCCCTGCTCTGGGGGCAGCACAGTCCAGTCAGTGCAGGGGAGACAGGGGGGAGGCCAAAAAGCAGTGATGGGTATACATAACCACTTCTGTCTTACAAAAGAAATCAAGACCAACTGAACACCCAGCCAGGAGACCTAGGGTCTCCAGTTTATACAGTAGATTAAAAAAAAATCTCCAAAAGGAAATTTGAGATCCTCTTGGTCTACATGTTCTTTCTCTTTAGAGTGGGAAGAGGGGCCCACATAAGTCCAGGGTCAACAGGGGCTCTGACCTCATCTACACATCTGGGACAGCAGAAACTAGTTACCCAGGTCCCGCCTGGTCAGACCCCACAGCCCTGAGACTGTCCCCTCCCTGACCAGCCGTGGAGGTTCCCCTCTAAAAGACCCTCCTGTTTCTGTTTGAAACAGCTCCCTCAGTAGCCACCACCAGGAAGGAGGCTCTACAGGGAGCCCAGAGCCTCCCCGAACCTAATCTTCTGTCCAGCTTTCAGCTTAAAGTTGAAGTCCTTGGGGGCCTCGAAGATGAGCACAATGGTAGAGCCCAGGTTGAACTCGCCCAGGTGCTCGCCCTTGCGCATGGGGATGCCCTCCTTGTTGGTGTGCGTCACGAAGCTGAAGTCATTGTAGGAACCCTTGCTGTAGCGTGGGCTATTTGTGTGCAGGTCCTGTGGGAGGCCAGGGGCACAGCATGTGGAGTCTGCTCCTGGACTTGGAACATACCTCTGCTGCCTGTCCCCAACCCAGACTGGAAAGGGAGCTGGGGACAGTGACTCAATTAGACCAGGTCTAACCACAGTCCCCAATACCAGCTGTGAACTGGGACCCAGGGGGACATGGAGGGATCAGACCCAACTCCTCTCCATGCACCAGGATGGGTGAGGAGCAGTCACAAGCTGACACCAAGAAAGGCAGCCCCCTCACACACTCAGCCTCCAAGCAGCACACCCTACCCTAAGCTCAATGTTCCTGTTGGGTAACTGGCAGAAGGAAAGTGCGGGCTGGGAGGTTAACCCCCTCCCTCACTAATCACCTCCAGATGAGCAAGTGGCAGCACATTGGGGGTCAGGGCTGGCAGAGCAGGAGCCCAGGACCCAGTCCCTCTTCGGGGCAGCAGCTCAGCAAAGCCAGGCCTAGCAGGGGCCCATCTAGAACTTATAGTCCCAAAAGATCTGGCTGCATGGAAGAGGAGGCAGGGGGACTTCAAGTGGACCAGCCCTTGGGTCTGGCTCTGCTCACCCGGTCAAAGTAGATGCGTATAGAGCCCACATTGGTGGCCCCCACGGCGGTCAGCGAGAAGAAGCCGTGTTTCCAGTCCCCGGTGAGGACTACCCGCTCATTGTGGCAGAAGAGCTCTTTGATCCAGCGGGCCATGCCGGGGTTCACAGACATCAGGGAGCCTATGGGGGCAGGGACATTGCTATTCCCCACCCAGCAGGAAGATGAGCCTCCCAGAGTCCTATGTCCACCCAGATCATCCCAAATACAGAGCAGGCTACACCCCAGGTTGCACCCTGCTGCCCACACCCCGCCAGACAAAAAGTCACCCCCCTGCCTCAGCACCCCAATGTGGAGCCCCGGTCCGTTAACACCAAAAAGCACAAGGCTGTGGCCAACCTGGGAAGTGGCGCCGGTGGGAAACAGTCCAGTCAGTGGGAGAGTGGAAGCAGTGATAGTCCCCTGGGGCCAGGTAGATGACACAATGGTAGAGTTCGTTCCCTTCTCGAGTGACCAGCTGGTTCCTGAAGGAGCCGCAGGGAGTGGCTGTGGCGGGCAGACACGAGGGCCAGGCTCTCAGACAAGCACCTGAGCCTGTGTAGTCTGGACATGGGCTCCAGGGAGGCCATGAAGCTCCACTCAGTGATTCTTGGCCCTTCCCTCCCCGACTCATTCCCGTCCTTCACCCAGACAACCAGCCCAGCCCCGCTACAACAGGGCTGCGGAGGCCACTGCCGGGCACCGACCCACCTGGAGGAAAGGGCAGGTCCTCTGTGGAGGTGCGTGGACCCAGGAACGACTCCAGCGAGTAGGTGACCCCCTTCACCTGCTCCACTTCGCAGTTCTTCACCTGCCCAAAGTTCAGGATCTTCCCATCTGACGGGCTGATCTGTAAGGGCAGAGAAAGGCTTGCCGCTAAGGGAGGCAGGGGGACTCCCCCAGCCTGAGAGGAGTACCCACGGGTCACCTGTGGAGTCTGCTGGGACTGATTCCCAAAGGCATGGGCAACAATCCCTTTTCTGGAGGGAGGAGTGAAGGGCAGGGTCGGGCCTCACCACGCTGTGTAGGCCACATACGGGCCGGGCCTGTGGCTTCAGCTTGCGTCGGAAGAACTCGCTGAGGTTGCGGTAGTGGTGCAGGTCCTCCACGGCAGCCTCCTTCATGTTTACCCCGAAGGTCCAGATATACAGGCTGTACACAGGCCTGCGCAGCCAGTGCGGCAGCTCCACCTGGTTGAGGCGGCCCCAGGCCCGTGACAGCAGGCGCGTTGGCACCGACTTGTACAGAGCCACCTGCAGGCCACAGGCAGGCAGATGAGTGGGCCGCCCTGCGTGCCCCCTGCCACCTCCCAGTCAGCCATCACCTCCGGGGGCCTAGGCACCTGTGATGGCTTTGTGATGTGGTTGTTTCCCACTAGGAACCAGACTGAGCTTTCCAAATACTCTCACAAACCAAATACTGGCCGAGACGGTGACACAGTGACCTAAACTCAATAGTTTCAGTCATTTTATACACAGGTCTAACACCACCTGCCCTGGTCCCCAGGAGAGACTGGCCAGCACAGTCTCACTTCTTAAGGAAAGGAGGGGCATAAATGGCTCTGATACCTGCAGACTCTGTGGCAGAAAGGGGCAGGACCCTGGGTGCGGGAGAAAGTTTACAGCCCAAAGCACACATTCTGGTCCAAACAGAAAGCAGAGGGAACATGGCCCGCACAAGGTCAGGGGCTTTCACATGAGGATGCTCTGTATCACTGTCACCCCCACCCCAGCCAGCAAGCACCCCAGGAACAGCTGCACCCTGCCCAGCCTGCCTGGGGTCTGAAGCACTCTACTGTGAGGGGCCAGTCCACAAAGCTGTCTGCACCTGGGGGCTGCTCCCCCAAGGCACAGGAGAATCAGCCCCAGCTGTCTCTGTTGGCACCACCGGCCAAACTATAAGGACCAGGCGACCTGGAAGAATGTTTCTTAAACCCCAGGTGCCGCTGCCACAGTGGACCTACCTCTAATTGGCATCTGCTGCCTGTCAGCCAAACCTAGACACCAAGTCCCCACGGTTAAGTATAATTTCATTCCAACTTTAAACACCTCTACAGTGCACTGAGCCAGTGGCTTCCCAAACTCCTCCCAGCTGATGCCCGTCTTAGCATAGGGTGCCCTGATTGGGGTCAGCCTGCCCAGAGAGCCCAGGGCAAGGGAGCTTGCCCTCTGGGCAACGGCAGCCAGGTCGCTTCCTCATCCAGCCCTGCCTGGGGCTCCCACATCCTCAAAGGCATCCACACCCTAAGGGGCCCAAACAGGCACCAGCCTTCCTGAATCACCCTCTGGCATCCAGGAACTGATATGCATTCTTCTCAAAATCACCTCTAAGCTCTCTTCTCCCTGAACACAGGGAATCAGACACCATTTTCTGAATGCCCAGTGTGGGTTTCTCCCAGAAACAGAGCCCCTAAATGGCACAAATGCAGGCAAGGAGAACAGGCGGTGCACAGCAAGCCCTTGGGGCCACCAACCAGCCCGGCCTTCCCAACCAACTTGCCTGTCAAGATGACCATCTGGGGGCTCAGCACCCACACCCTCACCTCTAATCTGACAACTGTCTCCTTCGTTTCTGTGTCATGGGTCCCAACCTCAGGCCTGCCCCCAGACCAGCCGGGCCAGCAGCCTATACACACTTACCCTGCTCACGGGCCTCCATCCCACCCGGCTGAGAGGTCTGAGGGCACCGAAGGGCAGGAGGTAGTAGAGAACCGTCAGGGGCCAGGAGCGCAGTTTCAGGGCAGGTCTGGACATACAGCTCAACTGTCCCAGCCTCCGCCTGAGGGCCAGCTGGGGGAAGTGCAACCTGCAGAGCAGATGTCCGTGCACGGCCAGGTCAGCGGTCAGGGTCTGGGAGGCCCCGCCCCGAGCTTAGCAAGCTTGCCTCTCCGTGGAGTCCAGTAACATTGCCACGGCCTCTCAACACAGCCCCGTTCTGAGTTGGAGGCTCAGCTGCCTCTGGTTGGCAGACTCATATCCTAGTCTCTCCCACCTGCCTACCAGCTTAGGAGGACTAGGAATCAGGGGTAGCATGGGGAAGACAAGGTGCACAGCCTGCCTCACAACCCCCTACTCTGCCCACAGAGGTGCCAGGGAGACACAGTCTGATCTGGAGCCCCAGCAGTGCAGAAGCACACAACAGTGGGGAGCTACCGCTACCATCGCACTGCAGGATCTGGGAAAATCTCTTCATGGCTCCAGGCTTCCTGTTTCCTCACATCAGATAAATTAAGGGATTGGGCCTGCCAAGACCCCAGAAGAAGACGCCCATGAACATGTACCTGCACACACACACACAACCCTAACACTAAAGCTCCATCCACCTGCCTGGTCTTTCTACATTAGGTTCTCCAAAATGGACCCAGAGGTTGGAGGAGGTGGGGGGGTGGGAACCTCCCCAGCAACCCTCAGGCCACCTCCCAGGTCTGCTGGGGCCACACACCTGAGCCAGGCCCCTCAACAAAGCCCAAATTCAGTGCATTCAGCACAGGCTCTGCCTTGTCGGGATATGAGGCTGGGTGGGCCTTTCCACCAGAACCATTGCCTCCTGAGATACAGCAGGGACACCCAAGTCCCCTGGCCTCATGCCTAGGCACTAGAAAATGCTCCTGAGGCCCCAGTGCAGCCCTCAGGAGACCACATTCCCACCCACTCTGAGAATGTCCCCAGGCCTAAGTTTCCTCATTTGCAAAAAGACTGCATTCAACTGGATAATCTAAGGCTCCCATCTGTGCCTGTGTACTCTCAAAGCCATGTCCTCTGCCCCCAGTTGCTGAACAAACCAAGGAACAAAGAGGCATCTCAGCTGATACCAGAAAGAAAAAAAAAAATGGAGAACGAAGCTAATGGCCAAGCACCTACTATTCAACGATGGCAAAGGAAGATCCGTCTTTCCACAGCTCACCAGATTCCCTGGGTTCATGCTCTTCCAACCCACCCCACCCCACCGAGTTTTCAAAAGGTTCAGGAAGGTGGTAGGAGCCAAACAAAGCTGAACAAATTCCTGCTGTCCCCAGGGCTTCCCCCACCCGCCCTGATCATTGCAGAAGCCCAGGGACCAATCCTAGAAGAGCGGCACCTCTTCCAAGCAGGGTGGGGGGCACCGGGGTGGGGTGGGGGCCTGGGAGCAGCAATTAGGGAGCAGCAGACACTAGGCCACCAGCCCACTCCGCTTCCCCAGGTACCTGAAGTGGGCTCTCCGACTCAGTCCCCCCGGACAGGGCCCCTCCAGTCTCGGGGGTTGATCCCCCAGCCCCCTGCCACCACCTCCACCTCGGGGCCGCTGGACATGAACTCTGACCTTCCGGAGGTCGTGGCGGGGCACAGTGGGGTTAGAACGAGTCAGGCAGCATCTCACCATTTCGCTGCTCGGAGCTCCGGTCCTCGCCGAGCCTCTGACTGACACATGGTGGGCGGCGCCAGGCACACTCGCCTTTGTTTCTTCTCCTTCCTCCCTTCCCCCAAGCCAGGAGGTCCTGCGCTGTCACCACTCCTCAGGCTGGCTGCCTAGTGGCTGGTGGCCGCTTCCCAGCTCGGTTGGGTCACTGGGTGCAGCTTAGAGGTTGGGGCTATTGTGAAGACAGGCACTGGTCACACCTGCTCGGGAAACAGCAGGGGCCTGAGGCCTTGGACACAAGCCCCTGCCCTCCACCCACTCTGTCCCCAGGCTGGGCCACCTGCCCGCTCCAGCGAGCTAATGGCAGGGAAGGGACCAGGCGCCTGTGGGCCCAAGAAGAACAAGCTTGGAATCTGAGCCCTGTGCTCCAGGCGGGCACCCAGCGTCGGCCTGTCTCCAGTTTGGGCGGCCCCTCCCTCACCAGGACCTGACCCATTTTCCATTCAGGTGACAAAGTAGCATCTGAGGAATGAGGGAGCAGGAAGGCAGGAGAGGCACAGTGGGGGGTCAGACGCTGGACACCTGACCTGCTCCAGCGCTCTCACCAGCCCCCACAGCTGGGCCTCAGAGCCTCCCATCTGGCACGGACACCCCAAGGCCTCCTCAGCAGATGAGCACACCCATGACCTGACCTGAGGGAAAACCAACCAGGACTGAGGCCCAAACCAGCCCCCTCACCCCAATCTTTGCTGTGGACAGCACTATGGCCCTGCCTGGCGATCTGGGAGGACACGCCCACAGGCCCTCACAGATAACAGAGAAGGACAGCAAATATTCCACAGTCATTGCTGTCTGAGCCCAGGGACAGTCAAGGACCCACCTAGCCTGACCTCCAATCCCACTGCAGGCTACAGAGAGAGGACAGGCACCTGCCGTGATCTTTAGATGAAGAGATGCAGGCCCCAAGAGAAGCTCCCAAGGCAGAAAGCTGACCCAGTCGAGGAGCCAGTCTCAGGCCAAATGCCGACCCCCACACAGCCAACTGACTCACGGCAGAATGAGAGGCCCCCAGCACAAGAGGCCCCCCCGTTCAGACATGGCTCCACCCACACAACGGTGAATGTCTGATGCCCTGCAAAGCCACCTCAGCCAGAGGTGAAAATGCCAGCCCCTGGCAAGTCAAACCCCTGGGAGCACAGTGTGCAGTGGGAGCCAGCGCAGGTTGACTAACATCCGAAAGTAAGCATGGATTTCCAGCCCTGACCAAGGAAGTGGCAAGGCCTGGGCCACCCTGGACCCAGACCCCTCCAGCAGATATCATCCCCAGGCCACTGTGCACCTGAGTGACAGGACAGCTCACTGGGGGTGAGCCAGGTGGGCACCTGGCCTCACCCAGAAGCAGATATGCACACAAGCCTCCACTGTCCCAAGGGCCAGGCCCAGGGGACCCATGGACGTCACTGTGTCTATCCCCCACCCATGCTGAGCCTCCTAACTTTCCCATCTGTGACAGGTCACCTCAACTATATCACCCATGTGACAGCACACACCTCACCCCTCCACAGCCCACCAGGCAATGGGGCCCCACAATGGCCTCCTGTCAGCTCTCCAGGCCCAGAGGAGTGACAGGCAGTCAGTGTTGGGCACGGTGCTTGACTTCCAGGACAAGGCTCTTTCCCCCACTCTAGAAAGCTTGAACTGAGTGCACACCTGGGATTCACTGTGAGGCCAGTGAGGCCTTGTGGAAGAGGACAGGGGAACCAGTCTCCTCCTGCCTATTTCCTCACTAGGCTACCACATGGGACAATGACCACTGCAGCATGCTGCCAGAAAGGCACATGCTGGAGCCCAGAGACAAAGCTAGCGTGGCCCAAAATTTCAGGTTCTCAAAGCAGATTCCTGCTGTGTGCCTCTGCCATTTTATTTACCCCAGGGCCTCCAGTGCAGGGACTTGGCCAGGCCTCACGGCCCACCACGGTAAACTGGGCCCTCACCCTTCCTCCTGCAGTGTAGGGTGCTCAAGCCCAGCCCAATTGCTGCTATCCTAGACTCTAGAAACTGCCCCCACAGGGCCAGGTGACTGTCCTGAGCCCTCAGTCCTACCTCCACCACCACTCTACCTCCTCTTCCGAAATGGGTCAGGGACCAGACTGTCAGGCTTCTTCCAAATCACCATGCATGGGTGCCAAAAGGTCCCCAGGGAGCAGACATGAATTCACCTGTCCCCAGGAAACAGGCTCAGCACCCTCTGCCTAGCTCAAAGCTGCAAGATGGAGGAAAGAGGCTCCCTGAGGCTCATTCATTCCTGCTTCCTAAAGGCAGAGCCACTTCCTAGGCCAACAGTGCTCCTAGCCTCCCCATCATAGTGCCCCACTCGCCCTCCACACCTGCGATGACCCTTGGAGCCAGGCCCAGATGAGGAACCCACAAGTAGGGCTCCCTGAAGCAAGGGAAGTACAGATACATTCCCTCTCTCCCCCTCTCAAGAACACTCTGTGGAGAGGAGTTGTGAACTGTGACCAGTAGGAGTTTAAAGTTAATCACAAGGTCTAAGGGCCACCCATACTGAACAGCAGAACTCAGAGGCTAGGCTTTGGTGGGGGAGGGGGACAATCCAGTTACTGCAATCCTGGCTGCCCTGCCCTGAGAGCTGGGAGACGCCTTGCAAGTCACAGGTCCTCTGTGGCTATCAGTTTCCTCATCTGGAAAATGGGAAGGGTCACTCCTCCTGCTCACCCCTTCGAAGCTCAGATGATAGCAGCAACCCTGGCCCAGAACTCTGCTCTGCTCAGAAACACCACACCTCACTTCCACCCAAGACCTGGTGCAGTCTCATCCCCTAGACCTGACTCCCAACACCTCACCTCCGTTTCCAAACCCAAACTTTGGAAGCACAGAGGTTTGCTCCCACTGGCAAGAAAGAAGGGGACAGGGTGGAGGCAGTAGTTCTGAAAGAGCCCAAACCACACAGACACTCGCTGCCCCTATGAGTAGGATTCGATGGCCCAATAGGAAGAGGTAGAGGGTCACTTTTGTCTGGACATGCTGTTCTGGGTATTCACACCCTACTGGTGCTGCAACATCCCCCTCTACCCCTCACAGCCTGTGATGAAGGCAACAATACCCCTCTCAGTGGAATGGAACATTCCAACTGAAGTCAAATGGACGAACCCAGGCCAGTTACCAGTTACTACAGGTGTGGAGGCAGGGGGCCATGCTCCTGACTGGTTCCCTTGGACTTCGGTGGATTAAGGTTTAAGTCTTGACAAGGCCAGGAAGGCAGAGATGGAGTCAGACTGTCTGCACCCCACCCCCCCGTAAGCTCTCCCTGAGCACCAAGGGCCTTGCAGCCAGGCACGCAGCCTGCCAGAGACAACCTAAGAAATTTGCTCTTGCTCCCTGAGCAGCTCTCACTGGTTGCCAGGGTTGCTCCCCGTGAATCCTCAGCAGAAAGCCTCAGGGTCCCCGTTTCCTCAAATCCTGCATCTACCTGCTTGACTTTCTGAGCCTGCTTCCACCCTGGAAGGCAGGGCCAGTACCTGACCCCCTCCACCCCCTGCCCAGCTCATCTGAAGCACGACACAGGCAGCTGTGTCCAGGTGGGATCACCAACCCTTCCTCCCTGTGTCCCAGGATTAGATGCAGACAAGACTTCAAAAACAGGGAACACGGAAAATGGATTCTCTCCACATGAAATGGGTGAGCCATCTTGGGGAAGCCTTGGCCAAGAGAAGAGGAAGCAAAGAGAATGACCCAGAAACACTTCTTTCAAGCTAGCAGTCAGGGAAGGGTGGGTGGAGGTGGGAACAGTGCTCCCCGCAGCACGGGGCTTCTAAGAAATTTAAGAATCCCGCAAAGGAAAGGAACATTCCTTTGGGGATGGAGCTCTGTGAGTGGGCTGCTTGTCACCCCCTCTCTGCCCCTTGGGTGAGGTCCTGGGGACACCTCCAGATCCCACTGAGGAACAGGGCAGCTTCCTTCCCTAACTGGCACCAGTCACTGAGGAAATCCAGACACTGAGGAAATCTCTCAAGCAAGCGGGGACTTGGAGCCCCAGCGTTTTCCCTTTCCCAGCCGAAGGCCAGGAGATGCTGCCCGACCCAGCGGAAGTGAGCTCATCCGGCGCAGCCTGAGACCAACCATGTGGAGCAGGAGAAGCCCGCAAAGGGATGGGAGACTGTGGGGTGGGCTCTCCAGCCCAGGACCCCGCAGCTCCAAGGGGAGACTGGGACCCAGGGAGGCCCCGCTCCGGGCTCCGGGCGATCACTCACTCACCGGCAGGTATTCCGGTCCTGCTGGGCGTCAGGCACCAACTCCCAAGGAGGCACTGCTTGGGGAGGAAGCTGCAGCGAGGCCGGCGAGGCCGACAAGCCCCCGCCACTCGGACCACCCGGGGTGGGACGGAGGGCGGACACCAGAAGCCGGCAGACACGGCTCCGCCCTCGGGCCAGGCCCAGCCACCCGGCCCAGGGCCCCTTTAAGAGGAGGGGCTGCAGCCAGAGAACCAGCCCCACCCGGTCACGGGATTTCCCGGCGATACTTCCTGGACCTGGAGGCCATCCTCCCTCCTCACTCCAACTCTCCAACTCCGGCAGTCCCAGGCCTCCACGTGTGGCGTGTGGCTGACCTCACCCAGGGCCAGCTTCCCGGGACTGAGCAGAAAGCCACTTCCAGCTACCTTTTCTACCCCTCAAAGAATGCACAAGGCGTCTAAGTCCTTGGCTCTTTCCCATACCCCACCCGGAAAGCACAGGCTGCCCTCACCTCCACCCCCTCTCCTCTAGGCAGACACACTCCTACCATACAAATCCCCTGCCACACAAAATCTGGGATAGACCCTGAACTAGACTCACTAAGCAAGGTTCCCCTCTAGCCCCAGGCTGTGAGGTGATTCATGCAGTGTCTTTCTACCCCAGTAGATAGCAGGGCCCAGCCTGGGGGTCAGCATCTTACACCCCATGCCCACCAAGCACTCGATCCACAAGGGATGAAGAGAAGGCGCTGGCTTGACATTTTCTAGGTGAGACAGAGTGACAGGGAACATTAAAAAACAAAAAACAAAAGACAAAAAAAAACGGTGTGGAATTCAGGAGCTGGATTAGCATCTGGGTAGGTCAGCACCCCATCCAGCGGTCAGACTGCCTCAGAAGGCTCAGTCTTCATGCTCTAGGCTACTGAACAAGGGTACAACCCTAGATGCTTCTGACCACTGATGATTTGATTTCTTTCTTTTTTTAAATGTTTATTTTTGAGAGAGAGAGCATGAGTGGGGGAGGGTCAGAGAGAGAGGGACAGAAGATCTGAAGCAGGCTCTGCACTAAAGGCAGCAAGCCCGATGGCGGGGCTCAAACTCACAAACCGTGAGATCTGGACCTGAACTGAAATCAGACACTCAACCAAATGGGCCATCCAGGTGCCGAGAACTTGATTTCTAAAGCAACATTTGGAACAGGAAGAAAGAGTCTTTCAGCTTATGAAGAGATAGGCAGCTGGGCCTTGGTGGCCTAAAGCAGGACATACAAAGCCCCAAACACCTGTCCTCATCTGGATCCACTAAGCAAGTGATCTGTGACAAGCTACAGACCTGGGATGCCACAGCGAGGAGAAGGGCAGAAGACAAGCAGGGTCCCTCCTCGTGGACTTCCATAATACTGGACACTTCCAATGAATGGCAGGAATAGGGCAGCAGGGGTGCACTATGTAGAGTTCCAGCCCTCCCGGGTTCAGGTTCCAGCAAAGGGACTGTACCTCGGCAGTCTCCCAGCCTGGGCCCACAGCATTCTGAGCCTCAGTGAGATGTAAGACCCCTTCTCACCCCAGAGCTCTAAGCAAACACACCATGAGATGGGATAAAAAAGTAGTTATAAGCACAGGAAGATAACACAGAATCCTAGCAGCACTAAATGCCAGAACCAGAAAGATCCTGGAGGACCATTCTGACTTCCCCAAAGCCGCCAGTACTTCCAGACCAGGCCTAGTCCAAGTTACACTTAGGGGAGGAAAACAAAAGCCCGGGTTCTCATTTGCTGAACAGCCTCTGAAACACCAATGCTCTCCCAGTAATATGAACAACAGGTACACTCTAGGTCTACCAGAGCTCCTCTGTAACCATTCTAAGCCTCTCAGGCAGACTGGTATTTAGAAAACTCATAAACCAGTCCACAGGTCTGTCCTGAGATTAGCCTTCTAACCTGACTTCCACCACATATGTTTCAAGTAAGGAAATGCCTTCTAGATTCCAGATAATGGTTAACAAATGATTTCTGGGAAGAACAAAAGTTTACGTTCCCACCCTGAATGACGTTCCTTCCAGCCACACTGGGTGGGAGTGCCACCTAGCGCCACTGCAAGGCTCTACAGGTCCCAGGCTCCTTGGCCACCAGCACCTGTGGACAGGTGTCCCATGTCACTCATGCCACTGTAGCTCCCTGCCTAGTGAATTTCATGTACTACCGTACCAGGGGATGAAGGGAGCAGTGGGGCAGGGGTGGCAGGTGCTCTCTGCTAATTCTCATTCCCTGGGGGCCGGCAGAAGCCTCCTCCTAAGGAAGACCAGTGATGGCTGGTGTCTCAGGGCTGGTGGCTGGTGTAAGAAGCCACGGGCAAATTAGCAGACTCACAAGGTGCCCTCAGGCTATTTCATCTGAAAGCTTCTCCCAGCCCTACCCCCTTGCATTTGCCAGTGTTTCTAAGCAGTCCCACCAGCAGCTCCGGGAGGAGGGGGCACAGAGCAGGGGTAGTCTGCAGCACAATAAAGGAAACAAAGTGACTGTGGCAGAACAGCCTGGCAGAAAGCTCCACACAGGGCCCTAAAGGTATCTGAGTCAGCCACCCTGGACTCCTTTCAGACCTGGAGCAG
Organism: Cryptoprocta ferox; assembly: GCA_028646485.1. Lineage (NCBI taxonomy): Eukaryota > Metazoa > Chordata > Mammalia > Carnivora > Eupleridae > Cryptoprocta > Cryptoprocta ferox. Next base: position 19,424,451 of record CM053566.1, on the reverse strand, counting down.
CTTTATCTTGTTCCTCATCTTCATCTTGTTCCTCATCTTCTTCAGGCAGAGTCCTCTTCTACAAACCACTCAAACAGCTGTCCTTGGGCTGGGGCAGGTGGGAAGGGGCAAAGCACAGCCTAAGCAACCTGGGGGTGTGGCTGCCACAGTTCCTCCCAGGTAGGGGCCCTGAGGTTCCTGAGATGCCCTCCTGACCTTGAATGAGCCCAAGATTCTCTGAGGACAGAGCTGGGCTGTGAGTAAACTACACCTGAGCAGGTGAGCAGGATATACTTCCCTGCCAACTTGACTGCTCACTTTAATATCCATATTTCCTTAACAACAAGGAAGGAAGCAAAACAATACAGGCATACCTCGGAGATATTGCTGGTATCTCCACAAATATCACAATAAAGCAAGTCAAATGAGGTATGCCTGGGTGGTTCAGTCTGTTAAGCATCTGACTCGTTCTCCGCTCACACTCTCTCAGAATAAAACATTTTTTAAAAACCTTTTTAGGAGTGCCTGGGTGGTTCAGTCGGTTAAGCGTCTGACTTGGCTCAGGTCATGATCTCGCACTTTGTGAGTTTGAGCCCCACATGAGGCTCTGTCCTGACAGCTCGGATCGTGGAGCCTGCTTTCGATTCTGTGTCTCCCTCTCTCTCTGCCCCTCCCCCGTTCATGCTCTGTCCGAGTCTCTGTCTCAAAAATAAACACTAGGACTAGTCACAGGGACAAGATGGAGTAGAAGTAGGGAGCTCTGTAATTTTCGCCTGCCGGCATCTATCAAACTGAAAAGGACTGAACCCACAATACTCTGATCTGCAAGTGGGAGGAAAACACACAGAGTCCACAAAGAAGACAGCCTCATAGGTGCCTGAGTGAGTGCAAACTGGGGAAATAAAAACGGGCTCCGGAGGCGAAGGGGAGGGAGCCCCCCCCGCCCCGCCCCCCAGAGCAGAGACAAGGAGCGCTCGCAGAGCCTCAGAGCGGAGAGCGCGCAGAGCCTCGGAGCGACAAGGGGAAGAGAAAGAGAGACTGAAAACGCTCATAGAGCTGTCTCTAGAGAAGAGAAAAACCTCAGCCCGGGACGGAGTAGGATACTATCATTCCATATATAACCGCTGGGCGCGGGGAGAGAAATTTGTCCCCTTTAGCTGGCGCATTTTCCTTGGGCTCCACACAGATTCCATGCAGAGCCAGGAGAAAGCTGCTCCCCAGTCCCTCTATTCAATCCCAGTTAGGAATAGGAAGCCGCCCGCCCGCCTATAGGAGTACATCTCATCTCAGGATGTAGCATTAAAATGCATGGACTAGGATTTGGAAATGAGGCGGGGCTTGGAGAAAACAACTTGGCCCGCCCGCGGCACAGGGAGATCGGACCCAAAAGGGTGGCTTGGAATGCTTGGTTCGAGAAGGGCTTGGGGCCCCACCATTTTTCTCCCGGCAACCACCAAGACTGGGCCTTGGAGAGCAGCCCCCCAGACCTATCTACACCAAACCACGCCCACTGGCACTGGAAAGCTTTTTTTTTTTTCCTTTTCTTTTCTTTTTCCTTTTCTCCTTTTCCCCCCTGGAGCCCAGAAAGACCAACACTGATGCACTGCTGTGATTAGATCAACTCTTGCATTCAGATATATTTTCCTTTATCTAATTCTGATCTCTGCCTCTGCAGGTTTTCAGACTGTCCTTTGTCTTTTGTTGTTTCTGTCCCCGCCCCTCCCCTTTTTTTCTTTTCTTTTCTTTTTTCTCTTTCCCCTTTTGGTTTGCTTGTTTGTTTGATTTGTCTGTGCATTTCCATACTTTTGTTCCCTGTGTGTTTGTCTGTCTGTTTTCCTTTTCAGGGCTACCTCAAGAAACAAGCCAAAGTACGCATGGTAGAGAGTCCCAAATATCACTAAGTAGGGAAATAAAATAACCAAAGGCACAACAAGAGAAACTGAGAGACACCATTGAAAGAACACTTCCTGAATGGACAGGCCCTGGACAGTCAATGAGCCTCCTTTAATATAGCAATACTAACAGGTGCAGAGTGCATAACGAGCTTTTAAAACTGACAAGAGACAGAAAGCTAGCCAAAATGACAAAACGGAAGAACTCTCCTCTAAAGAAATTCCAGGAAGAAGTCACAGCCACAGAACTGCTCAAAACAAATAAAAGCAACATAACTGAGCAAGAATTTACAATTGTCATAAAATTAATCGCCGGGCTTGAAAAAAGCATGGAAGGCATCAGAGAAGCTGTTGATACAAAGACTACAGACCTTCAAAATAGCTGTGACGAGTTAAAAAATGCTACAAATGAGGTGCATAATAAAATGGAGGCAGCCACTGCATGGATTGAAGAGGCAGAGAGGAGAAAAGGTGAAATACAAGACACAGTTATAGAAAAAGAGGAAGCCAAGAAAAAGAGGGAGAAATTGATACAGGAACATGAAAGGAGAATTCGAGAACTGAGTGATACAATCAAACGGAACAATATCCGTATCATAGGAATTCCGGAAGAAGAAAGAGAAAAAGGTCCTGAAGGGGTGCCTGATCAAATTATAGCCGAGAACTTCCCCAATTTGGGGAAGGAAATAAATACTGAAATCCAAGAGGCACAGAGAACTCCCCTCAGACGTAACTTGAATCGACCTTCGGCACGACATATCATAGTGAAACTGGCAAAATATAAAGATAGAGAATACTGAAAGCAGCCAGGGATAAAAGGACCCTAACATACAAAGGGAAACCTATCAGAGTGGTTACAGACCTATCTAATGAAACTTGGCAGGCCAGAAAGGAATGGCAGGAAATCTTCAATGTGACGAACAGAAAAAATATGCAGCCAAGAATCCTTTATCCAGCAAGCCTGTCATTCAAAACAGAAGGAGAGATAAAGGTTTTCCCAAAAAAACAAAAATTGAGAGAATTCATCACCACCAAACCAGCCCTACAAGAAATCCTAAGAGGGACTCTATGAGGGAAATGTTGCAAGGAACACAAGGTACCAGAGACACCACTACAAGCATGAACCCTACAGAGAACACAATGAATCTAAACCCAT
>CM053566.1:19263290-19420924 GCA_028646485.1 Cryptoprocta ferox | reverse complement strand
ATACAAATCAAAACCACACTGAGATACCACCTCATGCCAGTCAGAGTGACTAAAATGAATAAATCAAGAGACTATAGATGCTGGCGAGGACGTGGAGAAAGGGGCACCCTCCTACGCTGGCGGTGGGAATGTAAACTGGTACAGCCACTCTGGAAAACAGTGTGGAGGTTCCTCAAAAAACTATCAGTAAAACTCCCCTATGACCCAGCAATAGCACTGCTGGGGATTTACCCAAGGGATACAGAAGTGCTGATGCATAGGGGCACATGTAACCCCAATATTCACAGCAGCACTTGCAACAATAGCCAAATCATGGAAAGGGCCTAAATGTCCATCAACTGATGAATGGATCAAGAAGATGTGGTTTACCTATACAATGGAATACTATATGGCAATGAGAAAGAATGAAATATGGCCATTCGTAGCAACGTGAATGGACCTCGAGGGTGTCATGCTAAGCGAAATAAGTCAGGCAGAGAAGGACAAATACCGTATGTTTTCACTCATAGGTCTAACAGGAGAAACCTAACAGAGGACCATGGGGAGGGGAAGGAGGAAAAAGAGTTAGGGAGAGGGAGGGAGACAAAACACGAGAGACTCTTGAATACTGAAAACAAACTGAGGGGGGAAGGGGAAGAGGGAAAGGGGAAGGGGGGGTGATGGTCATGGAGGAGGGCACTTGTGGGGAAGAGCACTGAGTATTATATGGAAACTAACTTGACAATAAACTATAAAAAAAAATAAGACACTAAAACATGTTTAAAAAACCTTTTTTAAAAAAGCAATGTACGTAATTAAAATATACTTTATTGCTAAAACATGTTAACTATCATCTGAGCTTTCAGCAAGTTGAAGTCACAGATCACTGTAACAAAGAGAATAATGAACATGTTGAAATACTGCAAGAATTACCAAAATATGACCCAGAGACACAGTGAGCAAACACTGTTGGGAAAATGGTGCGGATCGACTCACTAGATGCAGGGTTGTCACCAACCTTCAATTTGTAAGAAAAAAAACAAAACAAAGAAATGCAATTACCTTCAAAGCACAATAAAGCAAAAGCACAGGAAAATGAGGTGTGCCTGTATTTACTGAATTTCTTTCTACTCCCTGCCAGCATAGAATGGGGTATCTGCACATACATCATTCTCATTTAACAACTTTATAAGGGAGTTAATAGTAGCCTGTTTACAGAAGAGAAGAATAAAGCTATAGTAATTATATAAAGTTGTACAAAGTGCAGAACATGTTCAATATTTTCCAGGGTCATGGCCACCACAGCACAGAGGGGTATGCTGAGTGCAGGCAAATGTGGCTCCAGGCGGTTGGGCAGGAAAAAGGACCCAGGCTGATGTGTGGGCACAGGCTGATCTGTCCTCCCTCCTTCCTTTTCATGAACTGGACTGCTGCACCATACATTTTTTAAAGTTCTTAACTCAGGCTAGAAATAAGAAAGCATTGCTAATGCAGGGAGTGAGCATGGATGTGAGCCCAGCTGCTCTTGACTGAGGCCTATTGTCTAAGCCACTGGTCCCTGAATACCTGAGACCTTGCCACAGGCTCTCGTGGCTAGGCCAAAAATGAACAACAAAACCAAGTTGTTATGCTCAGATGTGTAATAAAGTATTTAGAGGTGAAGTTTCATAATGACTGCAATGTACTTCCAAATGGTTCAAAGAAAAATAAAAGATATATATACACACAAAGATAAAGCAGATAAGATAAAACACTAATCACTGTTCAAACAAGAGGGGTGTGTGTGTGCGTGTAACTCTAATCTCTCAACTTTTCTACTCTGTTCACAATGTAAGAATTGGAAGAGTTTGCTTTAAACCACAGAAAATTCCCTAAATTCTATAACTGAGGGGAAAAACCCAAGACCACATTCCACACACACAGCATTTCCTGCTGTTAGATGAGGCAGAACAGTCAGGCCTGTTCTCAGCACCCACTGCAGCTGCTTCACATGGAGGGACTCAGGGCTGAACTTTCTATCTGCTGTCCACTCAGCTGAGTATATTCAGCACCCTGAAGTGCCTGGCTCCAGGCTGGGTGCCTCCAGGCTGGGTGCCGGTGTTCAAGCGAGAGCCCTTCACACCTGATAGGAAAGGCCAGCGCCAATCCTCGCTTGCTCTGGACCCACGGGCCTGCCTCTGTCCATGGAGTCACCTCCAGAAGCTGGCAGGAAGAGGGACAGGAGGACTGCTTCCCCCGCAAAGGGCTCACATTTCCAGCAGGGCAGCTTTCCCACCACGTGTATCTCTGGTCCAGCAGTCAAGGAAGAAAGGACACCTTGGAAATGCTAGAGACCAAAATGAGTCTGCCACCAGATGTCATACTGCATGGAACTCAAATCACCTAGGTGTTCACAGGAAGCCTTGGAGTCACCACGCTGCACAGGTGTGCACTGTAAACTTTAGGTTTACAGATGTGACACATTTCGATCCCTCTTCTTAACAAGTGCCTATGAAGGTTTGGGTTTCCTTTTTGACAATGAGGACACAAGGACAGCATATCTGGAATCACAACTGCCACACAAACCCAGAACACGTGACAGCTCCAGGCATACCTGGTTGTCTTCTATCCCCTGTGCAAAGCCAGCTCTCTGCAGAGAGAGGCCGGAGTCAATCACCCTCCTTCCTAAGGCCAAACACCAGGCCTGGGCAGCCTAACTGAACAGGCAGTTAGACCACAAACCCAGAGTTTTTCCAGGACATCATGGGTTTCTGAAAAGAAACTCCTGAAAGCAGCTCCTCCACTCTCAGCTCCTGCTCTAAGGGCGGGGCATTCTCATGGTTTGACAAGGCTGGAAGCCCTGTTTCTGGAGGAGCATGGATTCCTTGTTCTATGCCATTCAGTGTAAATGTTAAATTTACAAACACCATGAGCCAAAATAAACATGTGAAAAATGCTGAAGTGGACTTGTATTTAAAGAAAAGCAAATTACAAACCGAATTAAGGTACCAGAGTCTAGCTGTTGCCTATTTCTTCTCCATCTCTCTGTCAAGAGCTACTCCACCCCTCCAAATGCTCAAGTTAGAAATCTTGAATCATTTTCCCATCTCCCCCTATCCAATCCCTCAGTGCATCCTGTTCACTCTCCCCTCAAAACACACCCAGAATCAAGTCCTTCTCCCACCCTGACCAAAGCCACCATCCTCTCTTGCTGGGATACCCTCAGAGCCTCCCACCAGCCCCCCTATCTCCACCCTAGTCCTCCTACAATCTATCTCCACAGCAGCCAGAGCGACTGGATTAGACCACAGATCACTCAACCCTCACTCAGAGGACAGGACTGGTGTAATGGGGTCCTCCAGGGCTCCTACCTCTCTGCCTTCTGTGCTTCCAGCCACATGGGCTCTTGCTCTTCTTCAACAGTAACAAGCACATTCTGTCCATCTCAAGACCCTACCTGGACTGCTTTCTCTCAGATACTCCCCGTCTCACTCCTCTGCTCCTACAGTTTCCATTCAGGTGACACTGAGCGACATTCCTTCCTTCCTCCCTTTCTCTCTTCCTCCCTCCCTCCCTCCCTCCCTCCTTCCCTCCCTTCCTTCCTTCCCCAGCTGCCTCAGTCCCAGCCTAGCTCTAACCCAGCCTGGACATCTGTGCCTGTCACTTGTTTAAGTCCTCTCCATGGCATTTCAACCACTTGACATGCCCATGTGTCCATTTGTTTCTTCTCTGTCTTACCCACTAATTAGGGAAGATCTCTGAGGACAGAAGCTTTGGTGCTACTCACTAGTGGATCCCCAGTATCTCAACAGGGCCTGGCGTATAGACAAAACTCAAACATTTGTTGAATGAATGAGTGAATTCAAAGGGAATCATCATGTTCATCTATGACAATTTTTGTTTTGCTAATACCCAGTGTGGTTCATGTACTCAACAATGCCAAATACAAATGGGTACAATAGTTTGGGTACACAGTGGTAGGTGTCCATTTACTTTCAAAGAGCAATTCTACACCCTTTAGGCATTCACCCTGATGAAAAAGCCTATGTCCAAAGATGTGCTCTACAACATTATTCATAACAGCAAAATCTACTGGTCCACCATGATCCACTGTGGTGGCAGAGCCACTTAAAGTACTTTAGCGCAGTCTTACAAAATCATCACATATAGCAATGCATATAAGGTAAAAAAAAAAAAAATGCAGGACACAAAACAAGTATATCCACTTACAGAGAGACAGTAAGTAAATGTATGAAAAATAAAGCCCAAGATTATGCAATCACACTCATATGATGGGAAGGAGAGAGGATCATGACTGTCTTCCTTGTTTTCTAACATTTTGTCATAGTGTTAGATCATCTCTGTCATTTAAAAGAGAAGGAGAGGGGCTCCTGAGTGATTAGTTGGTTAAGCGTCCGACTCTTGATTTCAACTCAGGTCATGGGATGGACACTGCCCTGACAGCATGGAGCCTGATTGGGATTCTCTCTCCCTCTCTCTCTGCCCCTTCCCAGCTTGCACATGCACTCTCTCACAAAATAAACAAACATGAAAAGAAAAGAGAAAGAGAAAGAGAAAGAGAAAGAGAAAGAGAAAGAGAAAGAGAAAGAGAAAGAGAAAGAGAAAGAGAAAGAGAAAGAGAAAGACAAAGAGAAAGAGAAAGAGAAAGAGAAAGAGAAAGAGAAAGAGAAAGAGAAAAAGAAAAAGAAAAAGAAAAAGAAAAAGAAAAAGAGAAAGAGAAAGAAAAAAGAATTTCCACAAGGGTACTAAGACCATCCAATGGAAAAAGACAGTCTTTCCAAAAAATGGCAGTGAGAAAACTGACAACTACACACACGAGAATGAAATTGGACTCTTACCTTACACCATTAAAAAAACCTTAACTCAAAATGTATCAAAAACCTAACAAAAGACTTTCAATTTTTCTGTCTCTCTCTCAATAAAATAAAAATGTTTTAAAAATTTTAATAAAAAATAAAAAAGCAACAAGGAACTATATACTTAAAAAGAGTATGTTTCATTGCATGTAAATAATACCAGAGTAAAAGTGACTTAAAAAATTAAATCATCGCAGCAGCATTATTTACAATGGCCAAGACATGGAAACAATCTAAGTGTCCAATGGAAAAACAAGTTGTGGTGTATATATGTGTGTATACACACACACACACACACACACACAATACATCACACATACATACACTGGAATCTTTTTCAGCCAGAAAAAAAAAAATGAGGAAATCCTACCACCTGCAACAACATGGATGAACCTGAAGGCATTATGCTAAGTGAATTAAGTGAGCCAGAGAAAAGACAAATACTGCATGATCTTACTTATATGTGGAATCTAAAAAAAATAAATAAAAGGGGAGAAAAAAAGAAAAACCAAACTCAAAGGAAAAGGGATCAGACTATAGGGGGTGGGGCAGGAGAAGACGGAATTGGAAAAAGGTCAAAAGGTATAAACTTCCAGTTATAAGAGAGATGAGGACTAGGAATGGAATGTACAACATGATGCCTATAGCTAACACTGCTGTATACCACATAGGAAAGTAAGGAGAGTTAATCCTAAGAGTTCTCATCACAAGAGAAAAAATTTTTTTTCCTTTTCTTTTTTAAAAATGCTATCTGCAGAGATGATGGATGTTAGCTGAACCTATTCTGGCGATCATTTCATTATATACATAAATCAAACCATCATGCTGTAAACCTTAAACTTACATAGTGATGTATGTCAATTATTTCTCAATTAAATGGAAAGAAGTTAAATCACCTTTGAATAGCCAAAAAATATCTAAGTAGGGAGAGACATTCTGGAAAGATACAGTAACGTTAAAAATGCTTGTATGCTTAGGGGTGCCTGGGTGGCTCACTCGGTTAAGCCTCCGATTTTGGCTCAGGTCATGATCTCACGGCTCATGAGTTCAAGCCCCATGTCAGGCTCTGGGCTGACAGCTCAGAGCCTGGAGCCTGCTTCAGATTCTCTCTGTCCCTCCCCCAGCGTGCTCTCTCTCTCTCGCTCTCCCTCTCTCTCTCAAAAATAAATGAAAACTTTTAAAAAAAGCTTGCATGCTTCTGGAGAGTGGGGACAGGATTAGTAGATGGGGCAGAAAATGGAAGATATTTTTATGTAAACCCTTCAGTAGTATCTGAATTTTTACATGATCATGTTTTATTTAAAAATTTTTAAATTATTTTGGGGCACCTGGGTGGCTCAATCAGTTAAATGTCTGATATTGGAACTTCAGTTAAATGTCCGACATTGGAACTGATGGTGTGGAGCCTGCTTGGGAGCCTTCTCTCTCCCTCTCCCTCCCCCTCCTCCTCCTCCCCGCCCCTCCCCTACTCGTGCACTCTCTCTCTCAAAATAAATTAAAAAACTTTAAAAGAATTTTTAAACTATCTCATTAAAAATAAAAATTAACTGGGGCACCTGGGTAGCTCAGTCAGTTGCGCGTCCAACTCTTGATTTCACCTCAGGTCATGATCTCTCAGTTAGTGAGAGAGTAACCTAACTAACTTGGTTAGTGAGCTCAAGTTCCACATCAGGCTCTGTGCTGGTGATGCAGAGCTTGCTTAGGATTCTCTATCTCCTTCTCTCTGCCCTCACTCCTAGAATAAACATTTTTTTATTAAAAAAATAAAACTTAACAATACATATTCCTAAACATCCAAAAGCCTGGAAGGGCTAAGTTCCCCAAAATGTGAACTGTGGTTTCCTATGCATTGTGGGATCATGGGTCATCACTGTTTTCACCTTCATATTTTGCAATGCTTTCTGATTTTTTTTTAAAAGGCGAAAGATTTATTCGGTCTGAAGAGAAACCAGAGTATCTGATTTTTTTTTAAAAAACATTTACCTTTATAAGCAGGTAAATGACTGAATTATTTCCATCTTAGGGAAACTGATGCCATATATACATAAAGAGGGAGAGACTGGAGCTGCTGGAAACTGGAAGCTTCTGAACACTTTCAACAGGCTACTTACTTTGCTGTTAGTTGCAGAATTCCCTTAATCCCATAAAACAAAACATAAGTTTCATTTCTACTCAGCCAACTGCATGTGCTTTTTTTCCCTACCATGAAAAGAACAGGACTCTCAGAGCAGGCAAAGAGGTTAGAAACATTTTCTTAAACATTTTCTTAAATGTGTTAAAACAGAACACACAAAGATGAAACAATTCACCCAAGACCCACAGCTGAGTTCAAGTCTTCTTAAATCACATCCAACACCCACCTCTCCACTGCCCCTCTGCAAGAGCCATGCCCTCTCCCTGCACCCCAGAGCAGAGCTTACAGTGAATGAGGTGGCCCAGATTTTGGAGTAATGGTTTCTTCTATACTGTTAGAGGAGAGGGAGGAGAAAGGGTAGGGAAGTGGATAGGAAGAACTGAAATAAAGGAAAGATATGGGGATAAATTCTTCAACAGTACTATGATGGGGGATGGGTGGCATAATATGAATTCTCATCTATGTAACTACAGACAACTTTTCAAGTCAGTACAGTCAATTCCTCTCATATTCTAAACAGGAAGAGCCCTCATAGAATGGAGGTACCTCGAGTACACAGCCAGCCCCAGTGGGCAAGTTAAAGCTCACCTCCATCTCTTGCTATCACTGTCTAAATTCTGTACTAACAGCACCTTTTATTAGCAACATGGTATTGTTTAAAGGGTATGAGATTGGGCATCAACAGACTATGTTCTGGAATGCATTCTGCTACCAACTGGTCTTTCTATTTGTAAAATGGCTCTAACACTGGCCCTTGCCACCTCAGTGAGCTGTTATAAATAAATGGGTTCAGAAAAACTGTGAGGTGCTGGGACGCTTGAGTGTCTCAGTCAGTTGAGTGTCTGACCTTTGATATTGGCTCAGGTCATGATTTCCTAGTCGTGGGATCCCCACATTGGGCTCCATGCTGATTGCAGAGCCTGTTTGAGATTCCCTCTCCTCTCTCTGCCCCTCCCCTGCTTGCGCACGCACACACACACACACACACTCTTTCTCTCAAAATAAATTAATAAATTTAAAAGAAAAAGAAAGATAAACTGTGAGGTGCTATTCAACATACGGCATTACAAACATGCCTCTTACGAGTTTTGATACAAGGGGGTACCTGGCTGGCTCAGTTAGTAGAGCATGTGATTCTTTTGTTTGTTTGTTTGTTTGTTTGTTTTTTGAGAGAGAGAGAGAGCACAAGCGAGGAAGGGACAGAGAGGGGGGGAAAAGAGGATCCAAAGCGTGCTCCAGGCTGAGAGGCTGACAGCAGGGAGCCCAATGGAGGGCTCGAACCCACAAACTGTGAGATTGTGACCTGAGCCAAAGTCAGACGCTCAACTGACTGAGCCACCCAGGTGCCCCTAGAGCATGTGACTCTGGATCTTGGGGTCATGAGTTCAAGCCCCATGTTGAGCACATAGCTTACTTAAAAAATAAAATATTACAAAATTACAAAAGTTTTGGGGCACCTGGATGGCTCAGTCGGTTGAACATCCAACTCTTGATCTCAGCTCAGGTCATGATCTCACATGTTCATGAGTTTGAGCCACTCGCAGGGCTCTGCGCTGTCAGCACAGAGCCTGCTTGGGATTTCCCCATCTCTGCCCTTCCCCTGCTCAAGCACTCATGATCTTTCTTGTTCTCTCTCTCAGAAAAATAAACATTTAAAAAATAGTTTAAAGCAGAGGGATGCCCAGATATTTCTCAACGCAAGAGAAACTTACAAGATGGGAAAGGGGAACAAAACCTTCCTGCTGGCACACTGATCAACAGGAGCTAGTAGGAATGCTTCATGTGTGGGGAAGGCTACACTGCCCCTAGACCCATCTACTTCCTGGAAATCCAGAAAATGCTATCGGTAAAACAAAATCACCCAATCACCTCAACCGTGCCACTGACCCCAGGCACTCATCGCAGCCTAACTACCAGCCTGTTTTCTCTTAAGCTCTGGAGATGCCCGACTTAACCCATGGATATGAAGAGATTATATTCCAGCAAAATCACCACAGAAATTTTCATTTGCCACTTAAAAAAGGAGCCCTGAAGGGAACCTTACAGCTCATCTGCCCATGGTTCCTAGGCTTATCATCTAAATCTCCAGGGATGAGAACAAAGAATCCATAGTTTTAAAGCTCCCCAACAATTCTGATGATTGGCCAGACTGGGGTACTCTCATTTTTCATGAGATGACAGGGATTAGGTGGGGCAGGGGTGGGACTAGGATTCAGCCCGTAACTCCTAGTCAGCACTCTCCCTTCTCATGACCAGCTGCGTCTCTTCAAATCCTATACCGTCTGGTCAGAGTCCAGACCATTTCCCTTTCATAAAGTGAAATGCTGAAGCCCTGACTGTAAATCCAGCAGTCCTGTGGCCATTTTACTCAACCAAGAGATTCTAACAGTATCTAACTTAAACACAGCTCTTAACCAATAGGGGCGCAGATCTTGCACTGCACTGAGCTACTCTGATCCAGTGTTCTGTCACTGTCCAGGCCCTAGAACTTATAAGCCAATCAACCCTGTTCTCTTTACAAATGGTCGTCTTTCAGACATTGACTCACATATAGCAGTAATCCCAATTATACAAATGGTGAATGCTAAAAAATACTACTGACATTGGTCTTTTATGATTTTAGAAGTCATAGATTTCTTCCAAATGTAGATTCTCTTGGGAGACCTTTGAAATGAGTGGGATTTGCTAAAAGTATTCAAGGTCATCACAGGGTGACTCAGCCTGACAAATGCTTGGAGTCAAGAGAGAAGCCATCTCGAGTGGGGTCATATGATCACAGTCTTACAAGTACCAGCCTAAATGAGAAGGTGTGTTTACAGAGGAAACCACCAATGTCATGGGAAATAGAATATAGTAAATTCTGAAAGTGTGGCTCACATACACAATTACTCTTTGCCAAAAGGATTTTGTCATATTATTACCAGAAAACAGAAAGCCTTTTCTTTCTCTTGGTCTGAGACAGGCCATCATGAAGCCCAAGGCGTATGAATAGGCCAAAAAAAGGTAGACACGTGGGCAAGCAGGTATGTCTTCAGGTAAGAGCCACATATGGATCTGTATAGCCAGTTGACTAAGTCACAGTTTTACAGGACTGTTGGAAATCAGGTGAAATCTTTACACTGGATTCTACTAGAAGAAGAGTGTCAAAACCAAAATTCAAAACAGGATTTTAGGAGGAAGCCTATAATGTAGCATGTAATGCCAATACCAACAAATATTTCTAGATAAACTATGCTAGAGCTGGAAGAAATCTCAGTTGGGTTCCAATCCAACCTGCTGTTTTACAGTGGTTTATAACATAGTCACACAGAGGACCAAATGGCAAGTGACATGTTGAAGTTCACACAGCTACTGAGGAATATGGCTGGGACTCACCTTCAAGACCCACATGCCCTGGTCACTGGATTCAGCTGAGCTGGATTACTGATACAGAGCAGCTCATGAGAAACCCCAAGAGCATCATTCTAAATACTATAAAGTCTCTATTCTCACCCCCTGTTTTACTCGCTGGTTCTACTAATATTTCAGATTTTTTATTTGCTAAATTATGGCTGAGAAAGCATTTTTAAGCTTACACCTTAATACTCAATTCCAAATTTACTGTCTACTCTGAGTTAGGTATCATTCTGGGCCACTAGAGCACAGGCGAATAAGACAGTTCTAGTGTACATCACGCATGGTTCAACAACATCGAAGCCTGCCCCTACTGAAAGGCCCTATTGTGGGGGAAGCATTTTGAGCAATTGTAACACAAAAGGAATTTTGATTATTTCAGTCTGGTTCCTGGTGAGAACTTATCCACATCCCAAAAGTCCAATTGTTTCAGCTTATCCTCAGAGAAGGGCATGAACTCCGAGGATTTCAACAGCAGGTAATTAATTTCTACCCAGAGCCGTTGGGAAGATTAGGAGTAGATGTGAACACAGAAGGGAAACCCAACATGACGCCAAAGGTATAATGTCTGTGTCTGGCCAAAAACCCACTGGAGACATGAGCTCCAAAAAAGCACATTGCACTTTTCAAACATTTCAACTTTGGGGCAATTTAAAAAGTATCAGACAGCTGTGTTAAATGAGAATTCAAGGTGACTGCACCTTAGTCCTACCTCCCAGGGACCAGCAAGTTTGGGTGGAATCTCCAATCCCAGCTTCTCTAGCTCTCGCTCCCTGTACTTCTCATACTGCCGGTAACCTGCATACCCGCTGCCGGTCACCAACAGAATGGGCAGAGGGCGCAGCAGGAACAAGGTTCGAGCAGGGGCAGTGTGGACTCTTCTGGCACCTGTTAACAAAAAACAGGAAATTTTGAGACTGGGAGAAGGGACAGGGATGAGTCATGCAAATAGCACCAAAAAGAGGCCCAGGAAAAGTCACGCATTTTAGAAGCATTCAGTAGGGGTGTCTGGGTGGCTCAGTCAGTTAAGCATCCAACTTTGGCTCAGGTCATGAGCTCATGGTTCGTGGGTTTGAGCCCCACATCAGGCTCTGTGATGATGGCTCAGAGCCTGGAACCAGCTTCAGATTGTGTGTCTCGATTTGGGCTCAGGTCATAATTTCATAGTTTGTGAGATGGAGCCCCGCATCAGGCTCTGCACTGACAGAGCCTGATTAGGTTTCGGTTTCGCGCTCGCGCTCTTCCTCCTCTCTGCTCACACATTCTCTCTCAATATAAAGAAATAAACTTAAAAAAAAAAAAAGGATATCTAAATAATAAAGACAAGACACATTTCTGAACAGGTTCAAATGTCTGCTTACAAAATAAAAAAAGTTCATAATTCAGAGTTTTGATGAGGGTGTGGGGAACTGACACACTCACGAGCACTTCCTACTCATATGCATATAAACTGGAACAATCTTTTTTGAAGAGTAATTTGGCCTAAATACCAACTTGTAAAACACATAAGTCTTTTGATCCAGCAGACTACCTCTAAAAATTTATCCTGAAGCTGCACAAAGATATATACCATAGAAATATATAGCAGAGGGGCCCTTGGGTGGCTCAGTTGGTTGACCGTTTGATTTCAGCTCAGGTCATGATCTCAAGGTTTGTAGGTTGGAGCCCCGCATCAGGCCCACTGCTCTCAGCACAAAGGCCACTTCGGATTCTCTGTCCCCACCCTCTGCCCCTCCCCTGCTCATGCTCTCTCTTAAAAATAAATATTTTAAAAATAAGATGAAATATATAGTAGAAAAAGCCTAGAAACAACTTAAACATTTAACAGCAAATGGTATAGTCATTCAGTGGAATACTATGCAGCCAGTAAAAATGATGAGGTCATAATCACTAGTGCTTCAGTAATAACTATTCTAAGCACTCCACAGACATAAGGTCATTTAATTCTAATTATTTTCCTATGAAATAGTTGTTTATACTGGTGTACTGATAAGCAACTGAAGCACAGAGAGGCCAGCACTACCTCTAATTGCTACTTACTTGTGTAAAAGGTTCTGACAGGCAGCTTCCTTAAGGACTGTAGGAAATGGCTCAGGGCAGTGTTCTCGTGGTGGAGGAGGCTATAAGCAAGCAAAAATGAACTGTTAAACATTTACCTTAAAATTAAAAAAAATTAGTGGATCAACTGGCAAAACTTGAATACAATCTATAGATTCACTCACAGTCTTACATCAATGTTAATTTCCTGGTTTTGACCACTACTGTGGTTGTGTGAGAAAAATATCCTTGTAGGAAAAAGCTGAAACAGTTCAAAGCAAAGGGATGTCAAATCTGTAATTTTCTCTCAAGTGTTTTGGGGGGGAAAAAAAGAAAAAATATATATGCACATACACATAAAGATAGGAGAGGAGGGAGAATAGTAAAGCAAATACAGTCAACATTTGGGGAATCTGGGTAAAGACTATTTGGGAATTCTATTTATTATTTTTACAACTTCAGAAACTATTTCACAACAAAGTTATCTTCTTAATTAAGAAGAAGATCATAACAGGCAGTAAAGCCAGCACTCTTACACAGAGCCATGTTTCTGAACCACAAAATAAGAAATCTACACAGCCCTGTAAAACATCTAACCCCTACCTCATTAAAGAATCTAATACATTTAGGGGCGCCTGGGTGGCTCAGTTGGTTAAGCAGTCCGACTCCGGCTCAGGTCATGATCTTGTAGTTTGTGAGTTCGAGCCCCACATCAGGCTCTGTGCTGACAGCTCAGAGCCTGGAGCCTGCTTCGGATTCTGTGTCTCCCTCTCTCTCTCTGACCATCCCCGATCATGCTCTGTCTCTCTGTCTCTCAAAAATAAATAAATGTTAAAAAAAAATTTTTTTTAAAGAATCTAATACATTTAAAATTTTTTAAATCTGTCTTGGAAAAAAAAATTACACAAACAAACCATGTGTAACTATTCTAATCTACTTCAAGTCTAGAAGGCTCAATTAATTTAGAATGTTTGGAT
Source organism: Cryptoprocta ferox (assembly GCA_028646485.1). Lineage (NCBI taxonomy): Eukaryota > Metazoa > Chordata > Mammalia > Carnivora > Eupleridae > Cryptoprocta > Cryptoprocta ferox. The sequence continues at coordinate 19,407,548 of CM053566.1, read as the reverse complement.
TATCTTTTGTGGCTACTTTGCTACTTTGTCAAGCTATGTTGACATATTAAACAGGTTTCAGGCCTCCTGAGAAAAAAACTAGCAAAGATAGCTTTCCACTCTAAGAAAACATTATTTCTAATTCAGTTTGTTTCTGTTTCACCTTCACCCAGGGAAACTGGACATATTCCCAGTGGAAATAAATGACTGCCAGCAAGGAAAGCATTTGTGAACTTTCAGTTAACAACTAGATCTCCCCTAATCAAAGAGCACACATCTCATTTTCAATTCAGATAGCACTTCAGTTTCCCCTAATTTTGACCTGAAATCTAAAGGAAAGAAATTATGTCCTTGTCAGTAAGCACTTCTTTTTCTGCTGGGGCCCTTTATGAGAGATGCAATAATTTATTACAAATGCCCACATTGCTACTTTTATGGAAAACAGAACTACATTTATGACCTTCATACAATAATATACACTTTCATGGATATTTAGTAGTTAACGTCTTATATAGATATCCTGCAAACACGATCAGATTTAGGCACCTTAATTTTTTTTTGCTTGAAATTGACTTAAAAACACCATCACAGCATGGTGCTAAAATGGCTAATGTGATGAATCTGATTCTCCCATAGGCAAGTCAGGTTTGTATGGAGAAAAAGTATGGAAACCATGATAATCATCACTACTAAGTCCAGAGAGATGTACAGCTATTAACACAAAGTAGGTTATGTTTCAGTATATGAATGTTCTTTCAGCAGTGAACAATGCTCATTTCTAAGACTGGAAACTCCCACTACAAAAGCTAAAAGCCTCAAATCCTGCTTTCCAAACAGAATTAGAACAAGAAGTGTAAAAACTGACTAAAGGTACATTGTTGTATTCTGTACACTGCTGTACTGTGTGTTCCAGAATGAATGCTGAACCCCCCAACTAAAAGAATGTTTGTAGACTATTGAATAAGGCTTTTCTTCCCTTGGCTGGGGGAGGTACAAATGGGAGATAATGGTCTGTCCACTGTAACCAGACACACAGCACTCAGGTGGTTTGTCTTGCATGTGGACCTTCACCCTCAGCACCCCTGCGTGAGAACACAGAGCTCGGGTCTCTCATATACAGCTGTAGCCCCAGCTCCTGGGAAAAAAATGCCTGGCAAAAGCCCCATTACACTGGTTAGTCTTTTATAACTGGATCATTCCTATCCTCAGATAAATGCTATATGTTCTCCCAATCTTACATAAATACTGTCCACCATGGACCCTTCTCTAGTTTCCACCTCACTTTTCTTTCCTTCAAAACAAGCTCTTAAAGAGCCATGTTCACTGTCAACTGTAAAAATCCTAGAAAAGAACACAGGCAGTAACTTCTCTGACATTGGCTGTAGCACCTTTGTTCTAGATAGGACCCCTGAGGCAAGGGAAACAAAAGCAAAAACAAACTATTGGGACTACATCAAAATAAAAAGCCACACAGCAAAGGAAACAAAACTAAAAGGCAACCTACGAAATGGGAGAAGATGATATATCCAATAAAGTGTTAGTATCCAAAATATATTAAAGAACTCATAAAACGCAACACCCAAAAAACCAATAAACCAAATAAAAAACGGGCAGAAGACATTTCTCCAAAGATATAGACGGCTAACAGTCACGTGAGAAGGCACTCATCACTCATCATCAGGGAAATGAAAATCAAAACTACAATGCAATATCACCTCACACCTATCAGAATGGCTAAAATCAAAAACACAAACAACAGGTGTTGGCAAGGTTGTGAAGAAAATGGAACTATCTTGCACTGCTAGTGGGAATGCAAACTGGCACAGCAACTGTGGAAAACAGTTATGGAGGTTCCTCAAAAATCCAGTAATCACAACTACTGGGTATTTACCCAAAGAATACAAAAACACTAATTCAAAGGGATACATGCACCCCTATATTTATAGTAGCATTATTTACAATAGCCAAGATATGGAAGCAGACCAAATGTCCATTGACTGATGAATGGTTAAAGAAGATATGGTATATATATACAATGGAACATTATTTGGCCATCAAAGGGAATGAAATCTTCCCATTTACAATGACATGGATGGAGCCAGAGAGTATAATGCTAAGCGAAATAAGTCAGAGAAAGACAAATAACGAATGATTTCACTCATTATGTGGAATTTAACAAAACAAATGATGAAAAGGCAAAAAAAAAAAAAAAAAAAGAGAGAGAGAAACCAAGAAACAGACTCTTAAGTATAGAGAACAAACTGGTAGTTACCAGAAGGAGGTGGGTAGGGGACAGATTAAACAGGTGATGGGGATTAAGGAGTGCACTTGTCATGGAGCACCTGGGTGGCTCAGTTGGTTGATTTCGGCTCAAGTCATGATCTCAAGGTCTGTGAGTTCGAGCCCCACGTCAGATACTGCACTAGGAGAGCCTCTATTTGGGATCCTTGGGATCCTCTCTCTTGCTCTCACTCTGCTCCTCCCCTACCCACCTGCACACTCTCTCTCAAAAATTAATAAATAAACTTAAAAAAAAAAGAAGGGGCACCTGGATGGCTCAGTCGGTTAAGCATCTGACTTTTGGTTTCAGCTCAGGTCATGATCTCACAGTTCGTGGGTTTGAGCTCTATGTCAGGCTCTGTGCTGACAATGCAGAGTCTGCTTGAGATTCTCTCTCTTCTTCTCTCTCTCTGCTCCTCTCCCCCTCTCAAAAAATAAACATTAAAAAAAATTCTTTTAAAAAAGAGTGCATTTGTCATGTGATAAGCACCATGTGTTGTATGTTAGTGTTGAATCACTATATACCTGAAACTAATATAACACTGTACATTAACTAACTGGATTTAAAATAAAAAGTAAAAAAAATAATAAAAGAGTTATGTTCGCTGTCACTACTTCCTTCCCTCTAACCCTCTCTTAATCCTGCTCAACCAAGCTTTTGTTCCAACAATGTCACCTCTTGTCAAGGTCACCAACAACCTCCAGGTTGCCAACACCAATGCATGTTTCATGGGTCTCATGTTATTTGACCTCTCACAGAAGCATTTGCCACAACTGATCCCTTTCTCGCTTTTTTATTGAGGTTTAATTGACATATAACATTGTTAGTTTCAGGTGTACAACATGAATCAATATGTATATATACTGAGAAAAGACCACCACAGTAAGTCTGGTTAACATCTGTCACCATACAGTTACAAAATTTTTTTTCTTGTGATGAGAACTTTAAGATTTTTTTTTCAAATGCTAATTTACTTTTGAGAGAGAGAGAGCGAGAGAACAAGCAGGGGAGGGGCAGAGAGAGAGAGAGAGAAACAGAATCCCAAGCAGGCTCCATGCTGTCAGCACAGAGCCCCATGTGGGGCTCGAACTCACAAGCCATGAGATCATGACCTGATCCGAAATCAAGAGTCGGACCCTTAACCAACTGAGCCACCCAGGTGCCCCAAGACATAAACTTTCACTATGTTAAGTCACTGAGATGCTAGGGTTTACCTGTTACCATAGCAGCATTACTATAATTAATACACCATTTCAGCAAAAGGCACCCTTTACACAGCTACACAAGTCAAAACCCTGAGACTCATTCATATAGAAGTCTTTCCTCCCTCATTATCCATATTCAATCCACTGGCAAGATGGGAGACTCTACCTTTAAAATATGTTTATCTGTCTAGGAGCACCTGGCTGGCTCAACTGGAAGAGCATGTGACTTGTTCTTGGGGTCATTAGTTCGAGCCCCATGTTGGGTGTAGAGATTACTAAAAAAATGTAAAAAAATTATACACACATACACATCTTTATCCATTTCTCATTGCCACCACTACTCACACCCTAGCCCAAGACACCTGATTCTCTTACCAGGTGACTGAGAAAGCCTGTTCATTTTCCACTCTTGGCCCTCTATATCCTATTCACCACAACACAGCCAGAGTGACCTTTTCAAATCAGAAAATAAGACCAGACCCCATGTACTTGGTCCTTGCTGGATTCTCAGATATCCTACTGCTTTCCGTCTCCTCCTTACTCATTCCTGCTGCCACTCCAAGTACCCACCACACCTTTGCCTCTTTCCACACCCCTGCATTTGCTGTTTGTTCTACTGGGCAAACCCTTCTATGTGGCTCATTCCCTCATCATTCAGTTCTCTGTGAAATGTTCCCTCCTCAGTTTGTCTTTCTTGACCACCATGTTCCCAAGAGTTGCCCCTCTCAAGCGCCTACCCTTTAATCACCTTCATTTTTTTCATGGCACTTCTCACTATCTGAAATGAACAGATTGTGTGTGTATATATATGTACACACAAACACAAACACACAAACTCACCTCTTTACTTTGTCTGCGTTCCCACTGAACTCCAATCTCAATGGTGATATTAAACCCCAGAAGGGTGAATGGATAAATTCAATCAGCTGTCTCTTCTAGGGGGTGACTCAAGTGGGCATCCTGCAAGCAGGTGATTAAAGCCCATGAGTGAGCACACAAGTCTGAATGCATGACTTACTGCCACTCATTAGCAATGTGACTTTACGAAATTCAATTAATTCTAAGCCTCAATTTCCCCACCTGTAAAAACAGGATCCCATTGAGACTACATGAGACAATCATGAAAAACCAACACCTAGCTACATATTACTATTTTTTAAATGTTTATTTATTTATGTTTGAGAGAGAGGGAGGGAGCCCAAGCATGAGCAGGGGAGGGGCAGAGAGAGAGGGAGAGAGAGAATCCCAAGCAGGATCCACGCTGACAGCAGGGCACAATCTCACGAACCGAGAGATCATGCATGACCTGAGCGGATCAAGAGTCAGACTCTTAACCCACTGAGATACTGAGGTGCATCCATATTACTATTTTTTAAAGTAAAAGAGTTTATGTTCTGCTGGCACACACTGGGATGGCTATACCAACTGTCTATGACGAGGGCCCCTGGCTGGCTCAGTCAGTGGAGCAAGCAACTCTTGGTCTTAGGGTAATTCAAACCCAACGTCCGGGGGCGGGCGGGGTTGCGGGATTAACTTAAAAAAAAAAAAAAAAACTGGCTATGACCAGCGTCCACGCTGATTGGTCTATGCCCATATTGTCATGGTTAAAAAATACCTTTGGGGCACCTGGGTGGCTCAGTCAGTTAGTGTCTGACTTTGGCTCAGGTCATGATTGCACAGTTCAAGCACCACATCAGACTCTGCTCTGGAAGAGCCTGCTTCGGATCCTCTGTCTCCCTCTCTGTGCTCATCCCTCGTGTGCTCTCTTTCTCTCTCAAAAATAAAAAAATAAGCATTAAAAAAAATAGAATTAAAGTCATGTAAACTTAAAAAAAATACTTTTAACATCATCCCTGGTGGTGACATTTTAACTGTAGTCCTTCTATCTCTTGCTTTCTGAAGCTATGAAGCTCTCCTAAAAATGAACTGGCAGACCTCCTGAAGGCCTTAATCCACATTCTATCTTGTGTTAATTAGCATTTAGTTGAGTGTTTTCTCTCTCTTCTACTAAACTGCAAAATTCTTTAAACAAAAAGCTGTATCTTTTAATTCCTCTCTTTGTTGTTCCTTTCCCCCATGGTCCTTAGCACTGTGGTTTGCAGTGGTAGGAATGTCAGTATTTCTGAATGAAAGACTTGCACATGCAACCACTCCTTAGGTATTAAGTCTATACTTGCCTGGACCTAAGAGTCATCTAAGACACTTGCAGTCCCAACCTACTACACACAGTAAATCTGAATTTGGCAGCAGGGTGGGGATATATCTGGGAATCTCAATTTCTAATAAACACCTACCCTATTACTTTATGAAACAAGTTTGGGAAACATTGCCCTTAATTATCACCCAAAATGTTGTTTTCTCTTTGTTCTATCACCTGCCACACATCACCCAGTAACTGAAAAACTCCCCTGCAATATGAGGTTTTCATCTGTATGTCTCACAGACATGTTTATTTAAAACCTAGGAAAATGTTGTTGTTTTTGTATTAACAATATATAATACCTTTGAAAATTAAGAGCTCTTATTGTACCCAAATCCTCATCCTTTCCAACCACTGCACCTAAAACCAATCTCATTTATCTACATTGATATTAAAGGATGACTCCCTGCCTCCAATCCTTCTTTTAATGATGGTGAGCAAGTAAATACATCATTCTCCTCATCTAAAAAAAATATTTTAGGAATGTCATTTTTTAGTCTTTCTAATCTATGACATAGTTTAGGTGAATTCATGCCTGACTCATAAATAGCACATCTGATATTAATACTGAAAGAAGAGACCCTCCATTCCAAATCCCAACTGTTACCCCACACTGCAGAGCCCCCTCCTGAGAAAACTACACCATTTCTGAAATAGTCAATGACAGGAGAATAAAGCTTTCACGGTAAGGCCAAAGTTTCTGTTCACTCTTAGTCCAAATCCAATGTCCTTTTACTTCCCCAAATCACAAGGACAGGTCACCTCTGGTCACAGAGCAAGTTTTGGTTAATGTTGGCAAAATTAACCCTGCCAGAAAAACAAAAATCACTATGCGTCTCTAAAACCCTCGCTCTTTGAAATGACACCAAGCAGCCGACTCTGAGTCATAGCTACCAACATTTTAATCCATCCTCGGAGAGTCCAAATGCTCCCTAGCTACTGATGAATAATAAATGCCCTCACGGTGGGCAGCCTAAGGGAAAGGTCCTTGCGTGAGAGACAGAGGTAGCCTGGTCGGGGTCCTGACTCTGCTACTACTGGCTTGGTAAAACTGAGCAAGTCCCTCCCTCTCTCAAGGTCTCAATTTCGCCAATTCCCAAAATAGCTGGATTTAGATGACCTCTCTGGTCTCTTCTAATTCTAAGAACCTAACAGTTGGGAGTCAGCAGATCAACCAAAACCCTAATTCCTTAACAGACTATTTGCGATTACCGAATCCAACCTCTTCCCTTCAAAGACCAAGAATCCGAAGTAAAAGCCCCCGACTTCCAGTCCAAAGCTCTTCCAACATCTTGTCGCCCTTCCAAGAACACAAATCCCGAAAGAAGCGTCCAGCCCAGCCTCGACTCTAGTGGAGGGCAGGCAACCATCTGTTTTGTTTGGGGCTTCTTTGTTTTTCCCCGTTCTACACTTCCACTTAGTTGGAAAGAGCAAAGCGAGAGCGCTTAGGCCAGCCCCTAACTAAACCCGGACCTCCCTACATGCCGGGAGTCCCACCTGCCTCAGGTGAAGGTGGATGGCGCCGTCTCCACCCGACCCCTCCTCAGGTCGAGCCCGTAACAGGGAAACGATTCCTCCCTCCCGACTCCGGTCCGGCCTAGGCTGCCTCCGGCCTTGAGGCAACCTCCCCAAGCAGCTATACCTGCTCCGCCACGGCACGACACCGCGCAGCAACCCCAAGCACCGACGCCCCACGGAAGCCGCCATCTTGTCTCCTCCTTCTCGGGCGGCCACGCCCCCTTCTCACACTCGTGGCGCACACGTGTGACGCCACGAGCTATAGAGCTCACAGGGCCAATAAGGAACATGGTGGGCTGTGGGCGGAGACGGGTAAGCTCCTCCCCCTAGCTGTTGCCAGCTTCTTTAGCCTGGCTTTTGGGTCACCTCTAGAGCCAGGCTGGGTGGTTACCTGCTGTGCTAAGTCCTGGCCTGGGCCCAGAGTCGCTGGGGTTCTTTCTTTCCTCTGGCGTCCGTTTCCCCATGCGCTTGGAAAATGAGTCACCCAAGGTCCGAGAATGTATCAGCTTAGCCAATTCCCTTATTTGCAGACGGGGAAGCTAAGAGCGTCCACGACTCAGTTATGAACACTTTGCATGCTCAGTGTCTCCTTCTTACTTTCCCAAACTGGAGGGGAAACTTACTTGCTTCCAAACCAAACTTACTTCCACTTTTTCCTCCTCTACTCTGCTAATTACAGTTGCCTTCAGACATTTGACACAGAGGAATATATTGCCTGGTGCCTGCAATTATTTCTGTGTGGTTATTTAAGCTCGGCTAGAACACAACCAACCCCCTCCACGGAGCCTAACAGGCATCAGATTTCCTGTTGGAGGGGAGATACCTCCCTCTGTGAGCCTTAAAAGACTGAGAAAAAAAGAAGTATAGAATTGGTTTTACTACTCAATTGAGAGTAGTAACTCAGAAGTAGGGTGCAGGGTTGTTTCAAAATGAAGTGCATTTAGGAAAACAAATACCCACATGCAAATGAAGTGGACCCTTACCTTATAACATATACAAAAAGTAACTCAAAATGAATTGAAGACCTAAAAAGAACTAAACTATAAACCTCTTAAAAGAAAACATAAAGGAAATCTTCATGACATTGGATTCGGCAATAATTTCTTGAATATAACACAGGCAACAACAACAAAATAAATAAATTGGACTTCATCAAAATTAAAAACTTTTGGGCATCGAAAAACACTACCAAGGGGCGCCTGAGTGGCTCAGTCTGTTGAGCGTCCGGCTTCGGCTCAGGTCATGATATCACGGTTCGTGGGTTCGAGCCCCGCATCGGGCTCTGTGCTGACAGCTAGCTCAGAGCCTGGAACCTGTCTTCAGATTCTGTGTCTTCCTCTCTCTCTGACCCTCCCCTGCTCACGCTGTCTCTCTCTCTCTCTCTCTCTCTCTCTCTCTCTCTCTCTCTCAAAAATAAAGCATTAAAAAACGTTTAATAAAACAAATAAAACAAATGTATCTAAATATAAATTCACATACATTACAATTCACACATTATAACTGTACAACTCAATAGTTTTTAGTATATCCACAGGTATAGTGTGGATCACCATAATGAATTGCACTTTCATCACCCCAAAAAGAAAACCCACACCCTTTAGCTATCATTCTCATGTCCCCCATTCCCGCCTCTTGAGCCCTAAGCAATGAGAAATCTACTTTCTGTCTCTATAGATTTCCCTATTCTAGATTTTCATATGAATGGAGTCAAATAATATTTGAACTTTTGTAACTGGCTTCTTTCACTGAGCATAATGTTTTCTTTCTTTTTTTATGTTTTAAAAAAATTTTTTAACGTTTATTTTTGAGAGACAGAGAGAGACAGAGCGTGAGCAAGGGAGGGGCAGGGAGAGAGAGGGAGCACAGAATCTGAAGTGGACTCCAGGCTCGGAGCTATCAGCACAGAGCCAGATGCAGGGCCCAAACCCACAGACTGTGAGATCATGACCTGAGCCGAAGTCGGACATTTAACTGACTGAACCACCCAGGTGCCCCTCTTTCTTTTTTTCTTTCTTTCTTTTTTTTAATTTATTTTGAGAGAGACAGTGTGTGCAGGAGGGAAAGAGAGAGAGAGAAAGAGAGGGAGAGAGAGAATCCCAAGCAAGCTCCCGGATGTCTGCACAGAGCCCAACTCGGGGCTCAATCTCACCAGTTGTGAGATCATGACCTGAGCCAAAATCAAGAGTGGGATGCCTAACCAATTGAGTTACTCAGGCACCCCACAACATAATGTTTTCAAGGTTCATCCATGTTGTAACATCTGTCAGTACTGCATTTCTTTTTATTGCCAAACAATAATCCATTGTATGGATATACCACATTTGTTTATCTAGTCATTGTTGATGGACATTTGGGCCATTCCTATCATCTGGCACTCATGAATAATGCTGCTATAAACATTTGTATATAATTTATTGTATGAACATATATTTTCATTTCTCTTGTGTATATACCTAGGAGTGGAATTACTGGCTTGTATGTTAACTCTATTGTTAATTGCATGAGGAACTGCCAGATTGTTTCCCAAGATGGCTGTATTTTACATTCCCACAAGCAGTGTATAAGGGTTTCAATTTCTCCACATCCTCGACAACACTTGCTATTTTGTCTTTTTAAAATTATTATTATTACGTCCATCCTAATGAGTATGAAGTGGTATCTCATTATGGTTTTGATTTGCATTTCTCTGATGACTAATGATGTTGAAGCATCTTTTCATGTATTTATTAGCTATTTGCATATCTCCCTTAGAGAAATGTCTCTTCAGATCCTTTTCCATTTTTAAATTGGATTGTCTTTTTATTATTGAGTTGTAAGAGTTCTTTATATATTCTAGATACAATTCCCTTATCAGATATATGATGTTTTCTCCCATTCTATGCGTTGTCTCTTGATTTCTTGATGGTGTCCTCTGAAGTATGAAAGTTTTTAATTTTGAAGAAGTCTGATTTATCTACTTTTTCTTTTGTTGCTTATGTTTTTTGACTCATACCTAAGAAACATTCACCAAAACCAAGTTCATGAAGATTTACACCTATGTTTTCTTCTGAGATTTTTTTAAATGTTTATTTATTTTTGAGAGAGAGAGTGCGAGGGGGGAGGGAGAGAAAGAGAGAGAGAGAGAGAGAGTTCGAGCAGGGGAGAGGTAGAGAGAGAGGGAGACACAGAATCTGAGGCAGGCTCCAGTCTCGGAGCTGTCAGCACATAGCCCCATGCAGGGCTCGAACTCATGGACCTTGAGATCATGACCTGAGCCAAAGTCAGATACTTAACTGACTAAGCCATCCAGGTGCCCCTAAGAGTTTATTAGTTAAGCTCTCACATTTAAGACTTTGGTTCTTTTTTTAAAAATGTTTTTCTTTATTTTGAGAGAGAAAGAGAGAGCAAGTGAGTAGGGGAGGTACAGAGAGAGAAAGAGAGAGAGAATCACAAGCAAGCTCCGAGCTGTCAGTGCAGAGCCTAACACGGGGCTCAAACCCACAATCCAAGAGACCATGATCTGAGCCAAAACCAAGAGTTGGACACTCAACCTACTGAGCTACTCAGGCACCCCAAGACTTTGATTCATTTTGAGGGGGGTTTTTTTGTATATATATTTTTAATGTTTATTTATTTTTGAGAGAGACACAGAGCACGAGATGGGTAGGGGCAGAGAGAGAGGGAGACACAGAATCCAAAGCAGAGCTGTCAGCACAGAGCATGATGCAGACCTCGAACCCACGAACTGCAAGATCATGGCCTGAGCCAAAGTCGAACGCTCAACCAACTGAGCCACCCAGGCACTCCCACCCTTTTTTAAATAATTCTTTTACAAGTTAAGTTTTGTACATGGTGTGAGGTAAGAATCCAACTTTATTTTTTGCCTGTGGCTATTCATTTGTCCATTGATTGATTTTCATAGTTAAATCAACCTTGCATTGCTGGTCATGGTGTATTATCCTTTTTTATATATCACTAGATTCAATTTGCTAATATTTTGTTTAGGCTTTTTGCATCTACTTTGTGAGAGAGAATGGATTGTTATTTTCTTTCTTTCTTTCCTCTTTCTTTTCTCCTTCCTTCCTTCTTTCCTTCCTTCCTCCCACCCTCCCTCTTTTTCTCTCTCCCTTTCTTTTTTTCTCTCTCTCTCTCCCTTTCTCCCTCCCTCTCTCTCTCTCTCTCTCTTTCTTTTCTTCCTGCCTTCCTTCCTTCCTTCCTTTCCTTCTTTCTTGTTATACTCTTGTCAGGTTATTGTTACCATAAATGAATGTACACTTCTCTTTTTCAATTCTCTGCAAAATGTAAGATTGGTGTTACATCTTCCTTAAAATTTGGAAGAATTCATCAGCAAAGCTATGTGGACATAGAGGGCAGATTCAATTACAGATTGAATAAGTTTCAAGATGTAAGGTGCCTGGAGCACAAGACTCTTGATCTCCAAGCCATGAGTTCAAGTCCCACATTGGGTGTAGAGACTACTTAAAAATAAAATCTTTTTTTAAAAAATAATGTAAATAAATAAATAAATAAATAAATAAAATCTTTAAAAAAAGAAAAAAAAAAACCTTTATGGGATGCCGGGATGGCTCAGTCGGTTAAGCACGGACTCTTAATTTTGGCTCAGGTCATGATCCTGCAGTTTGTGAGTTCAAGCCCCACATCAGGCTCTGCACTGATGGCATGGAGCCTGCTTGGGATTCTGTCTCCTTCTCTCTTTGCCCCTCCCCTGCTTGCTCCTTGTATCTTTCTCAAATATAAATAAAAATTAAAAAAAAAACTTTAATAGATGTGGTATTTGTTCAGATTTTCTCTTCTTGTGCCAGTTTGGTAAATTGTCTTTTTTCCCAGGAATTTATTCATTTTATATAAAATTTCAGTTAATTGGCACAAACCTAATATTCTTTTCTATTATTTTTCATGTCTATAGGATTTCTAGTGATGTACTCACATTCTTTCCTGACAATGGTGAATTTATGAAGTTTCTCTCTTTTTTTCCTCCTCTTGAGCAGTCTTGCTAGAGGTTTATTAATGTTATTATTTTCTCAAAGGACACATTTTGACTTTGATTATTTGCTCTATTCTGCATTTGTTTTTCTATTTTATTAATAACAGCTTAGCTGTATTATTTCCTTCTAATTTCTTTTGGTGTGCTGTCCTTCTCTTTTTTTTAATATTTATTTATTTTGAGAGAGAGAGAGAGAGAGAGAGAAGCAGGCACAGAGAGAATCCCAAGCAGGCTCCTTGCTGTCATCGCAGAGCCCAACACGGGCTCAATTCCATTCCACCAACTGTGATATCATGACCTTAGCTGAAACCAAGAGTTGGATGCTTAACTGACTAAGCCACCCTGTGCTGTCCTTTTCTAAATTTCTGAGAATATTTTTTTTCTAATTTATTTATATTTTAATTTAAATCCAAATTAGTTAGCATATAGTGCAACAATGATATCCGGAGTAGATTCCTTAATGCCCCTTACCCATTCAGCCCGTCCCCCCTCCCACAACCCCTTCAGCAACCCTCTGTTTGTTCTCCATATTTGAGTCTCTTATGTTTTGTCCCCCTTCCTTTTTTTATATTATTTTTGCTTCCCTTTCCTTATGTTCATCTGTTTTGTATCTTAAAGTCCTCATATGAGTGAAGTCATATGATATTTGTCTTTCTCTGACTAATTTCCCTTAGCATAATACCCTCTAGTTCCATCCACTTGCAAATGGTAAGATTTCATTCTTTTGATTGCCAAATAATACTCCATTGTATAAATATAACACATCTTTATCTATTCATCCATCGATGGACAATTTTTTTTCTTAATTTTTTTAATGTTTACTTATTTTTGAGAGAGAGAGACAGAGTGTGAGCAGGGGAGGGGCAGAGAGAGAGGGAGACACAGAATCCAAAGCAGGCTCCAGGCTCCATGCTGTCAGCACAGAGCCTGATGTGGGGCTCAAACTCACAAACTGTGAGATCACGACCTGAGCTGAAGTCAAACACTTAACCAACCAACTGAGCCACCCAGGCGCCCCCAATGGACAATTTCTGAGAATACTTTGAGCATTTGTTTTTCAGCATTCTTTTCTAATTATACATTTTAGTCTATAACTTCTTTCTTTTCTCTTAATGTTTATTTATTTTTGAGAGAGATGAGACAAAATATGAACAGGGGAGGGTCAGGGAGAGAGGGAGACACAGAATCTGAAGCAGGCTCCAGGCTTTGAGTTGCAAGCACAGAGCCCGACAGGGGACTCAAACTCAAAGACAGTAAGATCATGACCAGAGCTGAAGTCGGGCACTTAACCTACTGAGCCACCCAGGCACCCCTATAACTTCTTTCTAAGTATAGGCAAACAGCCTCTCCTCTGCTGTCCTGTCCACTGCTCGCTCCATTGTGGTGTATTGAATAAACGTCTATCTCTTCTAAAACAAAACAAAACAACAACCCCCCCTCCAGTTATTTCTAAGTACGGGCTTAGCTATACCTTCTTTTTTGAGCTATCATGTTTTCAATATTAATTCAACTCAAAATGCATTTTTTAAAGATTTTATTTTTAAGCAATCTCTACACCCAACGTGGGGCTGGAACTCACAACCCTGAGATCAAGACTTGCACACTCAACCCACTGAGCCAGCGAGGTGCCCCCAAAATACCTTTTAAATTGTTCTAAATTATTTATTTTATTTATTTATTTTGAGAGAGTGCGTGCACAAGTGGGGGAGGGGCAGACAGAGAGAACCCCAATCACGCTCCACACCATCAGTGCAGAGACTGATGTGGGGCTCCAGCCCACGAAACACTGAGATATGACCTGAGCCAAAGTTGGTCACTTAACCGTCTGAGCCACCCAGGCACCCCAACTTTTATTTATTCTTATTTGAAGCATAGTTCACACATTAGATTAGTTTCAGGTATACAACACAGTGATTCAACAAGTCTACATGTATTCATCTCAATGTATTAAAGTACATTGTGAGGGCACCTGGCTGGCTCAGTCAGTGGAGCATGTAACCCTTGATCTCAAGATTGTGAGATTGAGCCCCACAATGGGTATAAAGATTACTTAACAATAAAATATGAAACAAAACAAATAAGGTACACTGTGATTTCTTATTTGACCCTTAAGATAACTAAGTATTGCTTAATTTAAAAAGCATTTGGGGGGCGCCTGGGTGGCTCAGTCGGTTAAGCGTCCAACTTCAGCTCAGGTCATGATCTCATGGTTCTTGGGTTCGAGCCCCACATCAGGTTCTGTGCTGACAGCTAGCTCAGAGCCTGGAGACTGTTTTCAGATTCTGTGTCTCTCTCTCTCTCTCTGACCCTCCCCTGCTCATGCTGTCTCTTTCTCTCCCAAAAATAAATAATAAAAAAAATTTTTTAATTAAAAATAAAAAGCATTTGGATTTGTCTAGTTCTGTTTCTTTTTAATATATTTAAAAAATTTTTTAAACATTTTTAATTTATTTTTGAGAGACAGAGAGAGATTGGGTGTGAGTGGGGGAGGGGCAGAGAGAGAGAGAAACACAGAATCCAAAGCAGGCTCCAGGCTCTGAGCTGTCAGCATAGAGCCTGATACGGAGCTCGAACCCATGAATCGTGAGATCATGACCTGAGCTAACGTGGGACACTTAACCAACTGAGCCACCCAGGCACCCCTATCTAGTTTTGTTTTTATTTGTAATTGATATTTAACATAACTCCACTAAGTTCAGAAAACACACTTGGAATTTCAATCTTTTGTATTTGTTGAGATCTTCTTGGTGGCTCAAATAAGGTTAATTTTAAAATGTATTTCAATTAGGTTAAATTGATTAATCAGGTTTTCAGATCTTCTACAACCTACTAATTTTCATATCTCCAACTGTAATACAAATTTGTCTATACAACATGTCTAATACAACATGTTCATATCTCCAACTGTAATACAAACTTGTCTATTTTTCTTTTTAGTTCTATTTTTATTTAACATTATTTCTGGGGTGTTTGGGTGGCTCAGTTGGTTTAGCGTCCAACTCTTGATTTCGGCTCAGGTCATGATCCCAGTGTCATGAGATGGAGCCCTGCCTCAGGCTCTGCCCTGAGCATGGAGCCTGCTTGAGTTTCTCTCTCTCTCTCTCTCTCTCTCTCTCTCTCTCTCTCTTTCTCTGCCCCTAGCCCCTCTCTAAAATAAATAAAATTAAAAAAATTAAAAAACACATTATTTCAATGTTTATGCAAACTTTAGATTGGTATGTCTTCCTGTTGGATTTGCCCCCTCCCCACTTTTTTACCGTTAGGAACATTCCTATTTGTCTCTAGTAATGCTATGTGACTTGAAGTCTAACCATATCTGATATTAATCACCTATGCCATGTTTTTGCTTTTGGTTTAGTGTTTGCATAGTACGTCTTTATCCATCATTATGTCTTCAAACTCTGTGTGTCCTTATATTTATAGTATGTCTCTTGTAAGCAGCATATTATTGGCTCTTTTTTTTAATGTTTTTTTTTATTATTTATTTTTGAGAGAGAGAGAGACAGCATGAGCAGGGGAGGGTCAGAGAGAGAGGGAGACACAGAATCCGAAAATAGTCTCCAAGCTCTGAGCTAGCTGTAAGCACAGAGCCCGACGCGGGACTCGAACCCACAAACCGTGAGATCATGACCTGAGCAGAAGTCGGATCCTTAACCGACTGAGCCACCCAAGTGCCCCTAAATTTTTGTAATGTTTTTTTTTTTTATGATTGAGACAGAGAGAGACAGAGCATGGGTGGGAGAGGGACACTGAGAGAGGGAGACACAGAATCTGAAGCAGACTCCAGGCTCTGAGCTATCAGCACAGAGCCTGATCCGTGGCTCGAACTCACAAACCATGAGATCATGACCTGAGCCGAAGTCAGACACGTAACCCACTGAGCCACTCAGGCACCCCTACAGTTCTGACTTCCAGCACTATATTACTGTAAAATGTTCTTGAACTTCACATAAAAATGTAATCATTTTTATGAATCAAACTCAGGTACCTGGCTGGCTCAGTCGGTAGAATATGCAACTCTTGATCTCCAGGTAGTGAGTTCAAGCCCCATGTTGTGGGTAGAGATGACTTTAAAAAAATAAAATCTTTAGGGACTCCTGGGTGGCTCTGTCAGTTGAGCATCCAACTCTTGATTTCGGCTCAAGTCATGATCTCATGGTCGTGAGATCAAGCCCCACATCGGGCTCTGCACTGCGCGTGGAGCCTGCTTAAGATTCTCTCTTTCCCTCTCTCTCTGTCCCTCCCCCACCCTCAAAAAAATAAAATCTTAAACATTTTTTTAGCTTAAATTAAAAAAAATAATTTAGAGAGAGAGCATGCGAGTGGGGGAGAGGGACAAAGTGGGAAAGAGGAACAAAGTGGGAGAGAGAAAGAATTTTAAGCAGTCTCCATCCTCAGTGCAGTGCCCTTCACAGGACTTGATCTCACAATCCTGGGATCATGACCTGAGCTGAAATCAAGAGTCAGACACTCAACTGACTGAGCCACCCAGGCACCCCATAAAAATTTTTTAATTAAAAAAAAATGGAATCATTCAGTGCATTTGGCCTCCTCTGCTTAGAATAATGTTTTTGAGATTCAAGCATGTTGTTGTAGTAGTTCTGTCATTTTTAGTACCAAGTAATATTCCATTATATAAACACACCACATTTTGCCCCTTATCCTATTGATAAGCATTTGAGTTCTGGTTTGGAGTTATTATGAATAAGACTGCTGTAAACTTACTTGTACAAGTATTTTTGTGAACAGAACTTTTCATTTTTCTTGGGGCTGGAATTCCTGCATTGTAGGTTAAGTAGATGTTTAATTTTATAAGAATGTGCCAAAAAAGTGGCACCTAGGTGGCTCAGTTAGTTAAGCGTTGGACTGCAGCTTAGGTCATGAACTTGCGGTTCATGAGTTTGAGCCCTGCATCCAGCTCTCTGCTGTCAGTGCAGAGCCCCCTTTGGATCCTCTGTCTCCCTTTCTCGCTGCCCCTAGCCCACTCATTCATTCTCTCTCTCTCTCTCTCTCTCTCTCTCTCTCTCTCTCTCTCTCTCTCCCTCTCCCTCTCTCTCTCCCTTTCTCTCAAAAATAAATAAGTAGGGACACCTGGGTGGCTCAGTTGGTTGGGTGTCTAACTTCAGCTCAGGTCATGATCTCACAGCTCGTGAGTTTGAGCCCTGAATCAGGCTCTGTGTTGACAGCACAGATTCTGGAGCCTGCTTTGGTTTCTGTGTCGCCCTCTCTCTCTTCCCTTCCCCTGCTTGCACTCTGACTCTCTCTATCTCTCAAAAATATACGTACATTTTTTAAAAACTAAAAGAAAATAAATAAACTTAAAAAGAAAAACTTGCCAAAAAGTTTTCCAAAGTGAGTTGTATCACTTTACATTCCTACCATCAATGTGTCAGTCTGGTTGCGCCACAATTTCTCCAACATTAACTTCATCCGTTCTAATGGATGTGATGTGATATCTCATTATGGTTTATATTATATTTTCCAGGAGATTAATAATGTTGAACACTTTTTTATGTGCTTACTGACCATTCATATATCTTCATTTGTAAAATGTCTGTTCAGGTCTTTTCCCATTAAAAAAAATTAGGTTGTTTGAATTTTTATTATTTTTTAAAATATTTATTTTTGGGGTGCCTGGTCGGTTAAGTCAGTTAAGCGTCCAACTTCAGCTCAGGTCATGATCTCACGGTTTGTGGGTTTGAGCCCCATGACAGGCTTTGTGCTGACAGCTCAGATCCCGGAGCCTACTTCAGAGTCTGTGTCTCCCTCTCTCTCTGCTCCTCTCCCGCTCATGCCTCTGTCTGTCCGTCTCTCTCTCTCTCTCTCTCTCTCTCTCTCTCTCAAAAATAAATAAACATTAAAAAAATAAAAATAAATAAATAAATAAAAATAAATAAAATATTTATTTTTGAGAGAGAGTGAGTGGGGGAGTAGCAGGGGGGAGAACAGAGGATCTGAAGTGGGCTCCATGATGACAAAGAGAGCCGGCTGGATGCGTGGGGCTCGAACCCACAAACCACATGATGATGACCTGAGCCGAAGTCAGATGCTCAACCAACTGAGCCACCCAGGTGCTCCTGAGGGAGAGTGAACCCCGCTTCTGGCTCCATACTAACAATGTGGAGCCTGAGTGGGATTCTCTCTCTCTCTCTCTCTCTCTCTCTCTCTCTGCCCCTTGCTCACTCATGCCCTCTCTCTAAAATAAATAAATAAATAAACAAACAAACAAATAAATAATCCTAGCACAGCGGCGCCCAGCTGGCTCAGTTGGAAGAGCATGTGACTCTTGATCTCGGGGTCATGAGTTTAAGCCTCATGTTGGGTGTAGAGATTACTAAAAATAAATAAATAAACTTTTAAAAAAGAGAAACCCTAGCACAATTTTTCAGGTGAAGGTAATCATTATGACACTTTTGAGGAGTAACAATGACAACAAAATCAAAAGACACCAATATACGACCTCTTCCATTTTAAGAATGCACACACATATACACACACGCGCATTCCAACCCTCCTGTTTTAAGTATACATATATGTGTTTATATATATATATATATATATATATATATATAGCTAAGAATATATATGTGTGTGTATGAAATCTTTACGTATAAAATCTTTAAGGCCTCCTTCCACCTATGAAGTTCTATGATCTTAAGGCAGTATGTGCCTAATTTGGGATACTGTTCCATAAAATTTTCAAATAATGAGTAAGTTCTAGATTGTGTCTCTTTAATGGGGAGAAAGGAGAGGGACTGGTTGCGGGACAGAGAGGGGAGAGATGTAGGGAGAACAAAGCAGACGTGGCATTAGAAACAAACATGCCCATAATGAGTTGCAAATAGGAAAAGGGGACTAGAGGAGGGCAGGCAGGTGCCCAGGCCTCTCTTCCAGCTCCTGGCCTCCTAGGGAACCTTATTACAGTTCTTTCAAAGCTGTGTTTCTGACCTAAATGTGGAGCATGACCTGCAGGCAGGTCAGTGGGGCCGAGCTCGCTGCAGGATCACGCCATCTTCACTGGCCCAGAAAAAGCTGCCTTCAATGCAGTAGGTGCAGAGGAGCAAATGATAGATGACAGTAGCTTATTTACCTGACACAGGTTATGTGCAGTTTGCATGCTGCAGCCAAAGTGAAGGAATTACCCCTGAAGTAGCTTCTGGGGGACTCTTGTACAACAGTAACCCAATTCTAGAAAGCATCATCTCTACTGCAATGTGGGTGAGTGGGAGAGAGCCTACTTTTCCAAGCTTGAGGAAAAGAAAGAAATGGCTAACAGAGTGGTTTAAGTAAGAGACAGTCCCAAACTTTGAAATATGTTCCCCGCCCATCAGTGTTTGCCCTCACTGTTCCTCCTTTGGTAGGGTAAGGCTCTTATATCTAGGAGGGGTGAGGCACCCACTGCCTTAATTTCAGAGAGGCTGGTGGTGTGTGAGTAGATATGATTCCAAAGAGCTGTGAATGAGGCAGCCAACTCAAATCCCTTTTCTAATTTAAAAATGCAACCTCCTTAGAAGACTGCATTTAGAGACAGACAATCCCCATCACAGCCCTAAGCACAGTGTCTGACTCCAAATAGATAGCATGAAAGATGCTGACCATGTAAAACTCCAAAAGTTCTGTTCTGTCTCCAAACTGGAAAACCTAGAGCATTACTGTACTTCTTACCACCCAAGGAGCTCATCGCAACAGTTGGAAAGCCGGATAAACGCGAACCGTAGTGCTGGGCCATGGCTGGAAACCAACGCTCCATAGGGCCATGTGACCCTGGTTAAATGCCTTAAGCATCTTGAGTCTCAGTGACTTGCCTGGACATTGGACTTTCTGCATGGGATTGTGAGGATGAAGCCGAATAGCACAATTTCAAAGGACCTAGTGGGGTGTGAATTACCCAGCAGCTACTGGGCATTTTTTCTTCCAAAATTTCCCTACCGCCACTAGGTGGCAGAGCTGGCCTAGGATTTATGAACAAATTTGCAATTCCCTGAGATTCAATTTTCAATTTTTAAAGCCATTTTGCAAATTGTGCATGGTGGTAGCCAAGCTGCCTTATAGCTTTTTATGTGCCCTAGGCACCTTTGCCTTAATGGATCCATTCCTCGTAAAAAAATATTAAAAATTGCATTTTACAACTGTGTTGATATAAAATCAATGGAATCCATGCCTTGTTCATTGCTATAATTATATTCTTTTTCTCCTTATTTTAATTTAAAAAACATTTTTAAACATTTATTCATTTTTGAGAGAGAGAGAGAGAGAAAGCGTGAGTGGGAGAGGGGCACAGAGAGAGATGGAGTCACCAAACTCGAAGCAGGCTCCAGGCTCTGAGCTGTCAGCACAGAGCCCTACTCAGGGCTTGAGCTCACAAATGGTGAGATCATGACCTTAGCCGAAGTCAGACGCTTAACCAACTGAGCCACCCAGGCATCCCAAAATTTCCTCTTCTTATAAAAACACCCCTGAGATTGGATTAGGGCCCACCCTAACAATCTCTACAGTGTAGGGTTTGGACTGAGGACCTGAGTTTAAGAGTCACATGCTTTCCCAACTGAGACGGACAGGCAGCCCTAACTGTCTCATTTTAACTGAGTCACCTCTTTAATGACCCTATTTCTAAATGTAGTCAAATTCTGAAGGTCCTGGGGGTTAAGACTTCAACATATGTGTTCTGAGGGGACACAATTCAGCCCATAACACCTTGTGATCTTGAGCAGTTGTTTAATGTCTCAAAGCCTGTCCCTCCATCTGTTAAAATGGGGCAACATCAGTGATGGCTTATGCACATTACTGTATTTTGGGGTGATAAAATGTTCCTAAATTAAGTAGAAATGATGGTTGTACAACACCGTGAATGTACTAAATGCCACTGAATTCTTTACTGTCAAATGGTTGGTTTAACAACCAGAAAAACAAACAACCCAATTTCAAAATTGGCAAAGGACTTGAACACCACTTCATAACCATTAGGATGGCTATAATTTTTAAAAACCAAATAAACAGAAAATAACAAGTGTTAGAAAGGATGTACGGAAATTGGAACCCCCATACAACGCTGGTGGAATGTAAAATGATGTAGCTGCTGTGGAAACTAGTTTGGCAGCTCCTCAAAAAGCTCAAACACAGAATTAAATTATGATTCAACAGTTTAACTCCTAGCCATCTACCCAAAGTAATTGAAAGCAGGGACTCAAACAGATACTTGTACCCTAACTCTAACACTAACACTAACCTTCCAGCTTGATCTGGGTGGGCATGCTCCTGCTCACAGGTGTGGGAGAAGCTACCTGTTTGGAATCACACCTGCCTGCCTGCTTTCAGTGACACCGTGTTCTAATGGCATCTCTGTCATCACCCTATTCCTTCTTCTGTTTTATCATTCTTCATAGGCCCCATCACTATCTGACATGACATCATGTAGATTATCTGCTTATTATGTATATTTCCTACTAGAACATAAATTCTATAACAGGAAAAATATGTATTAAGCGGATGCCAAGATTTCTTGTATCCATATGTGGCATATTCAAGGCCAGGGCTTTAGTCAAATGCAACTCTCTCTTTAGGTCTGAAAATTCTGGCCTATTCAGATATTTGAGTGTACTGTCAGTACATATATATACAAACATACATACATATGTATATGTATGTATGTATATATATATATATTCTTTTTAAAATGTTTTAAATGCTTAATTTTATTTTTGAGAGAGAGTGCAAGCAGGGGACGGACAGTGAGAGGGGGAGACAGAAAATCTGAAGCAGGTTCTGTGCTGAGAGCAACAAGCCTGATGTGGGGCTCTAACTCACTAACTGTGAAATCATAACCTGAGCTGAAGTCAGAGGCTCCATTGACTGACCCACCACGTATCCCTATGTATTTTCTTTTTTATGTAATAAAGGAAGGAAGCACTTAAGAGTCAGAACCCACAGTAGGGGCACCTGGGTGGCTTAGTTGATTAAGTGTCCAACTTTTGCTCAGGACATGATCTCACCGTTCCTGAGTTCCAGCCCTGTGTTGGGCTCTGTGCTGACAACTCAGAGCCTGAAGCCTGCTTCGAATTCTGTGTCTCCTTCTCTCTCTGCCCCTCCCCTGCTTGCACACTCTCTCTCTCTCTCTCTCTCTCAAAAATAAATAAGCATTAAAAATTTTTTTTCTTTTATAGTTTATCAAGTTGGTTTCCATGTAACACCCAGTGCTCATCCCGACAAGTGCCCTCCTCCATGCCCATCTCCCCATCCCCCATCAGCCCTCAGTTTGTTCTCAGTATTCAAGAGTCTCTCATGGTTTGCCAGAAAAATATTTTTTAAGAGTCGGAATCCATATTAGATACTGGGGAGAGAAAAAATTAAGTTAAATCAACAAGGGGAATCAGAACGTATAATTTGAGTTCAGTAGACTTTTTGGTACAAAAGCAAACACAATTTATTTTTTTTTAATATTCATTTATTTTGGGTGGGGAGAGAGAGAGAGACAGCAAGTGGGGGAAGGGCAGAGTGAGAGGGAGAGAGAGAATCCTAAGCAGGCTCTGTGCTATCAGCACAGAGCTCAGTGTGGGGCTCAAACTCACAAACCATGACATCATGACCTAAGCTGATATCAGGAGTTAGATGCTTAACCGACTGAACCACCCAGGCACCTCAAGCAGAAGCTATTTAGATTGAAACAATATCAATTGCTAGCTGTGAGGAAGAGCCAAAAACCAATTTTAAGCATGTTTGAATAACCCAAGTTTAGCTATCTAACTCTATGAGCAAACTTCTGTTTTTCGACATCACATTCAACACTCCTACAGTGACTTGGGAGCGTGTGAGAGGCTTTATCAACTCCCTGTAGTTTCCTTCCTAACACTCATCAGTTTGTCATCGTCTATCTACTTATTACAATGTAAAAATTACTACTTATCTCTGTCTCTTTCCCCCAGAAGGCAGAATCCACACCTCTATTTGCTCATTAAGTCCCTAGCGCCTGCTACAATGGGACATGGGACATGGAAGGTGCTGAACAAATATTTGTAAAATGAATGATTCAAAGCAGTTTGGACATCACTGCAATGTGCAGAATCAAGTGATCCTAAACTGGGCCCCAAGTTCTGGGAAGGGCGAAACAACTTCTCTCTTAGAAAGTGCCATGCTTTTTGGTATCAATCCACTGAACACAAGGAATTCATCCCATTTCCGCTGCTACTTGGCTTCCTAGCAGTCTTTCTTCAAGGTTTCCTGACACTACCCTCACTTGAGACAGCTCCTGAGCCAAGGGAAGGACTGGAGAAGCTGGTGTCCCTTCATTCATTCAAAGACAGCTTCTTCAGAGACTCCGGACTGTTGAATTGAGAAGGCTTCCCTGGACACCGTCTACTCCCACCCACTGCAGCAGGCACCCCAATGAGCAGCCCACCCATCTCCCTTGTATTGATCCCTCCCCAACCAGGACAGTTCTTCAAACCATATCTGGGCATATATATAATACAAAAAGACTGAAAAGTAGACAGAGACTGACTAGGTCACTCACAGTACAAGTAACAACCTAGTGGTAAGTTCCCTGGGTTTTCTTTTTGCCTCATATACCCTAGACTTGGAGCTGACAATGTTGGCAACCAGAAAATGCCAGTGGACACGGATCCCCACCCAAAAAAAGCCAAAAAAAAAAAAAAAAAAGCCCTAACAAAAGCCTGCAATCTCTAGCCAAAAGACCAGGAAAGGGGTAGCCTTTCAGAACAGAAGAGATAATAGCCATTGTACTCCAGCCAAACACCATAGAAAAAAACTGTGGCTACACCCCCACCAGAAAAGGCTGAATGGGTGCCTAGACTTCCATCTTCAGCAGACTGTATAATGAAGCCCCTCAACCTCCCCTCCTGGGGTTGTGTCAGAGAAGGTCAAGGAGGGAGCTGGAACTTCCATTTGCATCAGGAGGTAACCAAGCTCACTCTCTTCACCTCCCCAGTATCAGGGCAGACCACATGGGGAGCCTAAGTTTCACCAATCTGGCAGAATCAAGACATACCACTGGGGTGATGTCAGATGAGAGTTAGTGGAGAGTCAGAACTCTCACCATTGACCAGCAATAACAAGGTGACCCCCTGCCCCTATGCTGTGGTGTCAGTGGAGGCCACGTGGGTAGCCAGAACTCTCATATCAACCCACTAGTAGGAGTTAGTAACAGAGGCAGGTGAATGGGGAACCTGGCCTTCTACCTTTAACTGGCAGTAATGAGACAGCACTACCACTTCCCCTGTTGGAGTATATAGGTATCACTAGAAATTGCTAAGATCACCTGGGTGGCTCAATCAGTTAAGTGTCTGACTTCAGCTCAGGGCATGAACTTGCAGTTTGTGGGTTTGAGCCTCACATCAGGCTCTCTGCTGACAGTGCAGAGCCTGCTTGGAATTCTCTCTCTCTCTCTCTCTCTCTCTCTCTCCCTCTCTCTCTGCCCCTCCCCTGCTTGTGCTTTCTCTCTCTCTTATTAATAAATAATCTAAAAAAAGGTTTAAAAAAGAAAGGAAAAGAAAGGGGGCACCTGGGTGGCTCAGTTGGTTGAACATCCAACTTCAGCTCAGGTCATGATCTCATGGTTCTTGAGTTCAAGCCCCACGTTGGGCTCTGTGCTGACAGCTCAGAGCCTGGAACCTGCTTCGGATTCTGTGTCTCCCTCTCTCTCTCTGCTCCTCCCCTGCTCATGTTCTGTCTCTCAAAAATGAATAAACATTAAAAAAAATTTTTTTAAAGAAAATAAATTAGCTAAAATAAAAGGTTTCAAAAAGATCCGGGGTCTCATAATACCCAAAATTTCAAAGTTTCAATGAAAAATATCACTCACCGTACCAAGAAACAAGATCTCAAATTGAATTAAGAAAAAAATCAATATATATGAATACAAAATGGCAGAGATTTTAGAATGATCTAAGATTAAAATATATATTTAAATGTTTATTTTATTAAATATATGTATTTAAATGTTTATTTATTTTTGAAGGAGTGAGAGAGCATGAGCGGGGGAGGGGCAGATAGAGAGGGTCAGAATCCGAAGCAGGCTCCAGGCTCTGAGCTGTCAGCACAGAGCCCGACACAGGGCTCAAACTCAGTAGTTGTGAGATCATGACCTGAGCTGAAGTCAGACACTTAACCGACTGAGCCATCCATGTGCTCCAAATATTAAAATATTTTAAAAGCTATCATCATAAAAATATTTCAGTGAACAATTACAAACATGTTTGAAACAAATGAAAAAAATAGTAACTCCTCCTCACAACAAAATAGAAAGTCCTAGCAAAGACATAGAAAATACAAAGAACTGGGGTGCCTAGGTGGCTCAGTCAGTTAAGTGTCCAACTTCAGCTCAGGTTATGATCTCATGGTCCGTGAGTTTGAGCCCCACGTCAGGCTCTGTGCTAACAGCTCAGAGCCTGGAGCCTGCTTAGGATTCTGTGTCTCCCTCTCTCTCTGCCCCTCCCCTGCTCGCACTCTGTCTCTCTCTCTCAAAAATAAGTAAATGTTAAAAAAATTTTTAAAGAAGAAATACAAAGAACCAAATAAACATTTTGGAACTAAAAAATACACTAACTGAAAAAAACAAAAAACAACTCAGTGCATCGGCTCAACAGCAGAATGGAGAGACAGAGGCAACAATCAGTGAACTTGAAGATAGAACAATAGAAATTACCCAATCTGAAAGAAATGTACTGTATCCTGATAGAAATTGCCTTGCCTGTTCAAGCAGCTATAGCAAAATACCACAGATTAAGTAATTTATAAACAACAAAAATTTATTTCCTACAGTTCTGGGTGCTGGTAAGTCCAACATCAAGATGCCAGCTTGGTCAAGGTCAAGTGAAGGCCTTCTGGGTTTCAGACTTCCAGTTGTATCCTCACATAGTGGAAGGGGCTAGGGATCTCTCTGGAGCCTCTTTTATAAGCACTAATCCCATTCATGTGGAGTCTATCCTCATAATTTAAGCAGCTCCCCAAAGCCCCACCTCCTAATACCACTATCTTTAGGGGTTAGTACTTCAACATATGAATTTTGGGGGACACATTCAGACCATAGCAGAAATGTACTGTTACCTTGACTGTACCAATGTCAATATTGCTGTGATATTGCATAGCTCTGCAAGATATTACCATTGGGGAAACTGGCTTACTCTGTATTATTTCTTGCAGAATGTGCATGTGGACCTACAGTTATCTTAAAATTTTTAAAAAATTTAATGCTTATTTTTGAGAGAGAGAGAGAGAGAGAGCGCGCGCATAAGTGTACAAACAAGTGGGAGAGGGGCAGAGAGAGAGAGGGAGACAAAGAATCTGAAGCAGACTCCAGGCTCCAAGTTGTCAGTGCAGAGCCTGCAAGAGCCAGATGTGGGGCTTGAACCCATGAACCATGAGATTGTGACCTGAACTGAAGTCAGATGCTCAACTAACTGAGCCACCCAGGTGCCCCTAAAATCAAAATGTCTTATTTAAAAAAAAATTTTTTTTTAATGTTTTACTCTTGAGAGACAGAGCACGAGCCAGGGAGGGCACAGAATCCTCTCTAGAGGGAGACACAGAATCCTAAGCAGGCTCCAGGCTCTGAGCTGTTAGCACAGAGCCCGATGTGGGACTTTAACTCACGAATGGTAAGATCATGACCTGAGCCAAAGTCGGACGCTTAATTGACTGAGGCAACCCTCAAAATGTTTTATTTTAAAAATCTCAGATGGGGCTCCTGGGTGGCTCAGTTGGTTAAACGGCCAACTCTTGATCTCAGCTCAGGTCATGATCTCACCTTTCTTGAGTCTGAGCCCCATGTGGGGCTCTGTGCAGACCTGGAGCCTGTTTCAGAATCTGTCTCCCTCTCTCTCTGACCCTTCCCTGCTTGTGCACTCTCTCTCTCAAAAATAAGTAAACATTAAAAAAGTTTCTAAAAATAAATTTAAAAAATAAATAATAAAAATAAAGATAAAAAATATTTAATTATTTAAAAACCAAATCTCATTCTGGACAGATTTGAACTAACCTTCTGTCCTCTCATTCAGCTGCCTCTGCAATAAACCCTTTCTTTGATGCATAAAAAAAGAAAAATCTCATTCTGGCTGCTTTGTAGAGTTGGATTAGGGGAGAGCAAGAATGGCTGTGGGTAGATCCCTCTGGTTCAAGTCTTTCATTTTAAAGAGGTCATCTGACTTTCTAAGATTCACAGGATCAGTAAGTGAAATGGCTGGGCTATTACACCCAGATTATCCAGCAATTTTCCAGGATGACGTTTTAAGACTTCTATGCCTTCCAAAGAATACTGGGACAATGTGGGTTCTAAGGGTAACAATAGAACTCTGTTGCTGGTAACCAAATCCATAGCTAAAGTGGAGGGGGATGTGAGGAATGCCAAAGGCATTTAACCCCATTCAGCAAACACAAGTTTTGTTACATTGTTGTGGGGGCTTTAACATCTGAGTGATTTGCAGCACATAGTCCCATAAAGAAATTCCAAGGGTCCCTCCCTGCTGAGATTTTCATTTCTGTGACTTTGAAGTTGGGGCCAAAAAAACCCTGGCAAAACCTTGTTTGGCAAACCAGATATTTTTGCTGTTCCTAAGATTATATCTCAGGTAGAGCAAGTGTTTGGCTACTTCCGTCTTTAATTGTTATCAATTTTGTTTTCTTATTTACACTCTGTGGTAGATTGAATTATTGCCCATTTGCCCCAGTTCTTCATACCTCTCTGTATTAAAACATTTATGCTCTTTCCCGTGGCTTTGTGATTCTTCCACTCTGGGTAGAATATTTTCAACTGTTCTGTTGATGTTGAGGTTGGTCATATGATGTTGAGATTGCTCAACAGAGCAAGGAATGATGTGAGGAGAGCAGAGGCCTTAAATGTGTTTTTGTGGTCTGGCTTGGCTTTCTTGATCTGGGGAGCTATCGATGCAAAGACTGTGAGAGATCCTTGGAGCTGACTAGAACCTACACTATAGCCAAGCCCACCTGACCTGAAGTTTGAAGCAGAGCCACTGAGCTAAGCCCATTCTAGATCAGCCAAACCACAGTTGATCTACAGTTATGCTCACTGTTGCTTTCCACTAAATTTAGGGTGGTTTGTTATGCAGCAATACTGCAACAATGGTTCACTAATACACCCTAGGAATGCATGTCTAATTTACATTTTGTACATACAATGTATTCAATTCAAGTTTATATATAATTTTTACGATTTTTCTTCCCAAAGGAGTTCTTTCCAAACGTGTAACTTTTTAACTTACTCATTTTTATTTCAGCCTTAATCTTGCCAAAAATTGTAACATTCCAAGATGGCTGTTTTTTGTTTGGTTTTTAGTTTTTATGTATTTATTTTTGAGAGACACAGAAAGTGTGCATGCAGCGGAGCAGGGGAGGGGCAGACGGAGGGAGACAGAGAATCCCAAGCAGTCTCAGTACTGTCAGCACAGAGCCCAAAGTGGGCCTGTCACAAACTGAGATCATGAGCTGAGCCAAAATCAAGGGTCAGATGCTTAACCAGTTGAGCCACCCAAGGGCCCCTGAGATGGCCAGTTCTTTAAAAGAAAGTTTCCTTTGAGTATTGGAGTTAACAGATATATCACTTATTTCATCACACCCACCTAGAGCATCACAGGGAAATGAGGCTTTTTGCTAAATGAGGAGGTAGTCTCTTACTTTGAAAGTTCTTTTTCTTCCAAGGCCAAGAAGAGATATCGAGACTTTGACCTCTATGTGTATATATTCATAATCCTTAATTGGAAAACCTTTTTCCCAAAAGAACCCAGTTTGACCATTGCCTTCCTAAAGCAGAAGTCCCCGGACAATTCTTGCTCTCCTCCAGTAGACTGCACCATCTCTGAATCCCTACTGGTGCAGAAATTCTCCATTACATTTCTGCGATGGTCTACTCTACAGCAATGGAAAGCAATGATCTAGATCTATGTATACCAACCTGAGTAGGTCTCAAAAATAAAATGTCAGTTGAAAATAACCAAGATGCTAAATGACACATACTCAGTATATGATTGGTGCACCTTATTTTTTTTTAAAGTTCATTTTTATTTAGGGGAGTCTGGGTTGGCTTGGTTGGTTAAGCAACCAACTCTTGGTTTCGGCTCAGGTCATGACTTCCTGGTTTGTGGGATGGAGCACCGTGTCATGCTCTGTGCTGACAATGTGGAGCCTGCTTGGGATTCTCTCTCTCTCTCTCTCTCTCTCTCTCTCTCTCTCTCTCTCTCAAAGGGAGAGAATCCCAAGATGGCTCAGAGCTGTCTGCACAGAGCCCAACCCAGGGCTCAATCCCACGAACCATGAGATGATGACCTGAACCCACGATCTGAGCCAAAATCAAGAGTCGGACACTTAACCAACTCAGCCACCCAGGCACCCATGGTTGGTGTACTCTAAAAACAAAACACATATCCTTTCAGCCCTTGGATGCTAGCAAGTAGGCATTGTTCAAGTTTCTCCTCCTGTGCTCATGTCTAAGTCAGTCTTCCAAAGATTCTGAACAGCTGCAGAAGCTCTTCATGGAAGCTTTGAAACAACCAATGGGTCTGAGGAGCCATGTTGAGCAATGGGGAGCAATGCTCATAGACTGCGTGGTAGTAATGGTTTTGAGAGAGCCAAACACGAAGTGCTTCAGTGGGAGGTGAATTGAAGAGTTGTGGAACCAAAGAGAAGATTCTCAAAGATTTGTGCCTACTTAACTGTGAAAAGGATTTTTTGTTGGTGGCATTAAAGAAGACGCTGAAGAAGATCACCTAAGAGATTATTTTGAACAATATGGGAAAACTGAAGTGATTGAAGTCATGGCTGACTGACACAGTGGCAGGAAGGGAGGCTTTGCTTTTGTGACCTTTCATGACTGTGACTGATTAGACAAACTGTCATTCAGAAAAACCATACTATAAATGGCCACAACTGTGAAATGAGGAAAGCCCTATCTAACCAAGAGATGGCTAGTGCTTTGTCCAGCCAAGGAAGTTAAAATGATTCTGGAAACTTTGGTGGTGATCATGGAAGTGGTTTTGGTGGGAATGACAACTTTGGCCATGGGGTAGTGGTTGAGGTGACTTTGGTGCCAGCAATGTTGGGGGTTGGATATGGTGGCAGTGGGGATAGCCGTATTGGAGTTGGTAATGATGGTAGCCACTTTGGAGGTGGCGCTGAAGCTATAATGATTTTGGCAGTTACAATAATCAATCTTCAAATTCTGGACCCGTGAAAGAAAACCACTTTGGAGGCAGAAGTTCTGGGTCCTCTGGTGGTGGAGGACAATACTCTGCCAAACCACAAAACCAAGGTGGCCATGGTGGTTCTGGCAGTAGCTATGGCAGTGACAGAAGGGTTCAACTACTGCCAGGAAATAAAGCTTAGCAGGAGAGGAGAGCCAGAGAAGTAACAGGGAAGCTACAATAGATTTGTGAACTCAGCCAAGCACCGTGGTGGCAGATCCTAGCTGCTACAAAGAAGACAAGTTTTAGACAATATTCATGTGTATGGGCAAAAAACACAAGGACTGTATTTGTGACCAACTGTATAATAGGTTATTGTGGTTTCTGTTCTGTATCAAGTCGAAGCATTCCAACAAAGGGTCTTAACACAGATTTGTGTTTTTTTTTTTTTTTTTTGTACCCATACTGTTGATTGCTAAATGTAATAGTTTGGTCATGATGTTAAATAAATGTGTCTTTAAAAAAAAACAATATAGGGGTGCCTAGCTGGATCAGTTGGTAGAGCATGCAACTACTGATCTTGGGTGTGAGTTCAAGCCCCACATTGGGAGTAGAGCTTACAAAACAAAACAAAATAAACAATCTAAAAATATCATAAGTGGCTGATAGAGACAGAGACAAAGACAGAGAGGAAGTAGGGCACTGAGGGACAAATATTAACCTTCTGATAGTGGCTGTCCCTAGGGAGTGGAGAGGGGATATAACAGGGACTGATAGTTTTGGGACTTTGGTGATCTGTAATGTTTTCTTTTAAACATGACTGGAAGCAATTTGGAAAATTTTAACCCTTGTTAATTCTGGATGGCAGATATATGAGTACTTGTTATGTTGTTCTTTGCTCTTTTCTCCAAGTTTTACATCTCTTAAAAAATCTGTTTTGGGGTGCCTGGGTAACTCAGTTAGTTGTCTTTTTTTTTTTTTTAAGGTTATTTATTTTAGAGAGTGAGAGCAAGTGGGGGAGGGGCAGAGAGAAAGGGAGAGAGAGAATCTCAAGCAGGCTCTGCACTGCCAGCACCAAGCCCAACATGGGACCCGAACTCATGAATTGTGAGATCATGACCCGAACAGATATCAGGAGTCAGGGTGCCTCTGGGGCACCTGGGTGGCTCAGTTGATTAAACATCTGACTCTTGATTTCAGCTTGGGTCATGATCTCATGGTTCCTGAGATCAAGCCCCACGTCCGAGTCTGTGCTGACAGCACAGAGCCTGCTTGGGACTCTCTCCCTCTGCCCCCCACCCCCCGCCACTTCTCTCTCAAAATAGAGAAACATTTTTAAAAATCTTTTTTATCTATCCCCACAGCACTTATCCCTGTATTCTAAAACTTTCCAGTCTGCCCCATCTCAGTTCCTGACCCATGTGTCTGTCTCCCCTACCTGTCCATGAGCTTCCAGAGGACTGGCTTGATAGTTTTGTGCTCCATGATACATCGATCTGTTCAATAAGCAGTGACTGAGCACCTGTGTGCCAGTGATGTGCAAGGGGCCGGAGATGGGAAACAAGACTTCACTCTCTTGAAGCTCACTGGCAAAAGGGGGATTCTGCGGAGTGAGCAGACAGTTCAGAGGGTGGAGGGTAGAGGTGAGGAAGCCTCTAAGAAGGGTGCCTACCAGTGCAGTGGTAGGGGGCAGAGTGGGAAGGGGCTGGGGAAAGCCCCCAGAAATCTGAAGTAGAGGCAGTCCAGTGAAGGGTTGGGAGAAAGAACACTTCTGGGCAAGGTCACATCTTTCGTGTAAAAACTTCAAGGCAAGAGACAGCATGGAGAATTTGAGAAACTAAAAGAAATTCAAGGTGGTGGAGCATCACAGGGAAATGAGATGGAGAGAAAGGTGTGGGCAGAAATGTTGGGTTTGGTAGCAGAGCCTCACAGTGTAGGTGTGGGCTTTAAGACTGTTCTCCTCATCTACAAAGCGGGGAATAAAAATACCTACTTCAGGGGTGCCTCTCCTACATATATATATATATATATATATATTTAGGGGCGCCTGGGTGGCTCTGTCAGTTGAGCATCTGACTTTGGCTCAGGTCATGATCTCACCCTTCTTGGGTTCAAGCCCCACACCAAGCTCTGTACTGACAGCTCAAAGACTGAAGCCTGCTTTAGAGTCTGTCTCCCTCTGTCTACCCCTTCCACACTTGTATTCTCTCAAAAATAAATATTTGAAAAAATTTAGGGGCGCCTGGGTGGCCCAGTTGCTTGAAGTCAGCGGCCAACTTCAGCTCAGGTCATGATCTCACAGTTCGTGGGTTCAAGCCCCACGTGAGGCTCTGAGCTGATAGCTCAGAGCCTGGAGCCTGCTTCTGATTCTGTGTCTCCCTCTCTCTCTGACCCTCCCCTGCTCATGCTCTGTCTCTCTCTCTCAAAAATAAATAAAATGTTAAAAATAATTAAAAAAAAAACCTACTTCAGGTTGATGTGAGAGTTCATGGAGGTAATAAGCACAAAATGCTTGGTGCTTGGTCAGGGCTCAATAAATGGTAGTTACTATATTTGGGGAAGAGGAGAAAGCCATGGAGAGATTTTAAGAGGTGGTTCTGACAAGTGTGAAATTGTGTTTTACCAGGATAACTTACGCAGGCAGCAGTAGGGGAAGGACACAAGGGGCAGCCAGACTCATCAGCTGCTGCAATACCTTGGGATATTTGCCTCTGTGTTTGCACTATTTTCGGGACCATTTTACCATCTTCAAGAGTCTGACATTAAAAATGCATAACAAAAGAAAAATTCCCAAGACAATTCCTATCCATGCAGTCTCTGCCTTCCAGCACCCCGCAGTTATGTCCTTGGGCCAGGGATGCGGGCTCCAGGTTGGGCTGCAAGTACTACCTCCCAGGTAGGTGACCCCACTGCCTGCCACCTCTGATACAGGTAACATCTTGACTAGCCCTCCCAGCCTGTTAGCTGCAGCCAATCAGAAGGTGCCAGGCCTGCTGTGCATGTGGCTGCAGCTGGAGCTGAGCAGAGCCTGGCATCGGAAGAGTTGACCAGTTCTACCTTGTATGTTTGGGCAGTTACCAGCCAGGTCCCTTGAAGAGTAACTTGAAGGGAGAATTGCGGGGTCTTCAGATATTCAGACTAAGGGGGATGAAGAGGACTGCACCAGGTCTGTGCAGCAACAAGTTCTGTGAATGAAAGCAGCCATTTGTTTGCCCGTGATGTGTTTCCTCAGCTCCTACCATACATGTGAGGCAGTGTTCTAGGTGCTTGAGGAGCAAGAAGAGCCCAGAGTGAATAAAACAAAGTCCCTGACCTCAAGGAACTTACGGAGACGGTAGTGAGTGCTGTAAAATATAAAATTATCATAAGGGTGATGTAGAATGGGAGGGGATACACTTTTAGGATGATCTGGGAAGTCAAAAATCTGAATAAAATGCCTGAGGGAACATGTTCAAATGTGGGAGTAGAGCATTCTGGGCACTGGAGACAGCAAATCAAAGGAATGTATCCGACAGTGGGAACATGCTTGGTCTGTTCAAGGAACTGCAAAAGGTCAGTATGTAAATTTTATTCAAATTGCTTCTATCTCCTCAGTGAAATGCAAAAGCAAAGCTATCAGCTGACAGTGAGAAGGGAGAACACTGGAAGTTTAAGATGTTATGACTCATCTATGACCTTGGAAGTTGCTTATGAATTAGGAATTTTCTAGAACACTTTTCCAGCAAAGTCCTTCCAGAAGGAAATGTAAAGATGGGGTCTCCACCACTGCAAGAGGGCAGGGCACAACAGAGAATTCTTTAAAAAAATTTTTTTTTAATGTTTATTTTTGAGAGAGAGAGAGAGAGAGAGAGAGAGAGAGAGAGAGAGAGACACGCAAGCAGGCTCCAGGTTCGGAGCTGTCAGCACAGAGCCTGATGTGGGGCTCAAACCCGCAAACTCTAAGACCATGGCCTGAGCCAGCATTGGACATTTAACAGACTGAGCCACCCATGTGCCCCACAACAGAGGATTCTTAAATCAGCTTAGATCAGTCCTCTAATTCTCAGGATGCCTTACCAACATTGGGATTCTGTAATGAGAGATGCTAAAGAAATAACACATAATAGATGATTAGCCTCTCCCTTCTAAACAAAGAAAATGTGTAGGAGAGTGCTCTTCTCAAGGAACTGTGAAACCTAACAAGCAGAAACATACCTGCAAGGCAGAATGCTCCCCAAATATTAAGACTACATGGATGGAATTCTGTGTTGTAGAAGCCCAAGAATTAGAAAAAGCCAAGCAGGGACACTGGACACTGAAAAACATCTTCAGAAATCATGCTTCTTCCTGGGACATGTCACTGTGGTGTTTGAGGGCCATGTTTTCAGTCATTCTTTCACTAGTTGCCATCATCTCACTAGAGGACTCAGAATAGAAGACTCATAGCTTAACCTTGTGTACAGCTGGGAGGATATGTGATAAAAAGACTTTTTTTTTTTCTTTTTTACAGCAAATGCATGGACTCCTCCACATTTTACACTCTCCTTAGTAGTTTCATTAGCAAGTGAAGCTCTTATTGCAAATAGGTTAATGTTTGAAACATCTTATGACTTCAATTTATAACTGCTCCCCCCGCCCCACCAAATGAGAAAGCAAGCTGCACTATTTAAAAAATCACACCTAAAATACTTGCTCCACAACCCTACCCCACTTAAGTGGGTATGACTCAGATCTGAGTATTGGGTGTTTCCAAATACCAAATTCCCTCAAAGAGATGATTTGCTGCCACTGAGTAAATTTTAAAAGATTCATTGCAGGCTCAGAAGGCCACCCAAAGGTGGAGGCCAATATATGTTCTGAGCACAGGACAGTCCTCAGAAAGTGGGGAAACCTCATAACATTATAGGTAAAATTTTAACTTTTTACCAAGCCATAAGAATAAAATAACAGGGGAGCCTGGCTGGCTCAGTTGGAAGAGGATGCCACTCTTGATCTTGGGGTTCTAAGTTTGAGCCCCATGTTGGGTATAGAGCTTACTTAAAAATAAAATCATAAAAAAAGATAATAGAATAGCTTTGAGAGTTATTTGAAAGATTTTCCAAAAAAATTTATTTTCATAAATTAACACACATAACAGTGGGAATTTAGAGTCACAAACTACGGAACAGAAAAGGAACTGCAGCGGCATCATGTATACCAATGTTACCAAAAATGTACAAATTTCACTGAACTATTGACCATGATAATATATAAACACTTCAGGCAGCTATTTACTGGCCCAGACCAGCCCAAGGAGATGCTGAGGACTCTTGCCAAGAATTCAAATCCAACTCAGCACCAGGGAGGGGCTCGTGAAGACACACAATGAATAAGCATCAAATCTGAGAATATGCTGTGCTAGATGGCGGGCTATATGGGGACCCTTACTTTATAATCAAATTAGCGTTCGCTGCTCAATTTGTGGTTAGATGATCTCAAACTTTGATTTTTGTAAAATTGTCTTCCTCCGCAGCCAGTTTTTTATATCAAGAAGTGCAGTTGTGATAAGGAGCCCTTCCTTTGCATCAATCCAGGAAAGGCTACTCCATACTTCTGGCCAATTATTTAGACTTTGGATACAACCACCTACACCCAATGTGGTGTTTAAGAGGTCCTTTCCATGATACCTGGGGAAAAGCTTCCATAAACAAAATAAAAACAAAACAAGGGAATTAAAAGAAAGCACCAACTGCATACTTCTCCCTCAGATAATGGGAGAAAAAGCATTACTGACTAAAAGTTGGTCTTTCACGGATCTTAATGTACGTGGTATTAGGAGATGGAATCCCAGCCTGGGAACCAAGTGCTGGCTATGCTTTCCCTTAGGCTGCACCAGAGCCTTGGCGCTGCCTCCCCAGTCCTGCACACTCCATGCTGCTCTTGGTCTGGTGGACAGGGAGTGAGCCCTGGGGGGAGGGATCGCGCCCAGATGGTAGGATTTGGAATTTACCTCAGTTTGGCTCTGGCACCGGTGCAAAAGACCCTTTCAGGCAAAACTGTGACAAAATGTCATGATTTTCACAGCTCTTAAAGGAGCACTGAGTTTTGGGATTCACAGCATGAGTTTCTAAGCTCTTCAGGCTCCAAGTAAGGCAAACGCTACATGTCTTTCCACTGTACCTCCCTCAGCTGTAGCTCTTAGAGTAAGGTCAGTAAGAAAAAGTGGACATAATCTGTTTTAACAGGTGTGATGAGGTACATTTAAACTAATGAAGAAAATGAAGCTGGAAAGGTGACCAGAAGAGAAGAGGAGAAGGAGAAAGGGGGCAGGAAGTAGATGAGGGGCAAATATACCTATAAAGATGAAAAAAAAGAAAACTATAGTTGAAGTTTCAGTGAAAAGCTGACAGGCAGAACCCTGATTGGACCTGAGATTTCTCCTCTCTTTCCCATATTAAGAATATCAAACCTCTGGAGTTGACTTATAGCTGAGTACATCATAGTTAACTGTAACTTCCCACCATTTGGGGTGGGAAGTCCCCATACTCAGAAATTGTACCAATCCCCACCCCAGAAGTAGACTTCCGGTAGCTCTGGACAAGTGGTGTGCCAGCAGCTAACGCCTCCCATCATGGGCAGGTTCCACAGGCTCGGACGACCACAGATAGCCTTGCAGCTGGCCAGGCCATTGGTGAAAATGGATGCAAAGACAGGTGTGGCTGAGCATGGCTAGAACTTGACGTATCAACTTCAGGTAAGTAATTTCAAGTTTGCAATGGGGGACCCTTCTTATCTTTGGAGCAGGGGAAGGCCCTGAGCCAGAGGGCAGGCCAAGAATTTCAAGGACAGGCAGGGCTGCCTCAGAGCTGCTTCTCTTCCACATTGCCAGGACAAGGAGGGAGCCCAGGCCTCCACTTCCTCCATGGCTCCAATGTTCCGAATCACTGCTCCTGGCTCTTACAAATACCATGCCTATGTATAAGGTCAAACTTGAAATTGTATCTCTGTAACGGTGGTGATGCCACAGTTGTGCCCGTTCAACTTCAGTCTGCTGGATGACATGGGCTGCCGATTTGCCGCATTGTCTACACCAGCAATGGAGCTGGCGTTTAAACAGGACTCTGTTGAGTTGCTGGGAGTTTGCAAGCTGTCCAGCAGCACTCCCAAAAAATGTTTGTCAGAGGGTGCAATGGAATACTTAATCCCCACTCCCTTAGGCGAAAAGACAGAGAGAAGCATTTAGTGTCTAAGGACCCTGTCCCAGGAAGGGAGAGGTACTGAGGTGAAACACAGGTCATGTCAGTCTGGGCAAATCAGATGTAGAACAGCGGAATCTGGTTCATGTTCCAAGCCAGTGTGGAAATGTGGCTCTCTTCAATGCTATTTGGCCATGGCCTTAGAAGCCTCTATGGGTTACCAGATGTGTATTTCACTTACTAAATGCTATGCCTGAGGCAGTGGGCCTAGAAGACAGATGTGGCACTTATTTTTTCTTGCTCATGTCAGTTCTTCTGCTCCAGTGTGGCATAGACTGTCAACCTGCAAAGGAAAGGCACATAGAGACCCCCTGCCCCCACCCCATCTCCCCACCCACTCACAAATGGGGAGAAAAAGGAACCCTAGGAGACACACCAGGACGGCACCACTCACTCTTCTGTAACAGACTGACTTTGACAATATCTCTGGAGCTCTGACAGTCTCCTTGAGTGGCTGTTTCCTAGCAGTGGCTCCTAGGAGAGTGGGAAGAGGTGACCAGTGTTCTGAGGCTGGGTGTAGCATCCCACTCACCAGCCAAGGAATGTTAATTCTCTGAATTTTTTTAATGAGAGCAAGAGAGAAAGAAAGATAAAACACAGGGAAGGTGGGGGGGGGGGCAGGGGAGCAGGGCAAGGGCACACATGAGTTAAGTGGAAAACGAATGACACCTCTGGGCCTGGCTGACCCACCCAGCATCCTTCTGCCCAGAGACTCAAGTAGGCACAGATGAAGGAACTCTGCCAACTCTGGCACTCTAAAAAATTTCCAGTAGGTTTGACACAGGAGCCCAGAATACGATGGTGTCCTCAGAGAGGGCTGGCTGTGGAATTTCGTAATCCCCTGCAAGGATGCATCATTGGGTCTGAACTACGTGCCGTCTCACTTCCCACTCTTGGAGCAAGTTGCTCTGACAGCTGCAAACTCTCTGGGTCGGCCTTTATCACCACCTAAGCTGTTGTACTCAACTTTGTTACAGACTACCACTTTAGATAAAATCCACTAAGACCACACCCAACCTTTACATTTTTTTCAATGAGTGGGAGGAAAACTTGCTCTTACTTCCATCATTAAAATAAACAGATCTACTTAGTGGGTAAGAATGAGAATGCAGATGAAAAAGTACTCCCTCTAATGAGTTACACTGGAAGGTGGAGATGGGGAAGGGGCTGCTTGAAACATTTAACAGGAAAATGTCTCTCCATTGTCCCATACCATGCATTGATATACTGAGTCAAATGCCTGTCATATATTCTGAAGTCGTTATTGTCTTTCTCCTTGATGTCTTAAAATTTTGTTTTTAAAATCACATTTAAAGGCTCCAAACATGCAGCAATAATACAAAAAAAAAAAAAAAAGAAATAAAAACAAATGAAAATAACACCACAACATTAAAAAGTGCAACTTACTTTGAATGGCGCCTGGACGGGCTCCTCTGGCACTAGTGACCCACAGTCACAGAGGGGAGAAAATGATGGGGAAAAGCCACACACGTCCACGCCCACACCCACACACTACCATACACACGCACGCACACACGATTCTGGGCAGACAGACTCAAAGGATTAGGAAACACAACAGCTCATCTTTCCTCAACTACTGAAATGAGCTGGTGAGACCACAAAGGACAGGACACCAGGTTCCCCTCCCTAGGCCACATCTCTAAATAATCTTGGTCTAGCACCACCGTAAACAACGCAGAACTTTCACACGGACGTGCAAATGCTATGAGTCCTTGGAATCCTAGTGTTACTGAAGGTATGCTGAGTCCTCCTCCTGTGGATGGCGAGTGGGAGGAGGAGGCCAGATGTTTTTCAGGACCATTTCCAGGAGAAAGGGAGCATTCCTGAGGTTCAATACTCAGCAGTAGAAGTCGAGGACCCTTCTTCACCAATTCCTAAAAAGGTTGCACCTTAAAATAGGTAATATCCACGGACTGCATTTTGAGTAGTTTGGGCGGTAGGGCGAAATTAGGCAACCTCTTCCAAGGAGCCTGGAAAATCTAAAATTGAGACCCCTAAACCAAACTGCTTCTCAACAACCAGACGATCGCTCCTGCTCCTCCTCCTCCTTGGCAAAAAAGGTCTCCAATTCCATTAGTTTCTGGATCAACAGAGCATCCAGCTCTCGACTCTGCAGAGCTGCCTTCTGGGCCCTGGTAAAGCTGCCTGCCACCTTGACCTTACCACGAGCTCTCCTCTTTCGTGGGACTGTAAAATCCTGAAATTCTAGAACTCGTTTTCTCTTCTGTTGGCTAATTGAGATTAGTGTACCATTTCGTTCCTTAGGTTCCTCAAAGATGGTCTCCAAACACCTGAGGGTGGAACACAAAAAAGAATCACCAATACAATGACTCATGTAGCCCATCTCCTGGGTCACCAACCCTTCTGGTCAACTGAGGCTGAAACAACTAATGACTACTTACTCGACTGCTTTCTCTGGCCATTATCTTTTTTTGTATGAAGAAATATATGTATTTATGGATATGTAATACATGAACACCCAGTGAAAACACTGAAACTGAGCAAAAGGAATAAATGACTAGCCCCCATAGGCAACACCAGCCAATTTTTTATGTATTCACAAAGTTATTCCATCAGAGACATGCATAAATAAGCATGTATTACCAGAGGTCAGCCCTTTTGTGTAAAGGGACAGATAGGAAATATTTTAAAATTAATGAGCACATAGGACTCAATTATATTTTTTATTTTTAAACAACCCTCTAAAAATATAGAAACCATTTTTTTTTCTCACAGACTGTAACAAAAAAAGAAAGAAAGGAAACAGGCCACTCGCTGAATGTGGCCTATAGTCTGCTGACCCATGGTATATATATCCTCCACTTTGGTTTTCTTCCTGTACTCAACTGGTAGCAAACCACACATACGGTCTTATACATTGTGCCTCTCTGACCTGTCAATAACTTTTAAGATTATTCTAATTCAGTAAACAGGTATCTGACTCCTTTTAATGGCTACAGTGTATTCCATTATAAGGTTGAATCATAATTTAAAAAATTTAAGTTGTTTCCAATTGTTTCCTATTATTTGGCAATGCTGCAATGACTAATCTCGCACAAATGTCTTCGAGCAAATGTTCACTTTACAGGATAAAATCCTAGACCTCTCCTGCTACAACCTAGACACAACAGGAATTTAATAAATGTTCTCTGTCTTGAACTGAATTCAGACCCAAAGGTAGCCAAGCGAAACTCTGTCTGTATTGGGATTTGGAATCATATCTGAAGATCAATGATTACTAGTCCTGGAGAAGACAGTGGGTTTTTGCTAAAAACACAAGTACAAACTGAAAGGAAATGATGTTTTCTGCACCCACCTAACTCACACATTTCTGTCCCATCCTACCACCAACCCCAGTTTAAGCGCTGGGGAACAAAAAATATCAATTCTAGTTATTTCCAATAACTTCTTTTCTGAGGTGAATGGATTAGAGATTTACATCGATCATTTCAGAAGGCCTCCCAGTCTATTTATGCCTACTCATGTACCTACCTGTTTGCAGGAGGAGACTTATAATTCTTGTTCGTATATATTTCTTCTAAACTAAACTCCTTTTTCTTTAACCTGAAAAGAGAATAAAATAAATTCTTCATGCTCTCTTAAGAGAGGTAAGATTGGCTTCCCAACTCGATGGGTCCATTTTCTTTCAGCCTCTCTGGATTGAGACTGATTTTTTTTAACGTTTATTTATTCTTCAGAGAGAGCAAGAGAGTGCGAGCATGCACAACCAGGAGAGGGGCAGAGAGAAAGGGAGACCAAGGATCCCAAGTGGGCTCTGAATCAACAGCAGAGAGCCTGACGTGGGGCTTGAACCCACGAATCGCGAGAACATAATCTGAGACAAAGCCGGACACTTAAACTGACTGAACCACCCAGGTACCCCTGCAATGAGTT
The DNA here is from genome assembly GCA_028646485.1 of Cryptoprocta ferox. Lineage (NCBI taxonomy): Eukaryota > Metazoa > Chordata > Mammalia > Carnivora > Eupleridae > Cryptoprocta > Cryptoprocta ferox. The sequence continues at coordinate 19,366,109 of CM053566.1, read as the reverse complement.
TTAGATGTGTCTCATGAGCAAAACACATACTAGATTTTCTTTTCTAGGCTGCCAATCTTTGGCTGTATGAAATTCAGTCCATTTATCCTTACTGACAATGATATAGCTGTAATTATTATCTACTATAATATTTTATAGCTTCTTTTATCTTTTCAATGTTTCTTTTCTTCTCCTTAACTGACTGCTCACTTTCTCTCTTTTATCCCCCTTTCCTGGCTTGGAAATTATACACTCCTCTTTCAGTGGTTGGCAAGAATTTTAAGAAGTTTACTTAACTTGGAAACTGGAGCACATCAATATTTTCACCCTTCTCCCATACACAGGTCCCTGGAATTTTTAATTCCAATCAATACCATCACATATATTACTAGTGATCTATTTTGTCTCCTTTTTTATTTTGTCATTTGTTTGGTGAAGAAACCATGTTGTCTGACCTGTGGCTTCCCCAGTCTAGATTATGATTACACCCACAAAATATTTAATCCGTTCCTCTCACCCAAACATAAGGAAAATACTATAGGTATTTCCTACAGATTGATAATTAGATATAGAGGCATAATCAGATTTAGGTGTTTTGATAGGAAGATTTTAATTTTCTTTTTATTATTGTTTAATGTTTATTTACTTTTGAGAGAGACAGAGCATGAGCAGGGGAGGGGCAGAGAAAGAGGGAGACATAGAATCCAAAGCAGGCTCCAGGCTCTGAGCTGTAAGCACAGAGCCTGATGTGGGGCCTGAACCCATAAACCATGAGATCATGACCTGAGCCTAAGTTGGATGCTTAACCCACTGAGCCACCTAGGCACCTGGATAGGAAGAGTTTTAGATGGTTGTGTATGCTTTCCTCACGAGGAGCAGGATACCTGTTGTTGACCTCTTAAGATCATACTTACTGACAGTCTAGCACTCCTTCTCATTTGGTAGAATTCTTCTATCTAAATTGAAACTTCATGCTCAACAATTACTTAGTAACCCTGTGGTACACTCTGCACAGGAAAAACAGCTCATGCTTGGTTCTTTCTATTTACTGATTTCTAAATAATTACTTGGTTCTCTAATCTCATCCAAATATGGCCAATATATGGTTTTAAAAGTATCATTATAAACTTCTCCATTTAAACATATTTCTTGTGCTTCAATCTGTTGTAGTTATTATTCCTTCTGCTTCATCTGTGGCCAGTGGTAGTTAGTTACAAATTGGTTTCTGAGTCTCTCTGACATGATTTTAGTAGTCTTTGAGAGCTTCATCACTTTCTGGTAGGACAAGATATTCTACACTCATCTTGTGCAATTTGCTGCTATAGATCTTTGATCAGTCCTCAAGGAGTCTTGGTTCACATACCATAAAATTTACCCTTGTATTTATTTGTTGATGAGTATACTCAATTCATTTGTTTATTATTCATTGTTGCTACGATGTGGAAGATAATAGATTCAACCCTCAGGTCACCACACTCATCTCAGTAGAAACTTACTGTGATAACTTTTATATTAACTATTAACAGTATTAATTTATCACCACAAAGTTTCTATATTTTAAACTTGTTTCATTCAGATAAGAAGAGCAGAGTCTGCAGAGCATGTTAATTAACTTTTTGGCATTATGTTTCAGTTTCTTTCTGAAAATCTTAACTGAGATTCGGTTTAGTTCAATTCCAATTCAGCAGAGAACATGCTTGTGGAAAATATAAATAATAATAAATATACAGTTTTTTCATAGCAATTTAGCACTGGCATTCCAAAAGAGAACAGCTACTTTGGTTCTTAACAGTAGCAACTGCTACATTAAAGATGTTGAGAGAAAGATGAGCCTCCCCGACAGTCATTCTGACTTGCAAATCAGGGGACTTTGTATCTACATTGTTTCTGGGCTGAGGTGAAGGTCCATAAGCAGAGCTCAGATTCTGGAATTCCTGGCCTCTCAACAAACTTTTGGCTTCTTCAGCAAGGCTACACTCACTGGAATGGAACAGTCTGCCTCAAAAGCACAGACACTTTCTGTGGAGAGCCCACCTTGCCTAGAGTGATTTTGGAGAAAGTATTCTATCTGGTGGGTCCTCTCTCCCTCATTACTTGATCTGTTTTTACAATTTCCATCATGAGGAAGACAGTTTCAGAACTAACATTGAAAACTCCCTGCATAAGGTGTGGTCTTGAGCCAGAGATGTGCGGATATATACACTAAGCAGAATATAGCAACACATTTTGAAGGTATCTGTTTTCTGGCCTAGAAAATGACCAGAGGACACTTAATACCTAAGATGACCAAACTGCTTCTTGAGTAACAATGGCTTTTATACTCCCAGGTAGAGAGAACAAATCTATAAATACGGTCAAAGAGGAAACATCAGGCATTTGGAGATGGGTTCAAATTCTGATTTTGATCAACCATGTCTCTCATTTACAACTGTTTATAGAAGACATGGCTGCAGAAGTGGTCTATATAAAACATAGAAGTCTTGAGTAATTTCTATTCCCCTGAAACCTCCACTGTTTTATACAAATGACAGCACTCTACAGACAATTTCGGCTCTAGTATAACATTATCTTAAGACACTGATTATACAAATATATAAAGCAATGCATCTTGGTTTGTGTGTGTTGTGTTTTTAATCTGAGAGAGAGAGAGAGAGAGCGAGCGTGCACGCACGTGTGAGCAGGAGAGCATCTTAGGCAGGCTCCACACTCCATGCAGAGCCCAACACAGGGCTCAGTCCCACAACCCTGGGATTATGACTTGAGCTGAAATCAAGAGTCTGCCTGGGATTCTCTCTCCCTCTCTCTCTGCTCCTCATCTGCTTGTGCATTCTCACTCTCTCAAAATAAATAAATAAGCTTAAAAAAATAAATTTCCTAAGGGCAGAGGCAGTCAGTTGACTGGCTTAGTCTGTATAGCATGTGACTCCTAATCTCAGGGCTGAGTTTGAGCCCCACACTGAAGTTGGAGTTTACATAAAAAAAAAAAAAAATTCCTATGGTTGCCTCAAGTACTCTTACAGACGGGTTTGCTTCTACTTAAATCTGATTCATTTGGAATTTCTTCTGGTGAAAGGTCTAAGGTACAGATCCAATTTTATTACTCTTAAAATGGCTACCCAGTTGCCCCAAAAGCACTTTACTGAACAGTCCATCTTTTTACCACTGATTTGAGGGGATACCTTTGTTACATTCTAAATTTCTCTATGTGTTCATGTCGATTTCTGGACTTTCTATTTTGTTTTACCAATTTGTATGTTTCTGCTGTGGCATCACACTGTTCTATTTACTTAGACTTTATATATATATGTAGAGAGAGAGAGACAAAGAATCTGAAGCAGGCTCCAGGCTCTGAGCTGTCAGTGCAGAGCCCAATGTGGGGCTCAAACCCACGAATCATGAGATCATGACCTGAACTGAAGTCAGAAGCTTAACCAACTGAGCCACCCTGGTGCCCCTGACTTTACGATATATTTTAATGGCTCTTAGTAATCGATTAATGCCTCTCTCATTTCACTACTTTTCTGAATCTTCCTGGCTATTCTTTGCTTCTTTATTTTTCCATGTTAACTCTGACTGTGTGAAACACAAACCTTTCCATTTATTCAAATCTCTTCAGCTCTTGGTCAAGTGAATATATTCAAAGTTTTGTTTACTGACATGTGCCAGTTATCATATTATAACTTCTTAGCTCAAAATGTACACTCCAGTACCTGCTCTGTGAAAATGGAATCCTGAACTCTTGAAGCATTTCTTCTTTACAGTAAGTATGGTGCTAAAAGCTCTGGCAGAAGAGGACATTGGGGGAACACTGCTAGGAGGAAAGGAGCTTCTCTTCCTGGTTCTGGTGAACTTTCCCCCCATGTCACTGGTGTATGTTTGTTGGGGTGCCAAGGAAGGGTCATTTGGAGGGGGCTCCTCCCTAGCTGTGTGGCCAGAGTATGTAGTCCCTCAGTGCTCTGGCAACCCTAGCCTGGTGATCATACCACATGCTTCCTGACACATGTGGGGCACTCTAGGCCATAAGCTTCATGTACCCCAACTTCCTGAGGACTGTTTCCTGTCACCCTTAGGAGGAAATAACACATGCTTCAGGCCTTACATCCACAGCGGCACCCCTACTCCTCTTGCATGCCTGCCTGCCTCAGCTGGTCTGCACCCTAGAAGGTGGTTGCTATTTCCTGCTTGCCTAGCTCTGACCTTAGCAACCCAACCATCCAATGGGCTGCAACCATACCCTCACCCAACAAAGTTGAAACGCCAACCTAGGGGAGGTAGCCCCCCTTCCAAGTGTGTCCTACCTTTAGTTTGTCCTTTCCATCAGTCTTAGGGTACCCTTCAGAATACTCTGTACATCTTTATGGTTATTCTATTTTATATTAAAGTTTCCTTATTTGGGGAGCCTGGGTAGCTCAGTCAGTTAAGCGTCCGACTCTTGGTTTCAGCTCAGGTCATGATCTCATGGTTTGTGGGTCTGAGCTCTGCAGTGGGCTCCACACTGGCAATGCAGAGTCTGGTTGGGATTCTCTTTCTCTCTCTGCCCCTCCCTCCCCTCAAAATAAATAAATAAATAAACTTAAAAAACATTATTAAGGGGTGTCTTAATTAAAAAATTAGTAAGGTGGCTCAGTTGGTTAAGTGTCTAACTTCAGCTCAAGTTCGTGACTTTGAGCCCCGCGTCCACTCTGTGTCAGCACAGAGCTCACTTCCCGATCCTCTGTCTCCCCTCTCTGTTCCTGCCCTGCTGATTCTCTCTCTGAAAACAAACATTTATAAAAAAGTTTTTAAAAAATTATTTTAAAAAATTCCCCTATTTAAAATACTGGGTAGTTTGGGGGACCTGGGTGGCTCAGTAGGTTGAGCATCCAACGCTTCATTTCGGCTCAGGTCATGATCCCAGGGTTGTGGGATTGAGCCCTGTGTAAGGCTCTGTGCTGAGTGTGGAGCCTACTTAATTAAGATCCTCTCTCTGTCTCTCCCCTCTGCCCCTCTCCCTTGCTCACACTCTCTAAAATAAAATTTAAAAATAAAATAAAATAAAATAAAATAAAATACCATGTAGTTTGTCTCCTGATTGGACCCTGACTGACACATGAACTCCCAAGAGCTAAATAAGGTTGCTTCTAAATATCCTAGACTAGTGGTATTCACACTAGTGTACCAGAAGACATGCCACAGACTACATGAAATCATACTTTTAGGGGAATCAGTGTCCCAATCTTTAATTTCTTAGAAGTCATATGTTTGAACATTCATGCAGATTTCTCCATTTCCACAAATTCTTGGGAGAGATGTTGTGCTGTTATTTTTTAAGTAGGTTTCACATCCAGTGTGGAGCCCAAAGCAGGGCTTGAACTCATGACCCTGAGATTAAGACCTGAGCTGAGACCAAGAGTCAGATGCTTAACCAACTGAACCACCCAGGTGCCCCTCCCACAAATTCTTTCAGAGCAGCACCTATACATCCTGAATTCTGCTTTGGTATATGAAACAAATAACTAATCTTGCTAAGCTCTGGTTAGTAAGTAATGAAATTACTGTAAACATGTACTGGACTTGTCTTTCCCCATTACATATAGTTTCCCATTATATATAAGAGAGGAGGAGTGGCCTAAGAAATCGGGTACTTTGGCTGGTATCAGAATATTCGGATTTCAAAAAAGTTGTGGAATGGGTTTGTCAGAGTGACTTTGCCTCATTATCTCCTGATTATCATCAAACAATGCCTCTGGCTCTACTTATGAAACAGAGCTTCAAATACCAGTACAGGCTGTTCATGTATTTAATTGTACCCAATGTTTTTTCCAAACTATTCTCAATTCTCACTGACAGTCTGTTATCCCTTAGAAAGAACATTTCCACTCAATAGCCAATCCTTCTTTTTTAAAACCTATAACTGAGGGGCACCTGGGTGGCTTAGTTGGTTAAGCTCTGACTTAGGCTTAGGTCATGATTTCACCCCATGTCAGGCTCTGTGCTGACAGCTCAGAGCCTAAAGCCTGCTTTGGATTCTGTGTCTCCCTCTCTGCGCCTCCCCTGCTCACACTCTGTCCCTCTCAAAAATAAACATTAAAAAAAATAAAAAATATATAACCGAAATGTTTACTAGGACTATCAAACATTTGAAGATGAAGTGTATAAAACCCACAGACAAAAATTTTAAGTAATTTCCTCTAGTTAAGGGATAAACTTTTAACAAATTATATAAAGAAATATTTAATTCAATTATTTAATCCTTATATTATTTCATCTTATAAAATAATTTCTACTCCTGTTAACAACAGCAAAAATTACGATACTGCCATGCAGTTGGTTTCACAATACACTTTTCTCCTACATTAAATACTGAAGCAATCCTAAGATTTACATAAATTAATAGCGTTATTTCTGATTTTTATATGACTCTTAATTATTCCTAAAAGTCAATAACAGAGTTTGTTTCATGTAGGCATACACATTTGCTGAAGCAATATCATGCTTTCTATCATACTCTTCACTTTGTATTTTACTATTCTAGCTATGCATTACATTGGTTTGTTACAAATTCAGTAATGAGAAACATATTATCAGGTTGTTTTAATAATGCATTATTAAAATGGATAAATTAATTATATTTGTTAAATATGATTTTAATTTTGACTTATGGCTTTCACAAATCTACCTTATAAGATGTGTACCATAGTTTCCCAATGGTTTTATATAATTTTCTTAAAGGTGCAAATCAACACATTTACTTGAGTTGGAAAACAAAAGTCAGGAAGAATGATTTGGCTGATGGGCTTAAATAACAAAAATTGCTTTTGCCAACTAAATTAGTATGTCAAGGGGTGGGGGGATGTGGAAAATGGGTGAAGGGGAGTAGGAGATACAGGCCTCCAGTTATGGAATGAGTAAGTCACAAGGATAAAAGGTACAGCACAGGGAATATAGTCAATGGCACTATAATAGCACTGTATTGGGACAGATGGTAGCTACACTTGTGGTGAGCACAACATAATGTACAGACCTACTGAATCACTATGTTGTATACCTGAGTTGTAACATTGTGTCAAGTATATATATTTTAAAAGTTTTTATTTATTTTGAGAGAGAGTGTGAGTGGAGGAGGGGCAGAGAGAGGAGAGAGAATCCCAAGCAGCTTCCACACTGCTAGTGTGAACCCTGACCCAGGGCTTAAACTCATGAGCCATGAGATAATGACCTGAGCTGAAATCAAGAGTCAGACGTTTAAACAACTGATCCGCCCAGGCGCCCCCATTGTGTCAAGCACATTTAAAAAAAAAAGAAAAGAAAAAAGTTACATGTCAAGGCTTTTTGATAAATATAATGCACTAAATCTATAACCTGAAGATTTTTTGACAAAAGAGTACCTGAATAAATATCAAAAGGTATCTTAGGCAAAGGTTTATTAAAAATCTTATTCAATCCCTTTCACTATATTAGATTAAATAAAGTATCTCTAAGTGAAAGACCAACATACAAATTATTAGGCATTTGACACTTACTAGTTAGATCTTTTTGGTGTACTGCCCATACAATGAGATACTTGCTGCTTCAATGCCTGGTAACAGAACCCTATGTGCGTCAGCACTTTTCAATCCTTCGCTTTCAGAAAAATTAGGTGATAAATCATTAAATATAATTTTTTGATAGATCACTGTGTGATTTTTTTGTCACCACAATTGAAAGAAGTTCAAAGGACTGAATGTCATTACTATATTAAAACTTTCTATACTTCCAACTACTTACTTACATATCTGATTCTGAATCCTATTTCGTTCACTAATAATAAGTACCATTCAACCTGGGATATCTGAAATATTTTAAACATCTCTCTTATAAAGACTTGGTAGGATGATCAATAAAAGAAGTGTGAGATAAAAATATATTAAGACAAAACCACGAGGGAAAAGTGGAACGTCAATTATAGTCATATTAATAGTAACTATTGCATTTGTGTTGGTGAACCAATACAATAGGTACCGGTACACATTTTTTCCTTTTCCTTTTTCTTTTTTCTTTTTTTTAAAGTAGGCTCCATGCCCAATGTGGGGCTTAAACTTACAACCCTGAGATCAAGAGTTGCAGGCTCTACCAACTGAGCCAATCAGGTGCCCCCACATTTTTTACTCAGTTGGACTGTACAGTAATCTTAAGTGTTGGGAATTCTTACTTACATTTTACAGATGTGTTCTTGACACTCAGGAAATTTCAGTAACTTACCCTGGGGTTACCTAAGGGACCACTGTTAGGATTTCATTTGCCAAACAGAAATGAAGGAGTGAAATCCACCACAAGAAAATATAACTCTGGAGATCTTTTAAAAATATTTATAATTTCATAGTGTGTTTGTGTAATATATATTACAGCAAATACATAATTTGGTAATTTTTTTCTTTCCACTTCTCTTTATAGGGTTAGCAATTATCTCTGTCATAAAAAATAAATCTTTAGAAGCCAAGTTTTTAAAGGTCACGATGTAGACCATAGCATGGATTTGGCATTTTCTTAAAAAAAAAAAAAAAAATTAAAACTTCTTTCCCCCATGACCTTCAGGTCCCTCTTCAACTCTGCAAATAGAATGCTGTGAGCTTGGGCTGTGGGGTCAGGTAAAACCTGTGTGAGGGAAACCACCTGTGCCGTGACTAATACCATGGCCTAACACAGGTGTCATAACCACTCAGCCTCAGCACCCTCATCTAAACCTGGGGGTGATAATAGTGCTTACCTCACAACACCGTTGTATGTATGCAAAGGGACAGCATAATATATGGCAAAGTGAGCTTGATAAAAATGATTAAGAATGCATTACAATATCCCTGGCACATAAATCTCTGGCCACATTACCAATTAATTCTTTTGGATAACTTCCTAGAAGTATGAGAAACAGCTCAGAGTCTATAACCATTTAAAGGCTCATTATATTGTCCCAAACAGTTTCCCAAAAATATGAACCTATGTGTATTAGAGAAGGAACTCACCTTTTGGGTCGAGGAAGGCCCATGGGGGTAAGATTAGGGTCTGGTTTAGGAATGGTTTTCCGGATACGAATTTGAGAGACTTTCTTTGGTCTCTTCTCTGGCTCAGCCTATTTTTAAGGGTTAAGAAAAAAGATGGTCAAGTTATAAGACATTTTAAATACATGAAGTCTCTTGACACTCAAGATTTGGTTCTTCAGTTTACAGATGACTCTAATAAGCAGTTTATGACAAAGCTCCCTTTACTCCCACTGACAGTGTTTTCAGCAACCGCTCCCTTTATACTATTGGAAGAGAATCACCCATTCAGCTCAGATATTGAGATTAACAATGTGAAAGGCTATCAACTGCTGGAGACAGAGTTTGCAAAACTGAAGAACATCATTGCTCACTCATCTTTGAATGCATGAAGCACCTCATTGGTCCAACTCACTCTCTAAACCCTGTTAAATTCTATCATCAAGAAAAAAGGATCTAGAAAACAATGCAGATTAAGAGACCCAGAGTAGCCTTTGGTGGCCAAGGAGAGAAACTCCTGTCTTGGTAATCTCTAACACTCAGCTGAAGCTAAATAATGATAAGCAAAGGCACTCAGAGGCCTGTGTTCCCATCATGTGATCTGTGGTCCTCAGTAGACACATCCAGTACCACTCCCAACTCCATAAGCACCTTACATTTACCTCCTTCTGTTCCGGAGGGCTGCTCTGTGGATGGGGGCATACTGCTGCCACATCATCTAGCTCATCAAATCCAGGAACCGGGAACTCGGAGGCTGAAAGCAGGAGCTTGCTGACAGCTGAGTCTGTTACTAAGCAAGACTTTGGTACCAAGGCAGGGAACGGAGGCTCTAGTCTAGCCCCATGGAGAGAAAAACAAAAGGAAAATATGAGATGGGTTTCACTTTCTACCTTGGCACATTCAATTTCTTAACATCAGACTAACGTTGAAGATCTTCCCTTTTTCTAGCAATGACATTTCCAGTCAACCTGTTTTCTAGTTACTTCTGGACACAGCCTGTGTCTACATATGTAAAAACTTACAAGAATGCAATCAATTTCATTGGTGTGGAGTTTTATAAGGAGAAATGTAAAAAGACTTTTTGGAGGAAAAGGACATTTAGTGAACTGAACAAATGAACTGTGCTCAGATGAGATCAACTCCATCTAGGAAATGAAGTTGGCGGTATGATCATGAAATAGCTTGAGAGGAAACTTGTGGTACAATGAGCTGGCTAGTGTTTTTGACTTTTTTTTCGATAACTAGTATTGACTACACACCCTTAGTTGCTACTTATGATAAAACATGCCTGAATCTTGGACCAGGTTTAGAAGGAGAACAAGACGTCAGAATCATGCTACATCAGACCATACCATCTGCTAGCATGCTCTCTCAGGCGCTGTGCTCGCTTGCCGCGTTCACCTTCCTCTTTCTCTCACACATACATGTGTGCATGCACACGCGCGCGCACACACACACACACACACACATACACACTGCAAGCCCTTATGTACCAGGAACTGCTGGGAGACTTACCTCATCTGACTGCCACTGGTGTTATAAGTAGCTTCCATGCCTGGAAGAGGCACATATGGTAACATGGTGTGGCTGAAGTGAAGCAAAAATACAGAATAGGTTAGGGCAGTAGAACAACAGGAAAGTTTTGATGCCACTGTGGGTACTCAAAAGGTTTTGATGTCATTGATGGCACATGATGTTCAATAAGGTCCTAGGAAGATTAAAAAATGTCATTCAGAAAGAAGCCCCCACCACCCCTGCAGTCATGAGAATTGCATTTATGTGCCCATCACTGGAATGGAGGCAGGCTGACAGGACGACTATTTTCTAAATTATATGGAAAAAAGGTAGAGAGAGAAATAAAGAAAGGACATTAAAAGAAAGGAGGGAATAAGAATGACTTGGAATCTTATATCTTCTAATGAAGTTGTTGAATACATATATTAGAGATTTAAAAATAATTTACAAATTAAAAAATTTTGTATTAGTCATCTCTATATTAATACTATTTTTTTAAAAAAATTTTCACAGAGCCCGATGTGGGGCTCGAACTCACAAACTGTGAGATCATGACCTGAGCCGAAGTCGGATGCTTAACCAACTGAGCCACCCAGGCACCCCTATGTTAATACTATTAAAATAAAATTTAATTTCTATATCCTTACAGAAGAAACTTTTTTTTTAAGTTTATTTATTTTGAGAGAGAGTGAGCGAGCGGGGGTAGGGGAGGAACAGAGAGAGGGGGAGAGAGAATCCCAAGCAGGCTCCGTGCAGTCAGTGCAGAGGCCAATGTGGGGCTCAAACTCATTAACTGTGAGATCATGATCTGAACTGAAATCAAGAGTCAGACACTTAACCAACTGAGCCACCCAGGTGCCCCAAAACTCTTTTCTTTAAAGCCAAGTTCCACATAATACATGGTTACGTAGAAGAAAACTGTTAACAGGGTTAGCTCCTTTTTTATTATTATTATTATTTTTAATGTTTTATTTATTTTTGAGAGAAAGAGAGACAGCTTGAGCAGGGGAGGGTCAGAGAAAGAGGGAGACACAGAATCTGAAGACAGGCTCCAGGCTCTGAGCTAGCTGTCAGCACAGAGCCTGACGCGGGGCTCAAACCCACGAACTGTGAGATCATGACCTGAGCTGAAGCCAGACGCTCAATCGACTGAGCCACCCAGGCACCCCTAGGGTTAGCTCCTTTGTACTCAAGCTTTTTAGTTTTTATTACTAAAGCAGTGGTATTATTCATCACTTATAGCTACATTAATACGTGATATTGGAGAGCTTTTTGTGCCTCTCAAAGTAAAACCTACATCGGTTTCTACTGAATTTGGAACTTAGTACAGGTTTAATTAGTGAGGCATTTGTATGACGACCATAATACAATCCATCTCCTCTTAGAAGTAGATTTGTTCAAGGTGTAGGAAACACAGATAATTCAGATTTTTAGAATGTTTAGCACCAACTCAGGATTCCTTGAGGGGTGCTGATAAAAGCAAAGAGGCAGGTTGGTATACTGGTAAACCAGCTGACCAAATCAGAAATCAGGAGACCCTGGGTCTAGATCTAGCTCAGCTGAAATACTAACCAGCTGAGTGATCTGGGTTAGAAAAAGCTACGTGTCTCAGGATCATCATCTATAAAAAGAGCAAAAAAAAGAGGCCAGTTCAACATATATTATAGAGTGCTGAAGGTTCAAATAAGAAAATTCTATGGTGGGGTGCCTGGCTGCCTTTGTCAGTAGAGCATGTGACTCTTGATCTTAGGGTCCTTGAGTTGGAGCTCCATGTTGGGTGTAGGTTACTGAAATATATAAAATTTTAAAAAAATTCTATGGAGGGCGGCCTGGGTGGCTCAGTTGTTAACCATCTGATTTCAGCTCAGGTCATGATCTCATGGTTTGTGAGTTCGAGTCCTACATCGGATGAGCTTGAGCCCTGTTTTGTGTGAACTCATGCCCCAATTCAGTGAGCACGAGCCCTGCTTCAGGTAAAATAAAAGCGTCACCTTGGGTGAGCTCCACTCCTCTCTCTCTCTCCCCCTCCATCCCTCCCTCTGCCCCCTCCTGGGATTCTTTTTCTCTGTCTCTCACTCACTTGTGCCCCCCCTCCCCCCGTCGAATCTGTGGAAACATAAATTAATTTAATATTTGTTAAGTCCTGCTTTCTTGGGTTACCCAATTTATCATGCTTAACATTTTTTTAAGTTTATTTTGGGGGAGAGAGAGAGAGAGAATGAGCACAAGCGGGGGAAGAACAGAAAGAGGGAGGGGGGGAGGGAGAGGGAGAAAGAGAGAGATGATCCCAAGCAGGCTCTGCACTGTCAGCACAGGGCTCTATGTAGGGCTTGAACTCATGAACCGTGGGATCATGACCTGAGCTGAAGTAAGAGTTGGACGCTTAACCAACTGAGCCATGCAGTCATGTTTAACATTTCTAAAACGTGCTTAGAAAAACAGCAAAGTTCTAAACTCAAAGCCAAGGCATATACTGTTAAGGCACTTCTAGAGCCAACAGGAGGAAAAGTCCCTACAGACACCCCCAGCCCCTACATTCCACTTGAATTAAAATTTTAATAAATAAAATACTAGACACGGGTAGTAAGGGGGAGAGAAACTATTCCACACTGGGATACACAAAAGTCAGGAGGGAAAGAGTTCTGGAAGAAGTAAAAGAGCCAAAGGGCCACACATCTTCACAGGGTGAAATGAAGAATTAGTCTGTACTCTAACATCAGGCATGAACATAGTTTAAAGAAGGTAACATGATCTAAAGCTGCATGTCACACACTGAGCGTGATTATGAGATTATAGAGGCATAATGACAAACGACAAAATAAAAGCAGTATATACCCTCATTTTAAACAATTTGATTCAAATGTTTTTTTTTTTCTTGTGGCTGCATTATAAGAACATTTTTCTATTAACTATAGGATAAGTACTTACAATAGTATTAGTCTTTCAATTTCAATCAGCCATGTTGAGGTTCTGGGGTGTTTTTCTGAAATGCTTTTATTTATTTAGGTTTCTGCTAAGATGCTCAGGGAACTTTGCAATATGTGCCAGACAGCTTTATAGTGACACAGAATGATTCTACATAAGAGATTGCACAGATACACAAGAACAAGGCCTCTCCCAGGCTGTTTGGAATTTTAAGGCTCTGTGGGTGTTGAACTTTTAAACTATAGCAATGATAAGGGCCAATTTAAAAAAATTTAAGTTTCTGTTTATTCAAGGCATTACAAACAGGAAGATTTATACATTATGTCTAAAGCAGATCTTTAGGGATATAACTCAATAATTTTTTTCCTATTATTTCTAATAAGAAGATAAAATGATACTGAAATTATTTTCTACTATTCTAAGTGGCCAAATGACTCTTCTCCCGTTCACTTAAAATTCTATAAATTGTACAACTATAGTATGTAAATGCCAATCTTTGAAGCCTTTCTGCTCCAGAGAGAAATCCAGAGGGTCATGAACTAGATTTGGTGATACCTACACAAAATTACTTTATTTACTTAAAAAGTACTTATTTTGTGCCCTACTTATACTCAAAACACTGAATTAGGTGCTGGCTGTATATATTTTATGAACAAGGTAACATAAGCCATTATTTGTCACTATTTTTAAGTCATCTAACTTGTAATGGTGTTTGTTCTTTGCAAGGTGGGGGCAAGGACAGAAAAGAAGAGATTCAAAAGATTTGACAGTGTGCAGAATGAAATGGACAGGACAAAGAATGGTAAAAATACAGGGGTAGATTCTGCAGGAAAACTAGACGGGTCTTAAGAACGATGGCTACATTTTCTCAGCATAGATTTGGCATGGTAAATAGAATTATACAGACACAAAGATCCTAAATTGCCTTGCATTTCCAGCCCTCAACTTTCCTCAGAGGTTGGAAAGCAAACATGGGACATTTGCAAAGAACAGGAGATGGATTTTACCTGTTTGTGGTGCTCAGAGTTGGCTGCCGCTTGCTGTGAGTGGAATGAAGAGTAGAGACTTCAAAGGGGCAGGTAGAAGGCCCATGCTGGCTCCAAATGGATAGCACTCGGCCCACCGAGTAGGGCAGAGAACAGAAGACCTTGTCTGCTATGGAGGCTGGAGATCTTAACCCTTTTAAGCCCTGTGTAAACTGGGTCATGAAGAGCCTCTGCATTGTAGGCATGTGACTGGAGAAGCTCCGTTTTTTTGTCCAGATTCGGTAACATCCAGGAGAACAAAGTGCTAGAAGTGTGTGAAGGCCAAGGATAGAGCAGCCTGCTCTGGTCTGGACTACGGCGGTGCCTCCATAGTCTTGGAGAGGACCTGGAGGCTGTGAAGGAGCCTGGGCATATGCCTGACCATGGGGGCCAGTGTCTTCCCTGAATGTGGCCATCCCAGGGCAACTGTGGGATAAGAAGAAAGAAAAGGTCCATTTGGGAGGTTGAGACAGGCACCTGGGGGCCTCTCCTAAGGCGAGCCTGGCTGGAGCACAGTGCTCAGGAAAAGTCCTTGGGGACTCAGTCATGCGCTCAGAGCCTGATTTCATGTGAAAAGATATTGGGAAAATTTCGGAACCAAGTAGCAGTGATGGCACCTTGTTGCTCAAATCTATGAAGCTCATTTTGATGGCTTCAAGTGAATGAAGTGTCAAGGGCTTACTGTTAGGCCTCTTATCCCATCCACTAGCTGCCAAATATGGATTCAGCTGCGTTGTATTGTATGAAAATCCATCCAGAAACCTTTTGTATCTGAGCCGCTTGTAGCTTTTAGCCACCGGAAGAAGTTCAGAGGAACATCGCCGATATCTTAGTTTCTGGGTCTTTGTGGCTGGGACCAGTCTGGCGGCAAGAATGGACAGCTTGTTGAGTAAGGCTGATTCTTTGGTAGGCTTCCTAACATTCAGGCTCCTCAAGGGATGGCACAGAGTCACCTTCTGCTTTGGTATGTGGCTCATTAAGCTCCTGGTTGTTACTGATTCGGGTTCCAATTGTGCAGGTGCAGACACAGCACATGAACTAAGAAATCTGTGTGCTTTTGTGGGGATGGTTTCAGAGGAACTCTTTAAAAAGGCAGAACTTCTGATTTTACTTATTTTTTTCCCAATGTTGACTTGCTCCTGATAGGAAATTTTCTTACATGTTCGATGGGGCTGCTTCTTTAAGGGAAGCACTCTTTTCTGATATGAAGTGTTCCCAAAGGCACCGTGTATTTCATCACATCCAGCAGAGTTGGGGTCTCGTGCTTTCTGAGGGGCACCACATAGGCAAGGATCTGTGCACGACGCCATGTCTGTTTTTAATGGATGGCACAAGCTTTCCTCCTTTGGATTTTCCAGCTTCTGAAACTGTGCAGCAGTGCCGTCCTTGTCCAGCTTTGCTAGGGTGATTTCCTTCATCATGGTGGACTCACCTTTGCAATCCTTAGCTTGGTTCTTCTCTTGCATCTCATCTGACAACATATTCGATGATACACATTGTTCCAATAATGTGTGTGATTCTTTTTGATGTACATATTTCTTTTCATTCTGCAACCTGTAGTCCAAAGCCCTCTGGCTTTGTTGCTCTTCAGTCTCACCAAGCATGCTCTGGGATTTAGAGTGGGTCTGAGAAATCTCTCTCTGTTCATTATTGTGACCAGCTTCTCTGGTAATCATCTCCTCAGACACTTCCCTGACAGTTAAGTAACCCAGGGGTCCCCTCTGATGTTCTTCAGTTTCTTCTCCTTTCAACTTAGTTTCTGTTTCCATTGTCAAAGGCAAATTTTGCATACTGCTGTCTATTATTCTGAGTCCTTCACTAGAATTACTCCCATCCCCTGGCGCTCCTTCCTTCACCTCAAGCAGGACTGTGCAGTGCTCTACATTTTCACAAAGGATTTTACCATCTTTTGGTTTAAAAAGATTTTTCAGCTCAGTTTCTCCAGTATTAACATTACTTTCTGAATTTTCTTGAGAAAACAGATACAAAGGCATTGTCTCAATGGATTTCAGGCTCCCTATGGGAACAGGATTCTCATCTGGGCATCCAGAAGACAGTAACTCTTCTGAGGAAATTCTGAAGGTATTTTCCTTGTCAAACTCCGAATTTATTTCCAGTCTTGATCCTTCAATTATTCCTTGTGTTTCTTTCAGGGATGCTTCTTTAATTTGCTGTTCATGATGAATATAATCTAAGGACACACTTATACTATCCAATGTTTTTGTATTTGGTTCATAATCTGCAGTAGACTCTATCTTACCGGCAAAAGAGTCTGGACACACTTCCACTTCACAATCTTTTAATAATCTGCATACTTTCTCTTCATATGATTTTTTAATTTCCAGAGGCTCTAGTATAGAGGAAGTAGCACCTGGAAAATCTGAGTCCTGGTCAATCATTCCAATAAATGCAGCATTCAGTTCTCCTCTCTGAGGCAAAGTACTCACTGAGGTATCCTGGTATGTCAGTCTATCTTGTCCTGCACCACCATCAAGAGTACTAGATGCTCCTAAGTCCAACATGCTTTCTGTAGACTTATTACAGCCTGTGTAGACGGTGTCTACCATACCATCTGTGGACTCCTCATAACCAGAAATACGTCCAAAGTCTCCTTTCAAATCGCCTTTCTTTGACCTACCACCAGACAATGGGTTGTTACTGCCTGAACCAACTAACAGATCTTTTTGATTGTGGCTTACCTCTGTGTTAGGTTCTGTGACAGTCTCTCTCTTGTCACCATGTAGGGTCTCCTTAGCTGGTTTATATTCACTTCTGTATTCATCTGGTCTGTTTTGGTTACTCTGGGAGTCAAGACCTTTATCTCCTTTTTGATCAAGAGTTTCAACTGCTTGGCTCATATTTTTGAAACTGGAGAACATAATAGGAGGAGACTGGTCCAAAGATTGTTCAGGGCTTGGAATGTTTGCAGATAAGTTTAGTTGTGGTGTGGAACAGTCAGAGATGTTATACTCGCAAAACACAGTCTCTTTAGGTACATCCCGCTCCTTTCTTTTCAGACCTTCCTCATGGGGTTGGGTGTGACTGGTGGTGGGAATGGTTTTGTCTGAAGCTTCACTATTTAACATGCCTGCTGCCAAATCGTTTCTGAACTTATTTCCTGGGAGGCTGCCTTTAGTTTCTCCCCCAGCAAGTTCACTTTCTTCCGATGTGTAACCCACTTTATGGGTGCTACTTTCCATGGAGTCTTCTCTTCTTTGGGAGTGGTCACTGCTATGCTGAAATGCATCTTCATATTTGGTTATTAAAGAGTTTTCAACTTCTGGGATGATTCTGCTGGACTCAAATGCAGTACAAGTAGAACACATGCTCTTTTCTGGTGCATTTTTATTTACACAATGACAGCTAGATAGATCCTGAGGTTGAACACTTTGACATTCCATAGCAGAGACCTCTTGAGGCAAGTCTGCTGCTTCTTTCTTACTTGAGAGAAGGCTGGAATGTAGATCTACAATTCCTGAATCAGCCATTTTGTCTTTTCTTTCTAGGCTTCCTGGTTTGATGTTTAAGGTGGGATTGTATAAAGAGGCACCACAGGTTTTGTCACCTGATGGAGAGATGTCTTTCATTTTTGTTGTGATGGGAATGGTCTGGGAATCAGCAATGACGTCTGCTCCATCCTCTAATGGAGGGTGATGGCTCTGTTGGGAATCCTCGCTTGTTGCTAAAGGCATCTCTTTGTTAGCTGGCAACTTCGCGTGGTCTCGAGAATTAAGGGGCACTTGATTTAAAGCACATTCACTTTCTATTTTGTTTATAACCAGTTCATTGGTACGAGGAAGTTCATTCATCTCACAGGCAGTGTTCTGCTCATCTAAATGTGAACTACCATCCAGGGGATTCTGCACAGTTTGCTCTGACTCAGGTCTGTAATCAAATTCTAGGGATAGTGGTAACTGAGCAATATCTTTCTTGGGTTTTGATACCTCATCCATAGGACTTATTTGGTCCTCTGGCATTAAACTCACAAGGGATTTTCTTTCATTCAGAAATTCATTATATGATGCTTCATTTAACTGGGTGTTGCCTTCCAGATTTTTCTGGGTGCAGACTAAGGAGTTAGAGTCTTTACTGCAAATCTTTTCAGTTACCACATTGAGCTCTACAGCGGTTGTCTGTTCTGGCTCTTCAATCTGCATTAAGGAGGAAAAACTACTCTCTTCAGAGTGTCTGCCTGGATGGCTCGTATCAGTAGAAGTTTCTCTATGGTCCTCATGGTTTGTCAAGCTACCTTGAGTGTCTAAAGTGATTTTTAAATCATTTTTTTTTAACATTACTTCTGTGGCTTCAGTGAAAGAATTGGGCACTAAAGAATCAGGGCTGTCTGTATGGATACTGCCTTGAATGCAACAGTTACCACGAATATTCACTTTTGGGGAGGCAACAGTCTCTTTCTCATCAGAACAATGACCATTAGCATCCTCTTCTGGTTGCCTGGCATTAACAAGAAAGAGTTCCCCTCTTTCACTCTGGAGGTTCAAAAACTGTTCATTTTCTCTTCTAGTAGCCAAGTTCTTGCTTTGATCACCACCATCAAAACAGGAATTGTCTGTCTTCTTAGCAGATCCCTTCAGCAAGCCAGCACCTTCAAAACCACAAGTTTCTAAGGATGTTGTTCTCGATTCTGGACCAGACAAACTTGATGAGAAATATGAAATGTCAGAACTTTTTTCTAAGGGTTCTACAAAAACTACATTTCTTGTGGCCTTGGGACTGCCATGGGCAAAACTGTGGTTTTCATTATGGTGGCTGAGAATCTGTTGGTGATTGTCATCTGCTTCACAGACAAGGTTTAACTTAGACAACTCTTCCTTTTCATTGTCCACTTTGGAAATGGCACTGTTCCCTGGTAATAATGACAACCAAGAAGGACAAGTTTTTAGTTCTTCACATTCTTTTTCTTTAGAAGATGCTTCTGTTAATCCAGGGTCCACCAAGGTTAAAGGCTCTAGGGAAACTAATGTGTTGGTTTCTGAAACCTCGCCACTGGTCATGATTTTGTCTACTTCTGGGTATTCGCTGCACCCAGCTGAGAGAACTTTACTCACATTGCCATTCTTGTGTCCTTCATTATAATCCGTCTTAGTCCCATTGACCTTCATACCTTGTACTTCTTCAGTTGATATAAGCAGAGTTCCGGTTGTAATTTGTACATTTCCTTCTGCCCAAGAGAAATAAATCCAAATAAGTATACAATCATAAAAAAAATCATGTGTTATTATACTTCATGAATTTAATCATGCAACCTACAGTGACAAAAAAGACCCAACTCAAAAAGCAAATTACAAAGTTAGTGCACTGTACCACTGGTTTTGTTTTTTTATGCAAAATATGACATAGGGCCAAGAGTGTACTTGGCAGAAAAGAGCTAATTTTGAACTAATACCCTTCTTAGTATTACTTATTTAAACATACTTACATACCTTGATAATTAAATACAATATGGAGACATATACGCAATCCAGAGTCTTAAGAAGCTTCCATTCTAAAACGTTAATAAAGCAGACCCACAATAATAGCTTATATTATTTAATGACCATCTTATTACTTGAATAATACTAAATCATAAATTACCTCTGAAATAGAACAGTTATACATAAAACCTATGTTAAAGAGATTAATATGTAACTTGAGTATTAGTTTTGAACCAAATTACTTATAGTAACTACCTCCCTACAAGGCTGGTCATGAGCTGATAATTATTGAAGCTGAGTGACAGATACATGTGGGTTTAGTATACTTTCCACTTCTCAATGAATTAAAAATTTTCTATTATGAAACATTAAAAAACAAACAAAACCTTTCTAAGAATGTAAATGCAATTCATAAAGTTTTACTGTACAGAGTTTCTCTGAAATCCTAGGTATAAGATGCATTATGAAGTTCCCTGAACTTGTTAAACTACCAAAAAAATTTTCTTCCTTGTGCTTTTTAGAAAATTAACACACACACACACAAAAGAAAACTAAAAGAGTTTTATACATGTAAATATGTACACATTTGCATGCATACACATACATAACAAAATACCTGCACTAAACAGATAAATCTAAATGCAAATCAATCTTCAACCTAAAGAGCTAATTCTCATTAGAATATAAACTCCATGAGGGTAAGGGTCATGTTATCTTGGTCTCTCCCTTTCCCTATTGCCCAGCATAATACCTGGTATAAAACAGCACTCAATAAATCTTTGGAATTAACAAATGAATACAGTTAGGTCAAACCAACAAATGCTATCACTAGTGTCTTCCTAGAGCTTCCTTATCCATTTCTCAACTGATACTGACAGCAGCAATTCTGAGAGAAAGAAAAGCAACTCTAAAGGCAGGTGGGCTCTGTGATGTTACTTACCTCTCTGAGTCTCAGTTTCCTCCTTTGAAAAAGGGGAAATACACTTACCTCAGTGCTACTTTGAGGATTAAATTAAATAACACATGTAAACCACCACCTGGTACAGTGCCTGCCATTTAAAGAAAAACTGCTTTTCCTTTGCTCTGCTTTCTTTCTTATCTTACTGGACCTGAGAACGGTTAAAATGATAAACTTAATAACTATGCTAGGACAGGACAGTGTTAAAAATACTTGGAGTTAGCAAATACTCAATGGATAAATGCATATTGGATTCCACAAGTTTGCATAGATTCCAAAAACATAAGATAGCCTCAAAATCCTAATGCCCTACATGGTACTTATCTTTCTGAAACCAGCTTACTTTCCACATCATAGCAGACAATTCTATCCTATTTATGAATTTCTAACTGCATTTACCCTAAATGGTTTAGTGTATCTTTTCTCCAGATACTATGGCATTCATTAAGCCATTCATGTAAATTCTGGGCCTTTCTACTCTGTTCCAGCACCATCTTAGTTGAATCCTTCATTATAACTTCTTAGGAAAACTGCAAAACTCTTCCCCCCTCTCCAAACTGTTAACTGTGCAAAGTCCTTAAGGCAAGACTCTCCCTCAGAGCCCTTAACTGCTGGAAGAATACCTGTTCTCAACTTAGTTGGGAATTTTAGGGAGGAGGTAGGAGAACAGTCATTTTCCAGGTGCTGTTAACGCTAAAAGCTGGGTGGGAAACAGGGGTTGTGTACTGTTTGAAAACAAAATGATACTCTGCTTACTTTATTTATTTATTTATTTATTGGGGGGTGGGGAGGGACAGAGAGAGTGTGGACAGAGGATGTGAGGCTTGAACTCACAAACTGTGAGATCATGACCTAAGCTAAAGTCGGATGCTCAACCAGTGGAGCCACCCAGGCACCCCTCTTTTACTTGTTTTTTTTTTCTTTCATGTAGAGATTTTCCTTTTAAGTTTACTTATTTTGAGAGAGAGAGAGAGAGAGAGAGAGAGAGAGAGAGAGAGAGAAAGAAAGAGAATCCCAAGCAGGCTGTGTGCTGTCAACGCAGAACCTCATGTGGGGCTCGAACTCACAACCACACGATCATGACCTGAGCTGAAGTTGGACACTTAACTGACTGAGTCACTCGGGTACCCTCTTTCACTTGTTTTGTAATTAACCACATTGACTAAAATCTCAAAGAGTTTGATTTCATTTTATTTTATTTGCTTATTTATCAACACACACAAAGAGAAGGCAGGGGAGGGGCAGAGAGAGAGAGAGAGAGAGAGAGAGAGAGAGAGAGAGAGAGAGGAAGAGAGAGAATCCCAAGCAGGCTCCACATTGTCAGTGCAGAGCCTGATGTGGGGGTTGATTTCACAAACCATGAGATCATGACCTGAACCGAAATCCAGTGTCAGATGCTTAACTGACTGAGCCACCCAGGTGCCCACAGAAACAGGATCTTAATAATCACTGTAGATCAAGTACCCATATCAGGTACATGATAGATGTTGTCTGAATGAAGAATGAGAGGGTTAGGGAAGTTGTCAAAAGTATTAGGGTATACTCCATCCAGCAACTTCACTTCTGGGTATATATTTAAAAGAAATGAAATCACTATTCTGAAAAGATATCTGTACCCCCATGTACACTGCAGCATTATTTACAGTGAGTGAGACATGGAAACAACCCTAAGTATCCACTGATGAATGAATGGATAAAGAAAATATCTCTCACTGGGGCGCCTAGGTGGCTCTGTCGGTTAAGCGGCCGACTTCAGCTCAGGTCATGACCTCATGATGCAGGTTTGTGGGTTCTAGCCCTGCATCAGGTTCTGTGCTGACAGCTCAGAGCCTGGGGCCTGCTTTGGATTCTGTGTCTCCCTCTCTCTCTGCCCCTCCCCTGCTAATGCTCTCTCTCTCTCTCTCAAAATTAAATAAACATAAAAAAATATTAAAAAGAAAAAGAAAATATGGCTCATTAAAAAAAAAGTACTTAGATATTCTGGAGGGTGAAACATGTATTCTGTGAGGTATGGGCCAATTTTAGAATCATAGGCATTTCATGACCTCAGCTGGAGGTCCTAGATTTGTAGTTTTATAACCATTTAAAAAGTGTGTATGATTATAGAAATTGACAAACTAATCCTGAAACTCAAATAAATATGCAAGGGAGGGGCACCTGTGTGGCTCAGTCAGTTAAACGTCCGACTTTGGCTCAAGTCATTATCTCACAGTTTCTGAGTTCCAGCACCATGTCCGGCTCTGTGCTGACAGCTCAGAGCCTGGGGCCTGCTTCAGATTCAGTGTTTCTCTCTCTCTCTGCCCCTCCCCTGCTCTTACTTTGTCTCCCTCTCTCTCTCTCTCTCAAAAATAAACATTAAACAATTTTTTTTTTTAATACAAGGGACACATAATAGCCAAAACAATCTTGAAAAAGAACTAAGATGGAAGACTCATGCTTCCTGACTTCAAAAACAAAGTTGCAGTAATGGAAACAGTCTGGCACTGGCACAGGATAGACATAAAGAGCAAGGGAATTAGAACTGTATGTCCAGAAATAAACTCTTAACACATATAGTCAGTCAACTGATTTTTGACAAAGGGACCAAGAAGAGTAGCTTTTCAACAAATGGTGAATGGTTCCAGGGTAACTGGATACCCACATGCAAATGAATAAATTTGGACCCTGTCTTATATCATACACAAAAATTAACTCAATGTATATCAGAGACCTAATGTAAGAGCTGAAGCTATAAAACTCTTAAAAGAAAACACAAGAGTATTTCTTAATGATATTGGTAAAGATTTCTTAGCTAAGATGCTGAAATACAAGTGATAAAAAGAAGACTCAGAAGTTGAACTTCATCAAAACTAAAATCTTTTGTGCTTCAAAGAAAAACCAAGAAGTGAAAAGGCAACCCACTGATGGGGGGAAAATATTTGCAAATCATCTATTTGATAAAGGATCTATATTTAGAATAAAGAATTCTCACAACTCAGTAATAAAAATGGGCAGAGGTAGTATAACTCCCCATTCCTTAGATGCAGGCTGTACTTAGTGACTTCCTTCCAAAGAGAACAGTATGGAAATGGGGTGAGGGAAGTAACCTGACAGTGAAGAACTCTTATAAACACTACTTCATGTTTATACTACATACCCTTTATAAGATGTGATGAAAATGTAACTTTACCTATGTGATTTTCCTCCCCCAAACCTATAACCCCAGTCTTATGATAAAAAACATATGACAATCCTAATGGTGAGCCATTCTACAATATACCTGACCAGTAAACTTCAAAACTCTTAAGGGCTCCTCAAAACAAGGGAAGTGTGAGAAACTGTCACAGCCATGAAGAGCCAAAGGAGACTTGAGGACTAAATGCAATATGGTATTCTGGATGAGATTCCAGAACAGGAAAAGGATATTAGGTAAAAAAAAAAAAAAACAAAAACTAAAGACATTTGAAAAAACTTCATTTAATAATGTATCAATATTGTACAATAACAACTGTATTTACTAATACATTAACAATACAGGAAATTGTGCATTTTGGGGGTAGGGGGTTGTGGTTAATGGAAACTCTATACTATCTGCTCAGATTCTCTATAAATCCAAAATTCCTCCAAAAATAAATTATTAATTTTTGAAAAGTTAAAAAAAAGCAAAGGATCTGAATAGACATTTCCCCCCAAATATAAATGGTCAATAAGCACACTGAAAAATGTTCAACATCATTAGTCATCAGAGAAATGAAAATCAAAACCACATGATACCACTCCACATGCATTAAAATGGATATAATTTAAAACAAAACAAATCAGAAAATAACAAGTGTTGGACAGGATGCAAAGAAACTAGAACCTTCATCTGTTGCTGATGGGATTGGAAAACAGTTTGGCAATTCCTAAAAATGCTGAACAGAGTTTCCATATAACCCACCAATTCTATTCCTAAGTATCTATTCAAGAGAATTAAAACCTTATGTTCACACAAAACCTGTATGCAAATGCTGACAACAGCATTATTCGTAATACCCAAAGAGTGGAA
Source organism: Cryptoprocta ferox (assembly GCA_028646485.1). Lineage (NCBI taxonomy): Eukaryota > Metazoa > Chordata > Mammalia > Carnivora > Eupleridae > Cryptoprocta > Cryptoprocta ferox. The sequence goes on along the minus strand of CM053566.1, from coordinate 19,341,255 downwards.
ATAACCCAAATGTCCAACAGATAAATAGATACAATGGAACTTATTCAGCCATAGAAATGAATGAAGTACTTTAAAATGCTAGATCATGGATGAACCTTAAAAATCTTTATGCCAAGGGGCTCCTGGATGGCTCGGTCGGTTGAGTGTCTGACTGTGGCTCAGGTCATGGTCTCACGGTTCATGGATTTGAGCCCTGTGTCGGGCTCTGTGCTGACAGCTCAGAGCCTGGAGCCTGCTTCAGACTGTCTCCCTCTCTCTCTGCCCCTCCCCTGCTTGTGCTCTCTCTCTCTCTCAAAAATAAATAGTTAGAAAAATTAAAAAAAATCTTTATGCCAAGTGAAAGCAGCCATAAAAGACTGCACATTGTAAGGTCTCATCTATATAAAATGTCCAGAATAGGCAAATCTACACGGACAAGAGCAAATTAGTGGCTCGAAGAGATTGGGGGTAAGGAAGAATAGGGAATGAAGAATGAATGTTAATGGGTACAAACAATGTTTCCTTAGGGAGTGATGAAAAATTGTGGTGAAGGTTGTGCTCTGTATTTAAGAAAACTACTGAATTATCTATTTTAAACAAGTGAACTTTAAAGTATGTAAAAATTATATCTCAATAAAATTGTTTTTAAAAAAGCACTTACACTCTGATTTTAATACAAGTAACATAAGAAAACTTGAAGACTTTTTTTGGTATTATCTCCATAGAACCATAATTAGGGACAGACATGATGGAGGTTGACAAGGATTTAACACTATTTCTATTAAAACCTTTTCCTGGATCAAAAAATTAAGTGGTTAGACTGGGACACTAAATATGACATTCATTTTGGCATATCCTACATCTCATGTTCAGAAAGATGTGCAATGGGTTAGCAATATTGTCACGTCTTATAAAATGAAGGTCTCCTGTGTGGAGGCTCACAGTGGTAGATAGGAGGTAGGTAGGAGGACGGTGGCAGACAACCCTACAAGCTTTTGTCACTTCCTCCGCTTCTTCTAACCACTGAACATGTGGCTTTCTAAATTACAAATGAATTAATAAAGGAGTTGAAAAAGGACCCAACTGCTTATCTGGAACTCAAATATTGCTGGTAGAAATCCCAAACGGTACAACCACTATGGAAAACGGACTGGTAGTTTCTTTTTTCTTAAAAAAATTTTTTTAATGTTTTATTTTATATCTGAGAGAGAGAAAGAGAGAGAGAGAGGGAGAGCGTGTGCACACAAGCACGAGCAGGGGAGGGGCAGAGAGATGGAGACAGAATCTGAAGCAGGCTCCAGGCTCCAAGCTGTCAGCACAGAGCCCAATGCAGGCTCAAACTTATGAACTGGGAGATCATGACCTGAGCCAAAGTAGGATACTTAAATGACTGAGCCACCCAGGCACCCCTCTTTTTTCCTTTTAAACTTTATTTATTTTGAAAGAGAAAGGGAGGGAGGGAGGGGGAGAGAGGGGAGAAAGGGGAGGGGGGGAGAGAGAGAGAGAGAGAGGGAGAGAGAGGGAGAGGGAGAGAGAGGGAGAGAGAGAGAGAGGGAGGGAGGGGGAGAGAGAGGGAGGGAGGGGGAGAGAGAGGGAGAGAGAGAGAGAAGTTGAGTGTGTACTCCAGCAGGGGAAGGACAGAGAGAGAGGGAGAGAAAGAATTCTCCCGAAAATGAATTTGGGTCCCCTGGACTGTATCTTGGGATTCTCTCTCTCCCTTTCTCTCTGACCACTCCCTGCTTGCTCTCCCTACCTCTCTCTCAAAATAAATAAAAACATTAAAAAAATTATCTATTCCCTCAAATGCTCTTCCAATTTCTTGTGGCTCTCCTGGCTTCAAAGAATTTCCAAATAAGCCTTCACAGAGATTGCTACGACGGGAATTAAGTCACAACCCAGTTCCAAGGAACTCTTAGAAAGAAAACACAACAACAACAACAAAAAACCCCTTGATAATGTCAGTTCTATAAAATATTAAACAGAATTATGGTGAAACAATCACACTAAAACAGAACAGTAGGAAGAAGAGGCACCAGTCAGAGTGCCTGATAGGAGGACACTCTCCCTTTGTGAAATGGCCCCTCAACTAACATGCATCATTGCTCCCTGATGCCCACTTCTCACGGGTCAGTCCTGCAGCAATCAAGAAATAAGTAACAATTTGGGTGCCTAGCTGACTCAGTGAGAAGCGCACAGGACTTCAGATCCAGGGTCGTGCGTTCAAGCCCTAGGCTGGGTATAGAGATTACTCAAATAAATAAACGTAAAAAAAAAAAGAAAAAAAAAAAAGGAAAGAAAGGAAGGACCTATGAAAGAAAGGAGGAACAATCTGCGAAATAGCATCCTACCGATTAAAGATGACTTTTAACAAAAATGCTTTTAAAGGGTTAAGTTTGTTCTAATTTTACCTAATTGAGCCACAGCAGACATGACTGTAAAGAACCTTAAAATCATGAATACCATGCTAACTTGGAAGTATTATGAATGGGACATTTATTTAGAGAAGAAAAACAACACACCATAGGGAGAATATGGCAGCCTTAGGTTCACTTGCTGAACACCTCAGTGCAGGGGACCCAAATTCATTCCTCAGCAAATTTATAGATTTTTGCATAGTGCTGACCTTCAAGGTGCCCCCCATTCAGAGGAAGCAAAACCAAATATAAATAAAACTATGTAATTTACACAGCGTTCCACAGAGCAGACACTTAAAGGTAGCAAGGATATGCTAGTTTTCATCAGGAAAACTTACATCTGATATGTGCAGGACCAGGATATGTGTGAGCAAAGTGAAAACTCTGGCAGCTGGGGTCCCCAGAGGGAATGTACAACCAAGTTTCCAAGAAACATCATTTACTTCTCAATTCTGTAGTAAATGACAGGTTGACTGATGCTTAACCTTAGCCCTGGCAAAGCGAGCTGAGATGCTGGCCCCACTTACATCATCTGTTTGACTGAAATCCATGGTGGCAGCTTGTGTGCTCAGTTCACAGGCCTGCCTTCATAGAACCTTCCTTTCTGCCTTCCTGTGACTGACTAGGCCTCTGCACAGTGGACCTTGTTTCCTCATGTGTAACAAAGGGACACCTTGGAAGGCTCTTTGGGGACTGAATGGAAGAATATATTATAGTCAGGCACTAGGTCACTGCTGTTAAAAACTCTAACAGAGTCTTCAAGTTCCTCCATCTCAAACTGAGAACCTTGCACATGACTTTGGGGGGAAAATAATTCATTTTCCTAATTTAGGTCATTAAAGAAGAATAGTTATCAGGACAGGAAGAAAAGTGCCACAAAGTAGTTTATCTGAGGATACAGCTCACAAGAGCTCATCTTACCCATGTCCAATGTGGACCAGATTTTTGGGTGGATAGAAACCAGGTAAGTCTGGGAAGGCAGATTTCCTCAGAAAATAACTGATTCTTTAGTCCCTCCTCCACCTTTTAAAAAATGTTTATTTACTTTTGAAAGAGAAAAAGAGCGTGAGCTGGGGAAGAGCAGAGAGGGAGACATAGACTCCAAAGCAGGCTACAGGCTCTAGGCTCCAAGCTGTCAGCACTGAGCCCAATGTGGGGCCTGAACCCACAAACCGCCAGATCATGACCTGAGCCAAAGTCAGACACTAAACCGACTGAGTCACCCAGGCACCCGTCTCTCTTTTTTTTAATTAAGTAATTTCTGTGCCCAACATGGGACTTGAACTCACAACGCTGAGATCAAGAGTTGCGTGCTCTGAGCCAGCCAGGTGCCCCTTGATTCTCCTGTTTAAAGGCCAGTTCAGTTGTTAAATGAAGGTGTAGTTCAACAAATAGATCCTAAATTTTGTGCTAAAATGTGGGTGAAAATACACCATTATACTGAAAACTCAATATAACAATACTGAAGCCCCGCTGAAAAGATATTTGGGGGGGAAGGGTGGTGGTGTTAAAAATGGTCCCAAGCAAAGCCCTAGGAACTAGGGAAGACATGTACAAAAGAACATTTCTCATCTTCAGAGTTTTTAACCTATACTGGACAGCCAAGCCTTTAAGCCACAAAGGAAATCTCCAGCAGCAGGAAGCAGGGTAATAAACTGGGGCAAGTGCTCTTTCTCATAAAGACAATTTGTGCTTCCTTTTCTGTCCAGGCGGCCAAGAAGCAGAGTAGTCAAATCTGATGTTTTATCAGAGTAACATGTTCATATAATCAAACATATTTGCTGTACTTTACCTTTTTTTGGTGGTTTTGATTACTCTATATTTTTAACCTTAATTGCATAATATATACACATAGTCCTCTCTAAAGTTACCCGAGATTATTTTCAGCTGGGAACTGGAGAGAAGAATTTTGGCTCAGTACTCTTTGGGTCTCAGCTTCCTCCTCAATTAGTCAATCAATCAATCAATCAAACAAACAAAGTGATACATCAGATTCCTATATCTATTCACTGAGCAGAACACAGTAATGGCAATGAAGTTGCTTTGACAATTCTCAAGCTGGCCTGGAGTGAACCCTTTCTCCCATCCCTGCCCAGGGGAAGAACACGGTGCACTCCACAGCACTGAACTGGAGGGGGTCAATTCCTCCCCATCCATGTTAACCCTTACAAGGAGGCAGTTCAGTTTTATGAAATCAAAGAAAAGATTTCACATCAGCAATTAAGGTTCAACACACCATCAGTCCTCATTACAAAATAAGTGTGAGGCAAACTGCTGTCAAAACTAAGGCACCGCTTTGGGTGGCTGGCTGGCTCAAAGGGTAGAGCATATGACTCTTGATCTTAGTAAGTCCCATGATGGGGGCAGAGTTTACTTAAACAGGGCACCTGGGTGGCTCAGCAGGTTAAGCGTCCAACTCTTGATTTCGGCTCAGGTCATGATCTCATGGTTTGTGAGATCAAGCCCCACTTCACAAAACCTGCTTGGGATTCTCTCTCTTGCCCTTCCCATTCACTTAGGCTTTCTCTCAAAATAAACAAACATTAAAAACAAACAAACAAACAAACCCCCAAAAACCTAAGACACTGCTACGTGTCTTCAAGTATGTCCATGGGTAATATCAAGAATTTCTACAGTTAAGTCAATCTTGCCAAGCCAGGGACTTGCATTCCCAATGCAAAACAGAAAATGTGAACTAAACTGGTGTGTGTAACATGTGGAAAAAGGAAAAGAGTAGAGAAAATTAAATACCTTTGATCCTCAGACAGTCTTCAGGGATCCCCGTGCATAAACGTTCTTTTTTGCTTGACTGCATCAGGAGGTCTTCCTGCAAGAAGAAAATCCAGTGGTGAGGGAGGATTTAGAGATACCTGAACTCATGAATGCAAATTACCATCTGAGAAATTTCTTTATGATACCTGGAAATCTGCTAGCGGTCACAAAGATTGGCAACTAAAGGAAACCTTAAATTTAAAGAAATAAAATCAACAAAAACTTCCGCTTCTTGGGGCACCTGCGAGGTTCAGTCGGTTAAACGTCTGACTCTTGATCTCGGCTCAGGTCATCTCACCGTGGTGAGACTGAACCCCGCATCACGCTCTGCGCTGGTGTAGCCTGCTCCCCCTCTTCCCCTCTTCCCCTCGCCCCCATTCATGCTCTAAAATAAAAATATAAAAAAAAACCAACAACAACAAAAAAACCTTCCACTTCTCTACAATTTGAGGTTCAAAACCAAGTTTCCTAAGGTCTGGACAATAACAGAGCCTTAAAATGTTGACCTGCAGGTCCAAACAAAACCCCATAAATACATTCTAAATCAAGAAACAAATTGCTGGAACATAATTTGATTTTCATCTGAAAGGAAAACAGCAAATTGGATGTATCTCAGTCCTTAACCATTCTAGATATCATGTACTCATTTTCTTTCCAAACCTCTTAGAAGGGCGATTTTTTTCTTTTCATCCCCCTTCATTGGAGGGAGAACATCCAAAAGAGGACACCATCACTGATAACCAGTTTTTTTTCCTACAGAAGGAATTCAGGGAAATGAGAGGGGGCAGTGGCAAATATGCAAGTCATGACAGCAAATGGCCTCAAGGCCTATGAGGTAAGGGTTGACCAGCTAGGAGACACTGACAGACCTAACATGGCTGCTTACACTAAGCTCTCCTGAGTCACCTCTTTTCCCCTGCCCCAAGATTAAATTTTTTTCACACTGATTTAATTGGTAAGTACAAGATACTGACATGCTATGCATCTAAATCTACAGACAGTGGTATTATTACTACAACTTTTCACAATTTTTACAGCACTTCAAACCAACCAACCCAAAGCAAGCAAAAGCCATTTGGACCCTAAGCAAAGTTCCGTGGTGGAAACAGAACCCAGGACTGAGAGGAAAGGTAAAAGCAATGGTAAGCACAGGTAGATACAGGCAGAAATAAAACATTACCACTGCAACTGAGAGCATGGACTATTATATGTGAAGCTGGACTATTCTTTCATTTTCTTAGTGTGGAATACTTTTGCAAAGCATGAACTTAAAAACATGTATCTCCCAGATAACTTATGGTAACACTATATGTTTGACAAAGAAGTATGAGTTTTAGCATGATGTCAGAACGAACTTATTTGTAAAAGAGGAGAAGAGAAAGCAATTACTTACCACAGAAGGAATGATGGAATTAGAAAATCACCACTGGGCGACCATCACATTAATAATTATCTCAACCAAGAATCATCAATGGCTGTTAAAACTAGTGGCTAAAAGTTTGAATGAGAAACAGAAATATTTACATAGTTTCAGAACATCTCTCCACAAGATACTTAATAATTCCATAGGGGAAAATAGTAAGTTCACAGTGGAGAACCTGGCAGACCCCACTTGAACAAAGTGATGGACTTCATCTTCCCAAGAATGAAGCACCCCAAAGCCATGTGCCTCCTGAGAGAATATACCAAGAAGAACCAGCATCACTTCTGTGGGATTCCTGCTGCCAAAATGCACAATCAGAATCTAATCATGAGGAAATACCAGAAAAGCCAAAATTAAGGGAAATTCTATAAAATAAATGGCCTGTACTCTTCAAAAGTGTCAAGGTCATGGGCTGAAGAACTGTTACATATTATAGGAGATTAGAGACATGCCAATTGAATGCCACAAGTGATCCTGGATTTTTCCTAGACCAAAAAAGCCATTTTCTTTTCTTTTGTTCTATCAGTACAATAATTGGCCAAATTTGAATATGGTTTGTAGATTAAATAAAAGTACTTGGATCAGTGTTAATTGCTTGATTTTGATAGATATACCGTGGCCACATAACAGAATGTCTTTGTTTGATAGGAAATACACATTGAAGTATTTAGGCATCATGACTGCAACTATACTATCAAATTATTCAAAATAGAAAAAGCAAATGTAAAATGTTAACATGAGGAATCTGCATGAAGGGTATATGGGAATTCTGTGTACTATCTGCAACTTTTCTGTAAGTCTCAAATTATTTCACAATAAGAGGTTAAGAAAATATCTTTATTTGTATTTAAATTTGATCCTTCCTCTAAGATGACACTTCTCCCGGCTCTTCCAGTTCTTAGGCTGAATGCTTGGGTGTGACATTAGATGCTATTTATAATATCTTTTCAGGCTAATACTTTACGGAAAAGGCAGAGTGCTGGAGTAAAAGATTACGGGATGAGGAGTCTGACAGGGCTCTGTTCCAACTTCAGGAACTGGCTATATGGTACTAAGAACAAGCTTACAGGCGGCATTAATTATAAATGGGGACCATACAACACCTAGCAAGATGCCCTATCAGGACTGGGTGCTCCAAGAGCAGAAGCTCCGATCATCCATTAGACTTTAGACACCTGTTATACCTTTCTATGGGAAAAGCTAAATAGGACTATCACCAATAGATCCTAGTATATGTCGTGTGGAGTGACTAAGCTTTTCTGGGGCTAAAAAGACCTCTGCAAAGTGAGAGCTGTGCTCAGGTCAGCAATGTAACAGGTTCCATACAGTTCCCTCAGATTGAACTGTGGTAAGTTTGTACAACTAATCTTATCAGCTCCAGCCCCTGGAGTGGCTGCTGGGATTTTAGTTTTGCTCCACCTGCTGCTCTAAGGTTCTCAGCTAGAGGACCCAAAATACCCTGGTGGAGTGCCAAGCCAACTGCTTCAGCCATGTCCCCTTCTCCTTGGTTAGTTATGATTTATAATAGGGAAGGAGAGAAGCAGAATCTAGGAGTAAGTGATTCCCTTCTCCCTCTGGCTTGCTGACTTCTCTTAAAAGGTTCTGAGTTAAGAACCCTCAGTGGTTGGAGACCCTATAAAGTTTAAAGTCTCAAATATGATCAGAAATTGACTAGGTTGAAAAAGAAACAGTGTGTGAGGCTGAGGTCAGATGTGAGAGACACCTCTTAACCACCACCAACACAGTGATGGGTGATCTCCACACTAGGTGGAAACTCTACCAAGTCTGGGCCTCAAGTGTGGATAAGAGGAACAGAACACCCCACCTGCAAGCAGTGGACATAATGATCCTGTGACTCCCCCATGCCCTCAAGGTCAGCTAATAATATAATAAACACTTGTAGAAATTTATCAATTTTTTTTCCTACAATATTTTATCTGCTAAATCTTCTAATTTTAAGAATTTCTAGACATAGAGTCCTAAACATTTTCTCTTCCACTTAAATTCTGCAAAATCTTTGAATGAATTAACTTCCAAGATGAAAGTTTACATGGATCCCTCTTTTCAACATCAAGTGAAATAACCACTACAGTTTATAATGTTATTAACTGTATAAAATAAGAAATGCCACAGAACAGTACAAAGTCATTTTCCAAATTGCCAGCAAACAAATTCTCTGCCTTGCACATTCAACAGGCCATCCTCCTGCCACTGCTTGGAATCAAAACCAACTTCTGATACTTCAAAGTTTTGGCAGATTTTAGAAAGGTCTTGAAAAACCATTCCCACTGTTCATCTGTAATCTTATTTCCTATTAAAAGTTTTATGTCCTAGAAAAGATGCAATTCTCTGATTCATTCCTGTGAAACTCGTTTAGGGTAGGAAACAACACAAATATCTAAAGGAAGAAAATGAATATACATCAGGCTCTTCAGCTTTTATAAGCAGGGTAGTTACAAGCTCCTCAGGGCCTGATTTATCTCTTGAGTTGTGAGCCTCACTTGTAACCGAACTCTGCCGAGTTACTCTAAACTTGAGCTTCCTGAGCTGGAGACAGAAGTAGATGAGTAATGAAGGGCAGTGACTGCCCCATCTTCAGATGGGACTGCCCATACACTGAAGTGTACAATGATGGGGGCAACAGTACAGAGCAAATGAGACACTTCCTACTCCTTGGCATTTGCGGAAATACCCATGATTAGTTCATAGTGAACACTGAAAATAAAAAAACTTTTATATCTCTAGATGGATCTTTCCCTCTCCTACCCTTGCAGATTTAGAAAGGAACAGCTCTAGAACAGTAATTTTAAAACATCTTTACAGGGGCGCCTGGGTGGCTCAGTTGGTTAAATGTCCAACTTCGACTCAGGTCATGATCTCACAGTTCGTGGGTACGAGCCCCGCATCGAGCTCTGTGCTGACAGCTAGCTCAGAGCCTTGAGCCTGTCTTTGGATTCTGTGTCTCCTCTCTCTGACTCTCCCCTGCTCACGCTGTCTCTCTCTCTCAAAAATAAAACATTTTAAAAAATTAAAAAAAAAATCTTTATAGAGCTTAGAAAAGGAATTTTCTGGGGTGCCTGTGTGGCTCGGTCGGTTAAGCATCCGACTTTGGCTCAGGTCATGATCGCGCAGTTCATGAGTCTGTGAGTTTCAGCCCTGCGTCAGGCTCTGCACTGACAGCTCTGAGCCTGCTTCGGATTCTGTCTCCCTCTCCCTCAGTCTTTCCCCTACTTGCGTGCATGTGCAGGCACACACATTCTCTCTCAAAAACAGAGTTATTTCCGTTTTCACAGTGGGGGCTGAAGGCACAGTGAGGGAAGCAGAAGCACCTATTTTATACCCAAAGAGCCATGCTTGAGGATGGCAGAGCAACAATTAGAGCTTGGATCATTCCCGAGCTGGGTTACCTGTTCTGGACCGCCCCCCCCACCCCGCCAGAGACTTCTATGAGTGAGGGAAATAAAATTCTAGCTAATCTAAAAAAACAAACAAAAATCATTAAAATAAGAAACCAAAACCAAAAAATCACACATATTTCTCCAACAGCATAACACGGTTCAAGTGATTGACAGTTACTGTGCCTCCTTACTTGATGCCCCCTATCAAGACAGCTTCAAATATCTGTCAAAAAAAAAAAGTATACGGACTCTTCATGTGTTACAGCTAACAATCAGAACTTTTTCTTTGTCTGTGTTGAGCATGAATAAAGCATCATATCCTGGAACCAAAGCTTTCGTAACACATTCAACCCAAGCATAGCATCCACCATGAGAGAAAAAAAAAAGTAAAATATATAAAAACTTAAATGCCCTATAGCTTGTATCTAAGCACCAAAAAGACAAGCCTATGTTGAAGGAAAAAACCACCACAGTATAACGAGTTATCGGTGTTTAATCATCTATGTGAAATATCACATACCCATCTTTTTATATCTTATTCTTAGATAACACCAAATCTTGTCCATACCCTTGCAGGTATGATCAAAGCAACAAATTATTAGTTATAACCTTTTATGCCTTTTGGACACAATAAGGCAGGAAAGAATTATTTTTTGCTGGCTTTCCTTTTCATGACAGAAGTATTTCATGATTAGAATATTTAATTTAAAAAACTTTTTAAAAATTTATTCATTTTTGAGAGAGAGAGAGAAACAGAACATGAGTAGGGAGGGCAAAGAGAGAGGGAGACACAGAATCTGAAACAGGCTCCAGGTTCTGAGCTGTTAGCACAGAGCCTGACGCGGGGCTTGAACCCACAAACCATGAGATCATGACCTGAGCTGAAGTCAGAGGCTCAACCAACTGAGCCACCCATGTGCCCCTAGAATATTTAATTTAAGTGGATATTTAAAAACATGTCCAGGGGCGCCTGGGTGGCTCAGTCGGTTGAGCCTCTGACTTCAGCTCAGGTCATGATCTCACAGTTCGTGGGTTCGAGCCCCGCGTCGGGCTCTGAGCTGTCAGCACCTGTTTCAGATTCTGTGTGTCTCTCTCTCTGCCCCTCCTCTGCTCACACTGTCTCTCTCTCTCTCTCTCTCTCTCTCAAAAATAAAACATTAAAAAAAATGTTTAAAAAAAATGTCCAGTGCAGTCACAAAACGACAAAGACTGTATACTTCCACTTAGATTAGGTCCCTAGAGGTAGTCATTTTCATAGCGACAGAAAGAATGGTGGTAGCCAGGCACAGGGGCAGGGAGTTATTGTTCAATGGAGACAGAGTTTCAGTTTGGCAAGATGAAAAAGAGTTAAGAGTTCTGGAGATGGATGGTGTTGATGGTTATACAACAATGCGAATATGCTTACCACCACTGAACTATACATTTACAAATGATTAAAATGGTAAATTTTATGTTATATCCACTTTACCACAATAAAAAAAAGGTTAAGACCAACATTTAAAAAATAAGTTGCTTCGGGGCACCCGGGTGGGCTCAGTCAAACATCTGACACTTGATTTCAGCTCAGGTCATGATCTCTCTGTCGGTACAGAGCCTGATGCGGGGCTCAAACTCACGAACCAGGAGATCATGACCAGAGCTGAAGTCCGACGCTTAACAGACTGAGCCACCCAGGTGTCCCTAAGTTTATTTATTTTTGAGAGAGAGGAGGGTGATCGGGGAAGGAGCAGAGAGAAACAGGACCAGAGGATCCAAAGTCGGATCCTGAGCTGAAGTCGGAAGCTGAACCGACTGAGCCACTCAGGTGCCTCAATGATAAGTTTAAAAGAGATTAGATGAGGTGTGCCTGGATGGCACGGTCAGTTAAATGTCTGACTTTGGCTCAGGTCATGATCTCATGGTTCGTGAATCTGAGCCCTGCATCGGGCTCTCTGCTGTCAGCACGAACCCTGCTTTGTATCCTCTGTACCCCCCCCTCTCTGCCCTTCCCCTGCTTGTGTGCTTGCACTCTTTCTCTCAAAATAAACTTTAAAAATGTATAAAAGAGATTAGATGAGTGAATGAAATGGATATTTAATATGACAGTTAAGGGTTCGTCAGAAACTAAGATGTAGAAAAGTAACTTTTATTTCTAAAAACTGATATAGTCCTTCTCCTTGAACTAGGAAATTCACCAAGCTGACTGAACTTTGTCAAATTCATTTGATTCATACAATGAATGCCCTGGAAGCCTAGGTGGCTGTCTTTCAAAATTACAGCAAGTCTTTATTGCTGAAGCCAGGCTCTGTTGAAGTCATTACCTTTTCTGTCATGACAGATTTTGGTCCAGAGGGAACAAAGAGGAGCAGGTAAGTAGTAATCTTTGAGTACTCTTTCCCAAACCTAAGCCAGTGCCCAACTGTGGCCCCCTTGCTGGTTTGATATGAGGAACAGCTGAAGGAAATGAACTTTGTGGAATGTTGCTAAAGGCAAATCAAAGACAGAAAAATCACAGAATCTCAGGATGGGAAAAGAATAGCTCTGAGGTTGCTTGTCTAAACTAGAATCTCCTCTGCCACTTTCTGACAGCCACTCAGCATCTTCATAAACATGACTTTCCTGCACAACCTAATCCATTTCTAGACTGGTCTAGATGTTAAAACATACCTTTCCTATGGACTTAAATTGTGTCCCTCAAGCAAGGGTTTTTTTTACTATTATATTTTGAAATTTTAAATGTTTTTCAAACAATTAATTAAAATTTATTTTATTTTATTTTATTTTTGAGAGACAGAGCATGAATGGGGGAGGGGCAGAGAGAGAGGGAGACACAGAATCCGAAGCAGGCTCCAGGCTCTGAGCTAGCTGTCAGCACAGAGCCCGACGCAGGGTTTGAACCCACGGACCACAAGATCATGACCTGAGGCGAAGTCAGACGCTCAACCGACTGAGCCACCCAGGCGCCCCTAAACAATTGATTTAGAGATGTCTCGGATGTACAAAAAGGTATGCAAATATGGTTCAAAAAATTTCCTGTCTTTATCTAGCTTTCCTCAGTGTTAACATTTTACATATAATCATAGTATAGTCATTAAGATCAGTAAATTGATATTAATATATTATTAACGCCAGAATTTATTCAAATCTTATTAATGGCTTCCTAAGGTCCTTTTTCAGGACCTGGATCCAATCCAAGCTCCCATGTCTTAGTTAGTTAGTCCATGTGTTAGTTGTCATGTCTCCTTAAGTTCTCCCTTAAATGGAGATAGTTCCTCAATTATTCATCTTTTGTGACTTTGACACTTTTGAAATGAAAGCCTCTCGATTTAGGTTTGATGTTTCTTCAAGATTAGATTCTGGTTATGCATTTTGGGGGTGGGAATCTCACAGAAGTGATGCTAGTTCTTGGTGCACCATCCCAGGAAGTACATGGCTTTGGGTGGTCGGTCTCATCCCTGTGGAGGTGAACTTCCATTATTTGGTTCAAGTGGGTCTGCCAGGTTTCTCTACTGTGGAGTTACTATTTTCCTCTTTGTACACCTTGTAATGCTTCTGTTACTCTGTAATCTTATGGGGAGATATTTGGAGACAGTGTAGATATGTGTTTCTCATTAAACTTTTAGCCACTAGTTTTTTAAAAAAATGTTTACTTTGAGAGAGATACAGATAGCACAAGCAGAGGAGGGGCAGACAGAGAGGGAGAGAGAATCCCAAGTAGGCTCCATGGTCTCAGCACAGAGCCTGACTCAGGGCTCAATCTCATGAAATCATGCCCTCAGCTGAAACCAAGAGTTGGATGCTTAACCGACTGAGCCACCCAGCTGCCCCTTAACCACTAGTTTTAACATGCACTGAGGAATTTTGCTTGAGATGATTATTACCATGATGATTGCCAAATAGTGATTTATTTCCACGATTCCTTTTACATTTATTAATTGGAATTCTTCAAGAGCTTTCTTTTTTCAAGTTATTTATTTCATAGCAGCATGGATTCATGATACCTGTTTTATTCTATAGGTTATAATTCATTACTATCATTATTTAAGCTCAAATTGTCCCAATCTTAGTCACTGGGAGTCCTTTCAAGTTGGCTCCTGTGTCCTTTTGATATGCCTCCATAATTTTCTGAGCAATTCACCACAAACTGTTCCAGGATCATCTTGTATTTTTTCCTGTGCCAGCCCCCAAAACATTTCTCCAAAATGTCTTGGTTCCTTTAATTTGAAGATGTTATTTAGAGACCAAGAACTGAATATTAGGTGTGCTCACTGCTATATGTCGCTGCTTCTAGACCCCACCTCAAATACCCAGAGTATTTCTGTACCTATCCGTATATATTAAAAACCCTAAGTTCATACTGCTAACTCCAATTCTAGTTCCATACTACAGGGTTCATTCTAGCCCTCATCCCCTTGTCTGTAACTCTGTTCTGTTAGTGAGAAACCTGGCTCTCATCCACAATATTTACCCATTCACTCAATCCTAGAATACACATGCAGTAGTTTAGGAATTGCTAGGCCACACACCTGTGAAAAACAATTTTACTAAAATGTTTTGGGTTTTTTGGACTTAGACTTAAGAAGGTATAGTCAAAATACTATTTCCCAAAGTTACTTGGGTTACTTTATTTCTTCATCCTCCTCCTCCCTCAGTGGGAGGGAGGAATAAATTATTCATTTGTATTACAGTTAAGAGTCATTTGTCAGGGTTTTTATTCAATTTTGGGCTCCCCTCACATCCTGGCTAATTAGTTATTTTTCAAGTATGGCCTCAGAACTCTACAAAAAGATGTACTCAGAGAAGTTTACTTCCTCCTGTTCCTTCTACCTCATTCCCACCCTCTCTCCCCGGCTCCCAATGGCTTCCTATAGGTAACCAAACCCATTCGTTTCTGGTTTATTCTTCCTGTGTTTACGTGTGTTTTATACAAATGAGAAGATACTTGTATACTTATCCCACCTTCTTTCTTGAATGACAGGGAGGATATAATAGATAGTTACTTGCCCTCTTTTTTTTTTTTTAACCTAACAGTACATCCTAATTTGCAGAAAAAAGTTAACAGAGCACGCCTGTTATCCTTACAAAGTCCTGCTTGCAAGGGTGGCCTTGGCTCATCTGGGAATTTAGATTTTGGGAGAGTTTCCAACATTCCCTAATGATAAGAGGGGCTCAGAGCACCCATACAACAATGGGGGTTATGTTGAAACACCTGCTTTCCTTCTGTAAGTCTGGAATTTTGGTATGTGCCAGGGAGAGGATGCCCATGTGACCAGCCTCCAGTAAAAACTCTAGGCTCTAACAAGCTTCCATGGCAGACCACATTCCACATGTGTTGTCACAATTTGTTCCTGGAGGAGGCTGTGTGTATGTGACTACACTAGGAGAAGATTCTTGGAAACTAGCACCTGATATCTTCTGGACTTGGCACCACACTTCCCCTTTGCTGATTGCTTTATATCTTTTGTTGCAATTAATCTTAGCTACAAATATGACCATGTGCTGAGTCCTGCAAGTTCCAGGGAATCACCAAACCTGAAGGTGGTCTTGGGGAGCTCTGACACATCTGGAAAGCACTCCATATCAGTACATGGAGATCCTCCTCAACTCCTTATCACAGGTGCATGTACTGCATGTATGGACGTAAAATACACATGCTACAGTTTATTCAACCTCTATGTGGACATTTAGGTTGCTTCAAACATTTTGCAGTAATAAACAATACTCTAAAAAATAACTTTTGGTATATATATTTCCACAGTTTGGGAGGTGTATATTTGGGGTAGATCCCTAGAAATGAGAGTGCTGGGTCAAGGTCAGAGCATATGCATTCTGGTTAGGTGCAGCCAAATTCCTCTTCTGAAACGCTGTAATGAGTATGCATTCCCACCAGCAATATGTGAGAAAACCTTTTCCCTCACAACCTTGCCAACCAGATATGTCTCCATAATTTTTCATCTTCTCTAGTCTGATAGGTAAAAAGTAGTATTTTGATTTTTTAAATTTGCATTTTTAATTATAAGTGAGGCTGATCATCTCTTCATGTGTTTCAGAACACATACATGAATGCACACACAATGAATCATCTATTCAAGTATTTCCTTCATTTTTCTACTGGGTTTTCCATTCTTCAATCTACAAGTTCTTTATACATTAGTGGGGCACCCAGAGGCTCAGTCAGTACAGCATGTAACTCTTGGTCTCAGGGTTGTAAGTCTGAAACCATGTGGGTGTAGAGATTAATTAAAAATAAAATCTTGGGGCGCCTGGGTGGCTCAGTCGGTTAAGCGTCAACTTCGGCTCAGGTCATGATCATGATCTCACAGCTTATGAGTTCGAGCCCCACATCAGGCTCTGTGCTTACAACTCAGAGTCTGGAGCCTGCTTCAGATTCTGTCTATCTGTCTCTCTGCCCCTCCCCAGCTCGCACTGTCTCTAATATAAACAAACATTTAAAAAACTTAAAAAAAAAATCTTAAGGGGCACCTGGGTGGCTTAGTTGGGTAAGCATCTGATTTCGGCTCAGGTCATGATCTTCTGGTTTGTGGGTTTGAGCCCCACATTGGGCTCTGTGTTGGTGGTGCGGAGCCTGGTTGGGAATCTCTCCCCACCCCCACTACTTCCCCACTTGCATTCTCTCTCAAAATAAATAAATGAACTTATAAAAATAATAAAATCTTAAAAAAGAAAAAAGAGTTCTTTATATATTACATAAGCACTTTATCTGCGATATATGTTGCAGATATGTTCTTCCAATTCACCAGTTGTGTTCTGTTTGTGGTGTTTTGGCAATCTAGCAAGAATTCTTGAGGTCCAAGGATGTCTGGTCTCTGCAAACCTTTTCAAATAGTAGTCTGCTTTTCTAAGAGGTCCACAGCACTCATTCAGATTTTCTTTAAAAAAATTTTTTTTAAGTTTATTTTGAGAGAGAGAGAGAGAGAGACAGAGTGTGAGCAGAGGAGGAGCAGAGAGAGAGGGAGACACAGATTCTGAAGCAGGCTCCAGGCCCTAAGCTGTCAGCACAGAGACCAACATGGGGCTCAAACCCACAAACTGTGAGATCATGACCTGATCTGAAGTTGGATGCTTAACCAGCTGAGCCACCCAGGCACCCCAACAGTTCTCCAAATCCTTGAAGGCTTCTCTTGACTCTTCTTTCACAGGACATACCCAAGCAACTGGCTTCCAATGGTGTATCTTCAGGTTTTGTCATTAGTGTGAATTATTTATCATGAATGCATTCCTGGTTTTCTATACTCATCCTATACATGAGACATATGACATCAGGCTCAGCATTGGGATGAGGAGATAGGACCCCACTTTGGCCAGTGAAGCCAACACTGATATATTGCTTCCTTCCTCTCTGCCCTCCCTAACCCCAGAGGCATCTTGAGCTCCTCTGAGTGCTGGCAGGGGAGAGGGGACTGAGTATGATACTCTAGCTACAGATAACTAGTACACAGTGTAGGTAACACATTTCTGTTAATGCGCTAAATTAAGAGCAAACTAGCTTTTCTGGGTGGCCATCCCAGAAAGTCAATTCTAATGAACTAGCTACTAGCTTTGTTTCTCTAAAGATACTTCTGCTTTTTTTCCCCCTTTTCCACTTGTGACGTTCACTTTTTGGAACAAAGTAGAAAATCTTACATTTTTATCTATTAAATTTCATTTTGGTTTATATAATTCAAAATAGTATTTATCTCTGGTGAAGTTGGGAGGGAGAAAGCATAGTAATTTTCTAGTTCTTAGACTGGAAGGCATATATGTGTACATATTTTTATTTTACACCAAATATTACATGAAATTTTTGGTAAATAACAAAAAAAATGTTTACCTTGTTAGACTGAGCCCACCAGATCAAGAAACTTTTAGATCCTGAATCTGTTACCTCACTTCTATTTTTAATGTAAGGTCATCACAGCATAAAATCTGATGTTACTTAAATTACTGCTATCTGAAAAGATTAATCTATTCCTAACTATGGTCAATATATGAAGCCTACTAACAACAATCAATTGCCCTGTAACCTGTGTAAAGAAATGATGTACTGGGGTGCCTGGGTGGCTCAGCTGGTTAAGAGTCCGGCTTCGGTTCAGGTCATGATCTCACAGTTTGTGGGTTCGAGCCCTGTGTCGGGCTCTGTGCTCACAGCTAGCTCAGACCCTGGAGCCTGCTTCGGATTCTGTGTCTCCCTCTCTCTCTGACCCTCCCCTGCTCGCGCTATCTCTCAAAAATAAATAAAAAACATAAAAAAAATTTTTTTAAAGAAATGACGTATTTATAAGGTGGGAAATGGAGCCTAGCCCAGAAAGCCCAAAGAATATGATTTGTGGGTCTACAGCAGGGGCTGGCAAACTATAGCCCATGAGCAAGAACCTGTGCTCATAATAAAGGTTTACTGAAAAACAGCCATACTCTTTCATTTTTGTATTGTCTATGTCTGCTTTCATGCCACAGGGCAGAGTTCAGTAGTTTTGACAGAGACCTTATATCCTGCAAAGTCTAAAATATTTACTATATGGCCCTGTACAGAAAAAAAGTTTGCTGAACCCTGGTCTAAGGCACCACCCAGAGGAGAAAGTAAATTTTCTAGTGTACTTGGCAGGTATAGTCTTTTAGGAACCTTGGTTCCTCAGGCTATCACAGTTCGCTAATCATTAGTCTTACCTATCTAACCCCTATTACTCTAATTTCACACTTACAGAGAGAACTTTGATCTTGCCTACAGGGAGAAACCATACTGACCAGCAAGTGTGACCATTCCTACCAAAAAACGACTCCCTTTTTCACTGTGAATTAAAGAACTGACTTTGTGATTAATAGTTTAGTTTCTCATGAAGTGGATTAACATGGGTCAGTCCTTCGGAGACCATCACCTCTAATACACCAAAAAAAACAAAAGTCAAGTTCCTAGGCCTACAAAGCTAAGGACCAGCTCCTGAAATATGGAGATTCTTCTAGGGTATCCATCCTATGAAGCAGACTCCTTCAGAGATATCTCTGTGACATGTCACTCCACCCTATTCATGATACTACCAAAACTTAAGGATTGAGTATCCATCATTTCTTAAACTCAAATGTAGAAATGTCACATGACTATCACAGAGACTCAACATTCCACATACATAGCTGCTTCAGAGAAGTGACACTTTTTCATTAGGTAAGCACTTTCTCCTCTCTTCAAGTGTCTGATGTGACATAAATGTTTTAAAAAATCATCAAAAGAAAGTTAATATGAAAATCAACATTTTGGAAATGTTTCCAAAACAAATCATAAGCTACCTGTCAGCATCTGTACTTTATTATGTGGAGTGTTACTCTGGAAAGCTGTCATTCACACTCAACTCCTCTGAATTGAGATCTCATGTCTTACCTGACTTGGGCTGATCTTTTCTTCAGCAGCTGTGGAATGTTGATGTGGGTCTTCCTTTGCTCCCTCACAGGGGTCTCTTACAATTTCCGCCTGGTCCCCTTGATCTCTGAAGACCTTTAGCTCCATGCTCTTGGTTTTCTCTTCCCTATCCAAGATCTCAGAAGCCACAGAACCTCCTGCTGTGGTGTCCACCAGCCCACACTGCCCAGGCTCACCCCCATAATCCAAGGTGCCAGAAGTTTCTTGACAACTTTCCGCACAAGTCCTCTGCAGCTCCAAGGGCACTGCCCTACTCTGACTTATAAGAGAGCTTGAGGCTCCGGGTTTTACATCTGGAATCACACTTGGCTCAGGGTCAGCATGAAGCTCTTTGGAGACACTCACTGGGAGTTCAGAGTATAATTCCTGTACCACGGCAGACATGGAGGAATCAAGTGGAACTGGCTGAGTCTCTACTCCGGATGACAGCATTAGGGCAGATGGAAGATTATGGAGTCAAGTCTTTTACATCAAACGGTTCACCCTGACACAAATCAAAGGAAGGGATAAAAGTTTAAAACCTTGCAGGGTAAAAGAAAGCCTATTTCAGCTAAAACTGGCTAAAATAAGGGGAAAAAAATTCTACCTCAAATGCTGGCAACATCTGACACCAAAACATCCTCTTAAAGGCTGTGAATTAGTGGAAAATTAAATGCCTAAATCTTTAATAGACATCTACATAATCTCAATTCAAATACTGCCTTATAAACAATTCTCAATTTGAATCTGGAGGGTCAGCAAATGTAGATGAGAAGGAGACATGTCTAACCATCCAAGGACAGACCTCATATAAAGAAGATAAAGACAATTTTCTACTTGTTTTCAGGGTATGAACCTTGCCTGGTTTGTTCATTGCTATATCCCCACTGCCTAGAAGAGGTGCTTGGCACATAGAAGGTACTCAGCAAATATCTGCTGAATGAATATACACTGAGAGATTCTGAAGAATTTGGTATACTGACTTTTCCTCAAAAGAATTCTTGGGGTGCCTGGGTGGCTCAGTTGGTTAAGCTTCCAACTTCAGCTCAGGTCATGATCTCACAGTTCGTGGGCTCGAGCCCTGCATCAGGCTCTGTGCTGCCAGCTCAGAGCCTGTAGCCTGCTTTGGGTTCTGTGTCTCCCTCTCTCTGCCCCTACCTTGCTTATGCTCCGTCTCTCTCTGTCTCAAAAATAAACATTAAAAAATTTAAAAAAAGAATTCTCTATGAAAGAAGGTATAAAGACAGCAGAATTCCAATACTTTACTGCTTACCAAACTTGAGCTGATCTACCCAGGCTGGCACAAGACACCACTAAACCAGCTCGTTAGAAGAATCCTCTCTTTTATTCAGCATTTTGAGATTTTCCATGTGCCTTCACAAACACCACTTAGATTCTCCCAACCCTGTGAGCAAAGTCCAGCAGCTATTACCATCCCATTACAGAGCCTAACATCACATTTGAGAGGTAAAAATGACCTGCCTGAAATATTACAGGACTATCTGAGGAAAAGGGGTGATGCTCAAGGTGCTTCCATGGTTTTGGGAATGTTTGACTTCTTGCACTGGGGAGTGGAAACATGGGATATTTGCTAAAATACATATATTTGTGTAGTTCATAATACTACATTATTAAAGTTGTCAACACATACACACACGCACATAAGCACGTGTGTGCACGCGTGTGCACACGCACACACACGCAGCTAAGGAATGGTACACTTGGAACCAGGGTTTCCTGGCTGGTAACTTTTCAATTTTAGTTTACCAAATGTGTGCAGTTGCCACAACAAGACCCACTTTGACCCAACCAAGGTGGAAACTGGTTTAACCAAGTAAGATACTACATGCTTTCATTTTTGATGCTTTCCTGAATCCTAACAAAAGGAGAGAAATTTCTGGCAAGAGTTCCTAACAAGGATTTATCTGAGGTATTGGTGGCAACTCCCTTTGGCCAAAAGGCACATAGGAAATGATATTTCAGAAAGCCAGCAGATTTCTATTGCTACCACTTTCTAACATCCACCTTTTCCCAAAAAAAACATTACATACAAGCAAAATCCACTGTTGGCTACCAAACTGTTTTGAATATTGAATTGTCTCACCTTTTCTCCACTGACCACATTCAGATTTCTGAGGAGGGACTCCCCCATACACCCATGTAAATCTTTACAACTCAGTTTCCTCATACCCTGTCTCTAACTTGTGTCCTGATTTTCCACGGGAGCCTACACATGTCGCTTACACAAAAGGTGCCTGTTGTCCCTCCAGGTCAAGAAGCACATACCTGGTCCTTGAATATTCCTGGGTATACAATCTTTCCTTCTTGCACAGAAGGTCCCTCCCACCCACTGACTCGTGCTATCAAGACTGAAGCTGGGGGCTTAGGTAGGACAGATGATAGGTCCTTTCATTTTGGACCATTCTGTCTTTCCTGGTTTTCCAACCTGTGGTCAATCGTTTACTTACTTACATTCCTACACTTTCATCCACTGGGTGTTCTTAATGTTTTGAAGGAATCCTCTCCAAAAGTAAAAGTAGACAACACTATACTACTAATTTATATACTAGAAATTATAGGAAATCAGACTGCTGGTCCATTAAGTTTAGATAACACAGGAGGGCTGATGAAAAAACTTGAATCCAAAAAAGCAGCAAAGAGAGAAACTGTTGTGTCCGGAGTATGGTGAGAATCAAATCAGACTCTTTCATAAAAACAAATCATTTTTGGAGCTACTATCTTCCCCTTTCTCCTCTAGCTCCTGGATATTTCTAAGGGCACTTTAGATTTTGGTGTGTGTATTGAGGGTTAACCGCTAAAGCAGAACTGCTATTTGATGCTAAAAAAAAGAGAGGAGGTGCTCAATTTTCATTTGGCTCAGTTTCCCTTTCCCAACAACAAACACTCTGGGTTTTGATTGCTACAACACATACAGACCGGAAGAATAACTGCAGGAAAGGATACCGTAAAAGAGCAGGTTTGTTGGTGGAAATCGGCTCCATAGGTCTCTCTGCTGCTACGTGCTCAAGAGCTCCCTTCCCTTGCCCGCCACTGAGGTGTGAGTGTTTTCAAAAGTTTAATCCTTGACATGCCTCCCATTCCAGGCTTCACTTTTTTGATGACCTCACCTTTTCTTGCAGCCTTTCTGCTATGCTGATGACTCAAAACTATCACTTTAAGTATAGGTGACCACATGACCCAACAATTCCATTCCTAGGTATACATGCAAAAAAAAGTCCACACAAAAACTAGCACACAAATGTTCATAGCAGCACTAGTCACAAGTCAGAAAATGGAAACAGCTTTCATGTCCATCAACTGATGAATGGATAAACAAAACATGGTATATCTGTACAACTGGATATTACTCGGCTGTAAAAAGAAATGAAGTACTGATTTGTGATTGAACATGGATGAACCTTGAAAACATTATGATAAATAAAAGAAGCCAGTCACAAAGGACCATATATTATAAGATCCCAATATATATAAAATGTCCAGAGTAGGCAAATCTATGGAGTTGAAAAGTAAATTGCTTACTGAGAGTTGAAAAAACTGGGAGTAACTGCTAATAGAATTTCTTTCAGGGGCAATAAAAATGTTCTGAAATGGACTGTACTGGTGGTTACACACCTTTGTGAGTATATTAAAAACCACTAAATTGTACAATTTAAATTGGTGAATTGTATGATATGCAAATTACATCTGAAAGCTGATTTAAAACAAAAAAATAAAAATACCTGTCCCCTACCCCATCGTTTCTCAAATTCCTAACCTATGTTTTATTTATAAGGATGGCACCCCTTTAGGGGTGCCTGGGTGGCTCAATGGGTTAAGTGTCCAACTTTGGCTCAGGTCATGATTTCACAGTTGGTGAGTCTGAGCCCTGTGTTGAGCTCTGTGCTATCAGTACAGAGCCTGGAGCCCACTTCAAATTCTGTGTCTCCCTTTCTTTCTGCCCCTCCGCTGCCCCTGCTCACACTATGTCTCTATCTCTCAAAAATATACACATTAAAAAAAAAAAAAAGGTGGTACCCCTCCCAAACTTAACATGTCCAAGATAGAACCCATTCAACCCAATGAATAGCTGAGTCTTACTACACACAAACAGCTAGGAGAAACAAAGATGAATAAGATGTTCTCACTAAACTTACATGCTTATTTTTTTTACGCTGTTGCCTCTCTCAGTAATAACACCCCCACCACCCTAGAGCTCAGACTTGAACCACCAGACACAACTAAATCTGACCTTCCACTTGTTCAATTAGCACTTGGAGCCCACAGCCTCCACTCCTGCAGTATCTCTGACAAATACCACTACTTTCCATCCCCATGGTCCTAATTCAAGATTTGTTCCAAACACAGGATGATGCACAAATACACACTTACTGATAAACACAGTGTATCGTGAAGAGGCAATATTGATAATCACATAGAATGCTCCAAAATAGTCTTCAAGGAAAACAATGCTGTTATGCTTCCTATGCATGCATTTATGCTGTAAACTGGCATTGGCCAAAAGAGAATTTTAAAGCTTTGGCTCTCCCCATCCCCCCCCAAAAAACCTTCCAATTTAAAAAGCCAAATACCACAATGCCATCATCACTTCAAACTTCTGTTTGGCAGAGATATTATTCTAAAAATTTTCAACCTGTAAAACAACTAAGCACATTGGCTGTTGTTTTATAGGCATTTATAGACTTTCTCTCCTTTTCTCCTAGGCCTATCCTGGGTCCTTGAGTTTCTAAGCAGTATCTGCAGTTGAGACACCCAGAAGAGGTGAGTGCCTCAGCTGGAACTCTCAGTGTTGAAGTAATATTTAGATGCAAGCCTAGAGTAGCAGATTAAGATTATTCTCAGCTCACTAGCTTGCATCACCAAACTCCCATTCTAGTCATTTATCAAAATCCTGTTAAGGTCACAAGACTGCAGAAACAGAAGAACATATTTTAAGAAAACATTCAAGTTCTTTAAAACTAAATTTCTAAATACACTGGAACAAATAAAAATGATAGTATAGAAAATTAACTTACATAGAAAGTTGCCTAGGATAGTTTATCAAACTAAACATTAGAGCTCTCTCATTTTGATAAAATATGAACATAGGAAAACTGAAAGAATATAATCCAAATGTTAACAGTATTACCCTGGGTGACAAGATCACAACTGACTTAAATGTTACTTTTCTTTTTTCCTACAGTAAATTAAAAAAAAAAAATTTAGGGGTGCCTAGGTGGCTTAGTTGGTTAAGCATCCGACTAGGCCCAGGTCAGGATCTCACCATTCCTGGGTTTGAGCCCTGAATGGGGCTCTGTGGTGACAGCCTGAAGCCTGCTTCAGATTCTTTGTCTCCCTCTCTGCCCCTCCCCTGCTTATACTCTGTCTCTCTCCCTTTCTCTCTCTCTCTCTCTCTCTAAATAAATAAATAAATAAAAATAAACATTAAAAAATTCTTTTAATTTTAAACATTATTTCCCCAAATCCAAATAGGATCAGCCTCAGCCATGAAAGTTTTTACGTTAAAGTGTTAAGTAAATTTGAAGTAAGAGGAAACACTAAGTTAACACAGGCTTGTAAAATGAAGGTAGGGATTTATAGCTTAATCCTTACTAACTACTTGTAACCAACCTACTGGGTGAGGACACTAGGTAATTATCTAGTTTGAAGTATAAGCAAAAAACAACAGATTCACAAACAACTCTTGCCAGCTGCTACTGGCTTGTCATCTTTGCTGTGACACAAATGAGAATTAGACTGTTTAAGGAATGGATTTATCCTTGAAAAAAGACCAATAATTATAAGGAGTATGCAATAAAGTTATCCTAATAAAAGAAATTCTTTTGTTTGAATTGAGAACAATCGTCTCAAAACCTATGTCAAATGTAATAGCAAAGTCGGGAAGCAGCCCGGTTGCTGGTCTCCAAATTGGGAGACCTGGGTCTCTATCCTGCTGGTTGCACGACTTTGAATGTATCACCTAACTCTCCTGGGCTTGTTTTTCACATGTAAAATGAACAAGTTAAACAAAATAACCTCAAAGGGTCTTGCCGCCCATAAAAATCCCATGAGTCTAAATGATAACTTTTCTATTTCACAGATCTATAGATACCAACAATGGTCATAGAGTTCTGACTAAGCCCCACTGCATGTACTCAGAGTGTAAGAGGTAATTTAAGAACACTTTACATGCAAAAAAAAAAAGATGGAACACTTTTTCTTCTTTCGTGGCAGCAGCAATGTTAATAAACAACAAAAACATGAAAAAACAGAAAATAAACTACCAGTGAAAGATTAACCCTGCAGCTCTCAATCTCATTAGAATATATTTTGTAACACTAAACACCTGACAAAGTGGCCTTTCCACTTTAGTAGTTCAAACACTCCCTAATACAAAAGTTCTGGGAGCACAAAGTTTACAGCAATAAGTAAAACGTAGAAAAAAGAATAAAACAAAGAAAACAGCCGAACAGAAAACCATGTGCCCAATAATCCCGAGTCTGAAGGTCTCCCCTCCCTTTAATTCCAATGTAAAAGGGCTGCTCAAAACGAAGAACAGTTAGTAACACCGGGTGCTGCAACACTCGTGTCAAGGGACAATACTCACAATATCGATCAATCCCTCAGAAGTTCACAACACTCCTTTCACCTTGAGAAAGGGGCTTTCTTTTCCAAGATTCGGACACTGTAGCCAATGCCTCCATGAGGGCATTCGGAGAAGGGCCTCTTCTTGAGGGACAGAGAAAGAAGAATCTTTTAACGAGATCTCTAGACAAACAGAAAGTGGGGTAGGGAAGTCTATATACTAAACAGGGCCCAGCTCTACAACATGGAGTGTGCAAGAAATCTCAAAAGCATCAAGCACTGTTTCCTTTTTCCTTCCTTTATTAGCATGCAAAAAAAGGATCCCTCTGTCTCATGGGGAGTGAAAGAGCGAAAATGCTCTTGATTTCTGACAAAGACTTTCTGCATTAAAAAATGTTCATTTCTTTATCAAAGGAAGAGGAGAAGGAAACCATCTGTGCCACTCTAAATACACTGCAGGAAAGAGTCCTCCTCTCAATGGTACAGAGTCTTATTTTTCTTGGGAGAGCAAGAGAAAAGAAGTTGGACGCTCCCTCTTTGAGGAGGGGGAGATGTGCAGATAGCAGGAAGCTTTTTAATCACTAGAGCAGGTAGGAGGAGTGGGAGACGACTTCACTAACCAGTCAGGAAGAAGTGATGGCTTCAGTGGACAAAGGGAAGCCTGGCTTTTGGTAGCAGTTCTCTCTCCCTCTTAGAGTACAGACCTGTTTCCAAAAACAGTCTTTTCTCCTGATTATTCGG
The DNA here is from genome assembly GCA_028646485.1 of Cryptoprocta ferox. NCBI lineage: Eukaryota > Metazoa > Chordata > Mammalia > Carnivora > Eupleridae > Cryptoprocta > Cryptoprocta ferox. Next base: position 19,314,579 of record CM053566.1, on the reverse strand, counting down.
AGACTCTCTTTGTTAGTTTGGGGATCATGGAAGGATTTAAAGGGAGAAGGGTGGGGAAAAGTCTCCTTTCCAGTGAGAAAGAATGGGTTGAACACCTGTGGTGTGGGGGTGGGGACGGGAGGAGGCATGCATGGAAAAATCTGGGTCTTTATGGAAGATAGTAGTTTTCTTTAGTAAGAGTGATAGCAACAATTTACCAAAAGCCTACTATGTACGAAGCACTTACACAAATTCTCCCTTAGCCCTCAAGACAATGCTCTACAAAGAGGACCCAAATTTGAGCGAGGCTAACTGAGACTCCGAAAGGTTAAGCAATTAGCCAAGGTCACAAGGATGGGAAGGGGAAGACAGACTAACAACTACCACATTCCAGACGCCATGCTCTTAACTGTGCAAAGGAAAGCTCATTGCACATCAAGAGACTTGAGGGAAGAGTCTGGTGGACATTACTGGGGAGGGGGAAAAGACTGATTTCTAATACCATAAAGTAAACTCAGGGTCTTCATCTTTATATCTAGGAGTAGAGGTGAAAAATAAAAGAAAGGTAAGTCTCTCTTTTACAGGGAAAGACCGCCCCCCCCAACACTCTTAGGCAACTTGAGTCTCCCTCTTCACCTGGGAAGCGCTGACCAAATCGGGGGAAAGGTCTTGTTCGGGGTTATATACTACCCCTCCTCATTAAAATAAGTTTCGAACCGCCCTCTCGCATCCCGGGAGCGGGTCTCGCGCAGCTGACAAACGCACAGGAGCTGGGGAAGAGCGTACGCCCACGACCAGGGGCGTCGCCCTCCTCGAGAAGTTGGGGGGTCCCCCGCCGTATCGAGGTGGAAGAGGAGTATCTCTAGCCCGTCGGAGCCATGACTCAGAGAAGCCGTTTCCCCCTCACGACGCGGGGCCTGGTCTCCTCCCTCTCCCCAGCTCGTTCCGCCGCCCGCAGAGCAGCCTCCGTTCCCTTCGGCCCCCGGGGGCCGGGCCCGGGCTCCCCCTCAGACTGCAACACCCGGCGGAGGGTCCCCTCAGGGCGGTGTGGGGCGGGGCGGCTACGCCCGTAAGCCTTTCCGCCCCCAGCCTCTTACCTGAGGCCTGCTCCGCGGCCCGCGCTCGCCCTACCAGCCCGGCCTTTGCAGCTGCAGCCCGGTCGCCGCCAAAGCTACCTGAGTCTACCGAGCCGAGAGAGCCCGGGGCCACTCCAGCCGCCGCCGCCTCTTCGTCTCTATGGTCTTCTTCCTCCTCGTCCCCCCCACCCCGCACTTCCTCATCCGGGGCCCGAGCCAGCCATGCGGGCTCATTCAAGTCCCGCCCCCGTACGGCGCACGCGCAATCCTAGGGGCGGCTCTTCCCGCGTCAAGCCTCCGGCCCTGGCGGGCCCCAGCAGCCGTCTGCCCCGCCCCTACCGCCGCGATTCTTAAAGGGGAAACACCCTTTTTGCCAGGCTCCTACTGATCCCCACAGCCCATTGTCTCCACTGCTATTGCCCTCTCCAGTATTTTCCCGGCTTGAATGGCTGCAATTCTAGGTGCCCATCTCTGGAAGCCCAGGAGATCCTTTTATAACTTGAAAAAGTGTTTTAGCTCATGTCACTCCCCTGCTCCTTTGAATCACACTGACCAGTAAGTCTAAATGGCCCCTCTGCCTCCAGTCCTTGTATGGCATCTTGTTTTTACTTCTTCAAGGCTTTAACACTGGCTGAAATTGCCACGCTGCATCCATTTATTGATTCATTCATCACCTGTTCCTTCCCAGGCTTGTTCATCATTCTGTGGTCAGCACCTAGCACCGTGTCTGGCACAAGCAGTCATTCAACAGACCTTTGAAAGAAGGAAAATTAGATTTATTAAAAAGGGAATTAAGGTTCAAAGAATTGGGGTGGCTGGGTGGCTCAGTCAGGTAAGCGACTCTTGATTTCAGCTCAGGTCAGGATCTCCTGGTTTGTGAGATCAAGCTTCGCACCTGGCTGGTGCCTCTCTGTGCTATTAGAGCAAGGAGTCTGCTTGGGATTCTCTCTCCCTCTCTCTCCCCTCCACTGCTAAATAAATAAACTTAAAAAAAAAAGGTAAGTTTCAGAGAGTGGAATCAACTTGCTCTGTTTCACACAGCCTTGTGTTAAACATAAAAATATGTTGTTTTTGGGCTTTATCAACTGGTCTGAGAGCTAGAGGTTTGGAGGTTTAAGAGAGATTTTAATTCTCTCTTCTTTGATCAGGGTATCTTTTGAGCTAGTCAACATTTTTGTTAAGATAGTGGTTTTCCCACCTTTGGTTAGGGCTGGAAATACATAAACTCAAATGCCAACCTTATTGTTTTACAGCCTGTGAATCCGTATGTCATCCCATATACGTGTACAATTAACACATAAGTTACTACAGGTGCTATTGGGATGATTTAATGAGACATTCTCTTAAAGACTTTTTTTTAATTTTTTAATGTTTATTTTTGAGAGAGAGAGAGGCAGAGCACGGGCGAGGGAGGGACAGAGAGAAAGGGAGACACAGAATCTGAAGCAGGCTCCAGGCTCTGAGTTGTCAGCACAGGGCCCGATGCGGGGCTCGAACTCACAAACTGTGAGATCATGACCTGAGCTGAAGCCGGTGCTTAACCTACTGAGCCACCCAGGCACCCCTCTTTAAGACATTTCTAAATTTACAGTATCTACATCTTCCAGTACTTTCTCAGGCAACTACCTGCCTATAGAAGGGGATCTGAGAACCTAGTATTACTAATTTGTCTTTTTGCCTCAGGCTCTAACATCACTGCACAGCACCATTTTTGATCTTTATTTTAAAATGTGATATTTTGTTAATAGTGGATTTTTGTATTATTTACTTTAAAAATTATAGTAAATTTTATTAATTTTGCTCCCTGAGGTTTTTTTTTTTTTGATACTTCCTTAACATCTTGTGCCCTAAGGGAAGTGTCTCACTAGCCTTACCCACCTCACCTTACTCCTAATCCTACTCCTACCTCTGTATTATGCACAAAGAGGTTCAAAAGAAGCATCATATGTATCATGCAACCCCCTAAAAGTCAAGGAGAGCCAGTTTCCTGATGAATTCCATGCTTTTGGTTAGTCAATAATACTCCACATTTGGGGTGCCTGGGTGGCTCAGTCAGTTAGGTGTCTGACTTCAGCTCAGGTGTTGGTTGCTCCAAGCCCTGCATTGGGCTCTGTGCTGACAGTTCAGAGCCTGGAGCCTGCTTGGGATTCTGTGTCTCCCTCCCTATCTGCCCCTCCCCTACTAGTGCTCTCTCTTCTCCCAAGAAAACCAAAAAAAGTTTTTTTTAAATATAATACTCTACATTTATATAAAGCATTTTAAATTCTTTTAATTTCAAAGACCTAATGTAACACATCCCTCATTTCATTTGGCCCTCAAACACCTTGTGAATGAGGAAATACATGCACTTTTTATTCCCGTCTGACAAGAGAGAAAATTGAGAAAAGAAAAGGATCTGTTGCAAGCTGTAATGCCAAAAACAGGCTATTGTGCAGCTGGTTGTAGCACAGTGATCTTAGAACCAAGGATCCCCTTGACTAGATCCCCAGTCCAGGAGCTAACTGCTCCAAGCTTCCCTAACCTTGACCAGACTTTGACAGTTTTTATTTTTTATGATTTTAATTTTTTAATGTTTATTCTTAAATTTTTTTTTGACGTTTATTTATTATTGAGACAGAGAAACAGAGCTTGAATGGGGGAGGGGCAGAGAAAGAGGGAGACACAGAATCTGAAGCAGACTCCAGGTTCTGGGCTGTCAGCACAGAGCGTGACTCGGGGCTCAAACTCACTAACCGTGAGATCATGACCTGAGCCGAAGTCGGACGCTTAACCGACTGAGCCACCCAGGCGCCCCTATTTATTCTTGAGAGAGAGAGAGAGAGACAGAGAGAGAGCGCGAGAGCGAGAGAGAGAGAGCCAGGAGGGTAGGGGCAGAGAGAGAGAGGGATACACAGAATCTGAACAGGCTTCAGTCTCACAGCTGTTAGCACAGAGCCAGATGCAGCGCTTAAACTCAGGAACTGTGAGATCATGACCTGAGCCAAAGTCAGCCGCTTAACCGACTGAGACACCCAGGTGCCCCAGTTTTAAACTCAAAATCTCTCAAGGATTTTTACAATCTTTTTCCAAATTAAAAAGTGAAATATTTGCATTTCTAAGATAAAACACCAGTCATGGATATCTCTCGGAAGATGGAAATCAAATTTCCTTGAAGGCCAGGGAGAGAAAAATCCCATTAGTCCCTCTGGGATGGAAGAACTTCTCACCAACCACTGCTGCAGATAAAACAGTCTGGGGGGATCTGAGCGGGTCCCCTGAATTAGCAACATTAAAATATTATTTATATTTAACGTTTTATCTCTGAAATAATTTTTGCAACTGTTGCAGTATACTTGATTTCGTGTTTTAATTTAATAGAAAAAATTACAGTTATTTTATAGTCCTTCAACTTCTGAATTCGAAAGTAAAATATGGATGTTTAGGGAAACTCTTGTCTTGCCAGAGCCTCCTCTCCCCGCTCCCGTCTCCTTTGTGGCATGTAATGCTTTTTTCTTTAAACATTCGGAAAATTTCCCAAAACCGTTAAGTCAAGTAGATGGAGCTGGCAACTTGTCAGGAGCCCTTGGAGAGTTTCAGGCACAGCCCACACAGTTCTGATTTTCTCCTCGAGAACAGAAAGATGTCCTGACAGATAGGGGCTTAGGCTGAGCTCTTGCGTGTGACAAGGATGCTGGTTAAAGCTCAGCCTTCAGAGCCAAGTTGGACTTGATCTGGTCAGGAGCTTCCTTCTGAGGAGTTTCGTGCGCCCTGCCTGTGTACCAGTCTGTGAAAGTATCAGCCACCTAATAGGGATGTGACCATTTCATAACGATGTCTGTGAAAGCTATGGTAGCTATTAGTAACCAGAGAGGCACAGAACGTCATTTGGGGTTTGGAGGGATTTGAAAAGAGCACCCAAAGTGAATACTTCCCAGCAGCGTCCAACGCATTAAGTCTCGAGTGCTCAGCTCTTGCATTTTACAAAAGTTCTCCAGGAAACTATTTTGTGCTTCTCACTAGCCCGGTGAAGCCAGGCAAGGGTCCATTAATACTGTTAGTAGATCCGGGGAGACTCGCCTAAGTTTGCCCTATTGAGGGACTGAATCGGAAACTAAGTTCCTGTCATAGATATATGTCATAATGTCCGGGAGGAAAAGGTTTTTCTTTCTAAGGTTGGCTGCGGTCGGGCTACAGAGCGGGAAACGCAGGAGCAGCTGGAGTTAGAGGCCAACGCGACGCCCCGCCCCTGGCGCGAACCCCGGATGGGGAAGTGGCGCGGACACAGAGACTAGGAGGAGGCCCGGCCAGAGCGGCCAGAGGCGGGTGGGCGGGAAGGGGGCGGGGCCCCGGGGCGGAGCCACTGGAGCGGCTTGGGTTCTCAGGTGAGTGTTCTGCGGCCGGGGCGGGCAGGCAAGCTCCTCGAGGTCTGGCACAGAAGCCGAAAGGGCTGTGGGGGCGTAGGCGGGCGTCCCGAGGAGTCGCGGGGGACCTCGGGAGGGTCCGGGCCTCTCAGACTCTGCCTGAAGCGGGAAGGGGCTCCGGAGCTGCGGGTGAGTGGGGCTACTCGCCAGGCCCGGGTTTGTGGAGCCTGAGGGAGGGGGCTGTGGTCGAGATTCGAGTCCAGACGCCACTCCCCAATCCGCTCTGTGATCTTAGACAAGTCTCCATCCCTCTCTGAGCTTCAGTGGCCGCTGCTGTGAAGTGAGAGTTGGGGAGGAGCAACCGCTGAGAGTTTGTACAGATGGACGTTTGGAAAAACACTCCTGCCTTCCTCCTGTTTATACTCTCTTGCCCAGGACATTGGCAGCGGAACATGAACGGTGGGAGTGTCTCCCTGTCTGAGTGACCTTGGGCAAGTCCCTTGCTCTGGCTCTCACTTTCCTCATCTACAGAATGAGTGCCCTAAACCTCTTTCAAGATCTCTTTAATATTTGGGTGCTGTTGTTTTGGATAGAGACAAGGCAGTGAGTGCCCAATGCACTACAAGCTTTCCCTTTAGGGCGTGGTAGAATATCTTCTTGGAGGTTAGAATAGACCCTGGCCTGAATTTCCCTTAGTTTCCAGATTTTGTGGTTTTGGTTTTTTCCTTTTTCTTTATTTCTCTTCTTTTCTCTTCTCCTTTTCTTTTTTGTCCTCCAAACCTCCTTGTAATTGGAGGAGTGATTTCATCCAAGAGTTGATGCTACCTCTCATCTGAACAGTACCAGTATATTCATTGGCCTAAAACCTAAGCAGTTGCAAGGAAAAATCTGACATCCTCGCCTTTTTGTGTTTCAATGGCAGGGAGGCAAGATGACTTCTCTCCCCCAAGTTTGGAACAGCTGAAGGAAACAACAGTACAAGATGAGAACAACAAAGGTCTACAAACTCGTCATTCACAAGAAGGGCTTTGGGGGCAGTGGTCAGTATTGATCCGTCTTTGGGGGTTGTGTAAATTGGCTGAGGTTCTGGTGTGTCCAGTGCCTCGAAAATGACACACTGACTCATGTGACAGTAGAGGCTGAAGGCGACTTAACTGAGCTAAGCAGCAAGTATAATACAGTAGCAGTGAGGGCAGTAGCATGGGAGAGCACAGGCCTCTTCTAAAAGCACTTGTGTTCCAACTTTTAAGGAGCATTGTGAATGTTGCCAGTTTACTACCTTTCATTTTTGTGTATTTTATACTACATATTTACTGTATATGTTCTATAAAATCCTAGTCTGCACTGATTTACCAGATAAGAAGAACATTCATTGAGAGCAGTAGTAAATATGCATTAGACAGGTATGATCAAAGCATGAACCTTTCTTTGCCTGGCTCCCAGGCATGGTGAGAAGGGGCAGGACACAGCATATTGTTTGGTACTGAATGAGATTTTTCAGTTCAGCCTCTCACTTTCCCTGTGACCTCAGGCAAGCCCCTAGTTTATCTTATTTACAGCCTCAAACACTTTAGAACAGTTTCTCTGTTTCTCTTAGCATCTTCAGTCTATAAATCTGCAGAAAAGGATGGCAATTAGGAATATGATTTTTTTCTTTTTGTAAAGGAATAATTTCCCTTTCTGTCCTAACAACCTTATTTGTTTCAGAAATTGGAATTAATAACAGAATAAGTCATTTTAAAATTGTATTTTACTGTGCATTTGCTCTTTTGTATGTGTAAGCCTCCCAAGGGCTAAGACTGCCCAAAAGGAAAAACACTAGTTTCTATATCATAAAGTTTGTGGAGATTGAGTAAGACGATGTATGTAAAGTATTTAGCAGAGTACCATGCTCAGTGCCACTCAGTAAATGTAACCATCATAATTACCAGGACAGTATATACCAGGCATTGCTATATTTAAGACACAATTTTTGGGGCACCTGAATGGCTCAGTCAGTTAAGCATCTGACTCTTGATTTTGGCTCAGGTCATGATCTCATGATTCGTGAGATCGAGCCCCTTTTCGGGCTCTGTGCTGATAGCAGGAGCCTGCTTGGGATTCTCTCTCTTCCTCTCTCTGCCCTTCTCCAGCTCATACTCTCTCTCTCAAAAATAAATAAATATTTTAAAAAACACAATTTCTGCTGAAAGGCAGTTCTTTAATAATACTAGACTTTGTGTTAATGTCTATTAATGATAGATGCTGCCTAAACCTTTGTGGAATAGACTTGAGTAGACAACAGAAAAACTTTGGACAGAGGGAAGGATGCAAGGATATAGTATATACAGTGTATATACAATGTATACAAGTTTACTTTTTCATATGAGTAAGACAAAGACAGCTAGGTGCTCTCACCAATCTCCTGTAGGACTGTGAATAAAAACACATCCAACAAAATTAGCTGCATATCTGTGCTAAACATAAAGGTTATGAATATGACAAGGTCCTTTGTCCCTAAGGAGCTTTCAGCTTGATGGGGCAGATATGAAAAAAAGAAAAAATGAAACAGTGGAATTTGTGTTCAGGGAGTTTAATTCAGACTGTGGAAGTTAGAGGAAGGCATCACAGAGGATTTGGCATAAAACTGTCAATGGAAGCAGTATACCAAATAAAATTTGGTATTAACCCAGTGCTTTGCTATCCTGGGCTGAATTTTTGTTGGTTCTGATTGTATTTGAAATTTAGATATACTTATTTGTTTTTAGCATAATTAAAGACCATATCTTTCCCTCAAAATTAAACAAGAAAAAAAAATCACTCTGTCTTTATGGTTCTGAGTTTGTTATATAAGAGTTCTCACCCCAGTGAGGGTGGGGGAGATAAACATGAAATTATGTTGTCCCTCTATTTTAAGAGTCTCATTGGACCTTAGTGTGAACTGGTATCCAAAGTTTTTACCTGGTAAGTGCTGCCTTCCAAAATCTAGGGCATTTTATTTGGCTTGTTTTTGTTGTTGTTGTTTTTAAATGATGTATAAGAGTTGGTAGGCTTTAGGCGGAAGGAACCCTGGACTAGTAGTCAGTCCTGGCTGTGCTGTTATTAGCTGTTTGCCTTTACACCTTTATCACCTAGGTCATTTCTTCACTTCTGTTAGATCCAAAGATTTATTATGAGGATCACATTGAGACAGTTTTTTTGGAAATTCTTTGAATGCTATATAAACATAAGGGATTGTACTGTATCTGTGGGACCCAGAGTGTTTTGTTCTTGGTGTATGCCAGATAAATGTGATAATTCAAGAGGGCAAAGTTGTCCCAGAGGTTTAATTTCCAGAGAGAAGGACTCCTTTTTCCCTGGGATCAGTGGGGTGGTAGTAGAAAGAGCATGATCTCTGAAGACAAAAGTCCCCGAAAGCTCACCCACTCAGCTACTCACTAGCTTTGTGTCCCTGTATGAGGTCATGACGTCCCAACCTGAGAATGTATACCACAACCTGTTGCCCACATGAGTCTCTTTTCTATTTGAAATTGCCAAATTGTCTTTCAGATGATGAACTAGTCATGAACCCCAAAGTGTTTCCTCACATCAAACTTGGAGACATTGTGGAGATTGCTCACCCCAATGATGAATACAGGTAAATGTCTCATTAGGATCAAGGGAACTAACTGGGCAGCCTGATGTTTCTAAATGTTTTGTTTAAGGGGCTTGATGGGCAAGACAGCTCTTAGCTTTTACATACAAATGCTCCTGTCCTCTAGAACTTGATAAACCAATGATCTTTTAAAAAGTAGTCTATTCTTTTTGTTTTTAAAGCTGAAATGAGAACTCTGAAAAATTGTGTAGCATTTATCTATTTCCTTGAGTGCAAACGCAGAGTTTCTTTATTTCTAAGAGAACTTTTTCCCCTTGTTGTGCTGCAGGTTACAATATATCCAGAGGGATCTGTTTGCCTTTTGTTGGGGGGTGAAGAAAGCTGGTTAATTACTGCTTACAGCATCCCATCTCTTTGTTGCTTTTTTCTCCAGCCCTCTGCTTTTGCAGGTCAAATCACTTAAAGAAGATTTACAGAAAGGTAAGAATTCCATCACTCTTCTCTAAGATTTTTGCACTTAGAGAAACTGTTCCAGAAACTGTAAGAAACATCTCTTCATAATCTCAGGGAATGTGGGTCGCGTACTTCTTTCCTTATCAAATTGTGTTCCCCTAAAAAAAAAATTGTCAGATATAGAAACTGCCAAGGAATCTCATTTGTCAGAGTCTTGAGGGCACTGGAGAAACCATCTTTTTTTTTTAAGGGTTTATTTATTTATTTAAGTAATCTTTATACCCAACTCAGGGCTCAAACTCACAATCCCAAGATCATATGTAGTATGTTGCATATTCTACAACAGGCACCAGCCAGGCACCAGCCAGGCACCCCAAGAAGCCATCTTTATTGTCAGGGGGAAAGTTAACCTGCATAGATGAAGCTTTATGCTTAACTCCCCCCCCAAAAAAAATTGTTGGCAAAGCATGCTTTCCTAAATATTTTTTCACAGGATGTTTGTGAAGTGCCTACTCTGGGTGAGGCAGGATAAAGAAACATTGATGATTACCTATCACAAATGCAAGGCACTGTAGTGAGAGCTTTTTGTAATGCCTCTTTTTGTCTTCCCACGCAATTCTTGATTGAGTGAGGGAACTTAGTCTCAGTGGGGTGAATAAGTGGAGGAGCCAGAGCAGCCATTCTGCTTCCTCATTCTGGATCTGATCCTTTCTTTTTTCATCTAAAGACTGTACCATGGGGATCAAAGAACCAAAATGTTAATTGTTAGCAAATAAGGTAATTTCTTAAATACTACTTAAAAGAAAAAAAAATTCCAATTTGTCCTATATGATTGTGATATCCATTACTTTTATAATACAATATGATAGGGAAATATTTTATAAAATCCAAATCCTAATAGTTTCTTCCTTACCCTCACCACTCTATCTCCTGCCACCTGTTATGTTTCTTATTTACTAGATGTACGGGCTCATTGAAAAGTTTGTTTCTCTCTTAACTACTCTACTTTCATTCCAAATGAGAAATGATCTCCTTCCTCTTCTGAATTTTTACAGTTCTTTGAACTTTTTAAAAAATGTTTTATTTATTTTTGAGAGAAAGAGAGAGAGAGCATGCAAAAGCGGGGGAGGGGCAGAGAACGATTTAGACAACAGAATCTGAAGCAGGCTTCAGGCTCCGAGCTGTCAGCACAGAGCCCGATGTGAGGCTCGAACTCACAAACTGCGAGATCATGACCTGAGCCAAAATCAGATGTTTCACCAACTGAGCCACCCAGGCGCCTCAGCAGTTCTTTGAACTTTTTGATGTTGCTTCTTAAATTTGTAATGTTTCCTCTCTCTCCATATCTGTCTCATTTATTTTTATTTTTTTAAATTTTTTAAATTAAAAGAATTTTTTTTTTATTTTTTGAGAGAGACAGAGTGCTATCGGGGGAGACGCAGAGAGAGAGGGAGACACAGAATCTGAGGCAGTCTCCAGGCCCTGAGCTGTCAACACAGAGCCCGACGTAGGACTTGATCCCACGAACCATGAAATCATGACTTGAGCTGAAGTCAGACACTTAACTGACCCAGGTGCCCCTCTGTTTCTCTCGGTTTTTAATTGCTTGAGGCTCAGGTCTTATTTCACCTGCTTGTTTCACCTAAAAACAGAGAATTCAAAACTTTAAGATGCTGGAAGGCAGAGAATGTTTCTTGCCCATGGCCGAGGATCATTTGTGTTGCTTGTCAATTAAGTATTTATAGATTAGAATACCTGCTTCTTCTGAATATGTTATCTGATCCAAATTTCTTCTGTTTCAGAAACTATTAGTGTGGACCAGACCGTGACTCAGGTGTTCCGTCTAAGACCTTATCAAGATGTTTATGTGAATGTTGTAGACCCTAAGGTACATTTAGGTTCTGGACTTGAATATTGTTTGGGAATGATTAATACCGTTTGTAAAGGTATCTCTAAGAAAATATTGAGTTATTTAAGTATAGTGTTGGACTATTAAATATATGGTCATATATAGGTCACTTAGATTATAGGAATTATGTAGGTTGCATTTAAAGTCCTCACCCTTTTTTTTAAAGCTTGTCCTAAAAAGAGTATATATATACGTGCACATATATATATATATGCTTACGAAGCTAAATGTAAAGTTTTCTATTGAAATACTATAATTTCTCTATTCTCTTTTTTTTCTGAAATGAGAAATGATGTTATAATAGGTAAAAATCATTGTGTATAAGACACTATTGACAGTATCTAGGGAAATGAAGCACAGAGCTCAGTGGCCTGTTTATTTACCAGAGTCCAGGCAAAACACAGAATTATTACTTTGGTACTCTTTGCACTTAATCATGATACAGCTGCTGTAGCATCTGTTGTAGACTTATCATCTGTGCTCAAGAGCCTTTCCTGGCAGGATGAAATTCTGTTTGTCAGGTTTCTGTTATTGGATGGTCTTCCAGTAGTTTTCTTTTTTTTTTGCTAAAAGGGTTCTTCATGCTGAGTGTGCATTATCTTAAGGCTATGAAGTGTGGCAGAGTAATGCAGAGAGATATATTTGATTATCCCTTTTAGGATGTGACCCTTGACCTAGTGGAATTAACCTTTAAGGATCAATATATTGGCCGAGGGGATATGTGGCGATTAAAGAAAAGTTTGGTAAGATGTGACAAAAAAAAAAAAAGTCTGTTACTTTTCCCATTGTATTAATAATCCATGTTCCTCATAGAGTCGAGAGAAGACTATACAATCTTTTCCAATTCCAGCATCACAATTATTGTAAATTCTTTGTGTATCTTCTTCCATTCTCTTTTTGTAGTTTTTTTGAGCTTTGATTTGTTTATAGATTTTTTACTCCACCTTTTTTGTTCGAATGGGAAATTATAATATTATTTTTCATTTGAATGGAACTTTAGCTTTCAAATGTTCAAATCACCTCCTTGTAGACAGGTATTTATTACCCTTAATTTATAGATGTGAAAATAGATTGAGAAGATAAGTGATTACCAAGTCAAAAAAACTAGTCAGTGGTTGACACCAAGATAGAACCCAGATTTTGTTGCTTCTGGGTTAGACTGCTTTTTTTGCTGTACCCTGCTCCCGTTTTCCTGATTTCTTTATTTTGAATTAACAGTTTCCACTTAAAATGATCAGTTCATTGTGAACTGGTACTGAAAATTCTTCTTACTGGACATTTTGAGTATTATGAAGCAACACATTGTAGGTAGAATTTTCATACAGTGTATATTTTCAGAAAAAAATATGTTTGCTCATTTTTTTTGTTGGATGGGAGAAAGTTCCATTCTATAAATTGAGAGCTGAAACGAGAAATCAATGTTCTGTAATTAAATGAGTATGTGAATGTAGGTATGTATGCAAATGTATGGGAAGATAAATGTATTAGTGAAGCTAGGCATTTATTTTCCTACCTGGTCTTTACTCTTGTCTATACTTGCCACACTCTGAAGATCCTACTGTTGTACCTGCCCCAGCAGGTTTGCCTGTAGGGTAAATCTATTACTCCCACATTAATTGAACCTTGGGTTGTTAGAAGAAAATCGAAAGACAGGAGACTTTCTTTGTGACCTTTTATGGCCTTGATGTATTGTTGAATCTCATAGTCTGTCTCTTTCTCTCTGTCTTCCCTTAGGTCAGCACATGTGCTTATATCACTCAGAAGGTGGAATTTGCTGGCATCAGGTAGATATTACATCACTCTTGACTTACCAGCTGGTAAACGGAAGTAGGATCTAGTGTAGTAACTGGGCCACATACAGCGTTTGAGGCATGTGGATGTCCAAATAATAAAATACACAGAGCTTAAAAGGTTAGATTGTTGTTGCTGAAACAACAACAACAACAACAAAAAAAAAACCAAAATGTGCTATAGTAGTTTTAAGATGAGTGGAAATTGTTGAAGTCACATGGTATTCTGTAACAAAGGAGGTATAGACTCATAATTTTAGAACTAGAAGAAGCCTTAGATAAATGTATTTAATCAAACTTTCTCATTTACAGATTAAGAAACATTTGGAGATACAAAATGACTAGCACAGTAGTTCTGATTTGCTGCCTTTTTAACCATATTGCACGACTCTTCATTTGTTAAAATTGTTCCTAAATTTCAGTTTGTGGAAAAGAGCAAAAAAGGGCCTTTTTGAAAGCCCTATTAATTGAAAGAGCACAATGTCCACAGAGCACAATGTCCACAGAGCAAAACAGTGCAAAATGGTGTATAATGAAAAGCAAATCTTCTCCTTAGAAAAAATGGTCTCTTTCCTGAAATTCATTATGTATAACAGAAACATATTTATATCTGGCTGACTCACTTTTAATGGCACTAGAATTGACCAATGGGTTCTGGTGATGTAGTCTGGTCCTCCATTATGAAGTTCCCCATCAACTTTTCTCCTAATGGTTTCACTCATTTATGATTGTTGCAAGATCCTGATTTTCTTTTTTCTTTTCTTTTCTTTTCTTTTTTAATGTTTATTTTTGAGAGAGAGGGAGAGAGCACATGTGCACAAGAGGGAGAGGGGCAGAGAGAAAGAGGTACAAAGGATCCCAAGCGGGCTCTGCACTGACAGCAGAGAGCCCAATGTGGGGCTTGAACTCATGAAGTGAGACATCATGACTGGAGCCCAAGTCAAATGCTTAACTGACTGAGCCACCCAGGCGCCCTGGTGAATTTTCTACTTCAGTCATTTCTCCTACCTTTGTTAGCCAGATCCTTTTTGTAAAGAACTTTTCTTCATCAACTAGGGCTATTTGATTAATCTGAATTACTGATCCTAAAGGAAAGAAAAGATAAAGGATTATTTTTCCCCCCAAATGGGGATGTTTTAAAAGTTGGAGGGACAAGGGGCACCTGGGTGGCTCAGTTGGTTAAGTATCCGACTTCGGCTCAGGTCATGATCTGGTGATTCGTGAGTTCGAGCCCCGCATCTGACTCTATGCTAACCAGCTTAGAGCTTGGAGTCTGCTTTGGGTTCTGTGTCTCCCTCTCTCTTTGCCCCTCCCCCACTTGTGCTCTGTCTCTCTCAAAAATAAGTAAACACTAAAAAATTTTTAAAAAAATGTTGCCTCAGGTATCAATAAAATTGTTTCCATTCCAGAAAAAAAAAAATAAAAATAAAAATAAAAAAATGTTGAAGGGTCAAGATTCCTTGAAAAATCTTAGTAGAAGATTTTAAAGCATACCCCACGAAGTGACTAAGCCTCTAGCAAAACAAGAAATGCAACTTAGATTTACGCTTTCCAATACAAGCTAGTGTCTCTGAGGTGGTGGGCCAGAAGTCAGAAAAGTTGTAATTTCCTCCTGCACTGCCAGTGATTCGCAGGGTGATGTTGGGCAGGTCAGGGAGACTCTTGAGTCTACTTCTCTGCAAAAAGGAAGTGTTTGGTTTAGAATCTTTTTCTGTGAGGGACCAGAGAGTAAAGATTTTACACTTCGGGCCACATGGGTCTCAGGTCTCTGTCCCAAATTCTTAGTTTTTGTTCAACATTTAAAAATATAAAATCCATTCTTAGCTGTGGGCCATACAGAAATAGGAGATGGGCTGAATTTGGCCTGCAGGCTATAGTTAGCTGAGCCCTGGTTTAGAAACCCACTCAGAGGCTGTTCATTCTTAACATTTCTTGTTTTTCTGCGCAAGTGCCCTTATCCATATGGCACCAGATACAGAAATGAAAACCCATGACATAATGTCAGGTTTAGATTTTTAAAGCTCTGTCCTAATATTTTGCTCATTCATGGTTATGTAAACCACAAAATCTTACACCATTTCTCCAGAAGACTTATTTATAGTTTTCTTACATTGAATCAAAAGTCACTTTTTTTTCCTATATGGAGACATGTAAATTAAAAAAAAAAAAAGGAAGATGCTCTGGGACCTCATAAAGGAAAAGATAGTCATTTATTTTTATAAAGTCATAATTATTAGAGAATTTTTCTGTAACTTAGTCTTTTCACCTGGTAATTGAGTTAATACTTAAGAACATATGAGACAGTTCCATTACCTTGACACCCTGCCTTTGAAATGTCATTTTCCTTCAAAGGTAAACATTTTTATTTTCTTAACTAAATTCTCCATATATTCTTTAAAATATTAAAAATAGGGGTGCCTGGGTGGCACAGTTGGTTAAGTGTCTGACTTTGGCCCAGGTCATGATATCGTGGTTTGTGAGTTCAAGCCCCACATTGGGCTTTGTGCTGACAGCTGAGAGCCTGGAGCCTCCTTCCAATTCTGTGTCTCCCCCCCCCTCTCTGCTCCTCCCATGCTCATGCTCCGATTCTCTCTGTCTCTCAATAATAAATAAAAATGTTAATAAATTTTTTTAAATGTTAAAAATAAACCCTACAATCAGTATTTTTTTAAAAGTAAAGTTTTAAAAGAAAAATATTGTACTATCTCCTAAAAATTAGCATTTTGCTCTTTTAAAATATGGAACTTAGAAACTTAGTCTATTTGATCTCATTGTGAACAAATCTCATTTTTCCAGATGAGAGTTTTGGGGACTGCTGACTAGCTAAGGTTTCTTTCTTCACTTAAAAAAAAATTTTTTTTTTTTCCTGACTCACATTTCAGAGGAAGCAACGTTGAATAAGTTCTGGCCTTTACTTCTCAGCTGTCCAGAAGCAGATAGACCTGTTTGGAGAGTCACAGTTAAAGCCCCTTGGAACATCCAGTTTGGGTGTTTTCCTGTTGGATCTGCTGTACTGCAGATGATCTCCTGGGATCTTTGATTTGAGCCTAATTCTATGGTGGCCGTCTTTCCTAATTATAGAATATTATTAAGTACCATTTGTTCATCATATGCTAGATACTAGGCGTATGCTAAATATTTTTATATGTAATACTTGCTCATTGTATACAATTTGAAAAATAAAACAGGAAAAAGAAACAATATTATTATTCAGAATCAACCACTGTTAAGATTTTGACACAGTTCTATCAAAGTGTTCTGTCTTCCTCTCCCCACTTTTGGCTTGAGAACATATAGTATACATGATTTTATATAAAATTTTAAAAAGTGAAGAACTGTTTTCATAATTAAAAATTTTATTCTAGAGAATTTGGGTAATACAAAGAGTATAAAGAAGAAAACTTACAGTGGTATATAAGCCTATTATATACAGATAATCATTATTAAATTTTGGTGTGACCTTTTAATATTTCTTTTAAAAAAAAAAGTTTTTTAGGAGCATCTGGTGGCCCAGTCAGTTGAGCATCTGACTCTTGGCACAGAGCCTGCTTGGGATTCTCTGTCTCCCTCTCTCTGCCTCTCCCCTGCTTGCTCACTCTCTCAAAACAAATAAATAAATTTTTAAAAAATTAAAAAAATTTTTTTGAATGTTTATTTTTGAGAGACCGAGCATGAGCGGGGGAAGGGCAGCGACGGAGGGAGACACAGAATCTGAAGCAGGCTCCAGGCTCTGAGCTGTCAGCACAGAGCCCAACATGGGGCTTGTGCTCACCAGCTGTGAGATCATGACCTGAGCTGAAGCTGGATACCTAACCGACTGAGCTGCCCAGGTACCCCCCCCCCAGATTTTTTTAAGTGAATCTCTGTGCCTATCATGGGGCTTGAACTCAAAACTCCAAGATCAAGAGTCACATGCTCTACCAACTGAGCCAGCCAGATTCCCCTCAGTGTTTTATTTTCATACAAAAGTACACACACACATGTGTTTTTACTTTGATGGTGATACTATGTATACTATTTTGTATCCTTTTTTCCAGTTAAAAGCATATGAACATTTCTGGTGAAGTTAAAACTCCTTGTAAATATTGTTTTAATTGTTCCATGATACTCTGTTGTTTGGATACACCATAATTTACTTAACTGGTCTACCATTGCTGGACATTTAGGTTGTTCAAAGGTGTGCTATGCAGATGACACCACAGTGACCATACTTTGCATTTATTTTAACTTCATATTCATAGAATGAGGAAATTTAGTTGTGAAGGATAGTGGAGATCACTGACCCCCAACAGCTCACTTGATAGAAAAGGGAGGGGAAGTGCCCTGCCCAAGCTCCTGCATAATTAAGGACTAGTGCCCCTCGGGTCATCTTCACCATTCCGGGGGTTGGTCATGTGCCATTCTGCCTCTCTTGTAGGAAGCCATGTGCACTCTTGGGTTTTGTCCTGGGGGATATGGATTTTATATTTGCATCTGTCAGTGGCAGTGTTTCTTCCCTTGAACCAGCAGAAAAGAGAAGAGAACCTACCTCAGGGCCAATCTCAATTCCTGTTTGGTAAGGGCAGATTTTAGGTTTAGGAGCAAAGGTCATGATTGCATTTTCTCTGTGTGTGTTTTATAAAGAACCATTTCCACTGGAAGGATAACTGTTTCATAGTTCACCAAGTCCTCTCATTTATAGTATCTCATTGGATCTTACCAAGAGCTGTAGAAGATGGATGGGGCAGGGTTATTAACCACATTTACTGATTTTTTAAAAATTGGCCTAAGGATTTTTTTAAAAATCTTTTTAATTTTTTTAAAAATTTTTTAAAAATTGGCTTAAAA
The DNA here is from genome assembly GCA_028646485.1 of Cryptoprocta ferox. Lineage (NCBI taxonomy): Eukaryota > Metazoa > Chordata > Mammalia > Carnivora > Eupleridae > Cryptoprocta > Cryptoprocta ferox. Next base: position 19,296,631 of record CM053566.1, on the reverse strand, counting down.
AAAAAGATTGTGGCTTGACCTCTGCAGGGAGTGGAGTTGCAGGAATCTAAGCCCAAATTTTGTAACACTGCTTTGTCCATGCATACTAGCAGAAGTTGGTGAGTGAGCACAGTAACTATGAGCTCTGTTGAGAGGTCTGGTTAATCTCGTATTCAGTAGCCTTTATGCAGAGTACTCCTTGCTAATAGAACTCAGAGATCTTGGGAACATTGAGTCCTTCCTTCTGTTAAAGAAACAGAAGTGCCTTCTCAGATAAGCCTTGCTGCTTGTCCACTCACAGACACACTGGGCAGAGGAATACCAGGAAGCACCTCTGTTGGTGAAAGCAGAGCTGGGAAACATATTTTAGTGTTCTTTTTTTTAAGTTTATTTATTTATTTTGAGAGAGAAAGAAAGCACGAGTCGGGGAGGGATAGAGAGAGAGAGGGAAAGAGAGAGAATCCCACCAGGCTGCAGGGAGCCCGACATGGGGCTCAAACCCACAAACTGTGAGATCATGACCTGAGCCTAAGTTGGACACTTAACTGACTGAGCCACCCAGGTGTCCCTGGGAAGCATATTTTAAAAACCATGGGGCTTCGTCCAGCTTTCTTCATTTTACAGATGGGAGAGCCAGCAAGGCTGACTGATTTGTCCAATGTTTCTCAGGTAGGCTGAGCTGTGACTCATGGTACACAGCATTTTTCTTGCTTTGATTTTATCTTTTCTTCTTTTTTTAATGAGGACTGATTGTTTAGGGCCAGCCAGTAGATTGCACTGGGGTTGGTAGAAGAGAAGGGCTTGAGTCGTTGGTTGAGGGATGACTGCGAGGTAGTCAGATAACAGCTATCACTTCCTTTCCAGAATAGCATTTTGTGTTAATATTTACTGTTGGTATAGTTCTTGTTACCACAAATAACCTCTAGTACTTACTTGATCACCTCCTAGCCCAGCACTGTCCTGAACAGTTTTCCCACATTATCTGGTTTAATACTCAGAACAGCTGTATAAAGTAGATGTCATTATCTCCTTTTTTAAGATAAGGACACTGGGCCTCACAGAGTTATTTCCCCATGACCATTCAGCTAGTTAAGTGACTCTTGAAACTAAGATTCCTGTTGGGACTAGTTCCCCTCAAGGCTGGTCACCTCAGAAGGCCATGTTCTTTGAACTGTGCTGTCCATTTTATGCCCTTAAAAAGTTGCAGTAGAAAAGACATTAAGCCCCCAAAATGCAATACCAAGTTGCCACGAAAAGTTTTCAGCAGAATGGCCTCCATCGAATGTGAACCCTGACCCTACATGCCTCCTGACTGCTTGCCTCTTTTTATTAAAGTTTTATTTACTTTTTTTTTTTTTTTTTTAGGGACCCTGTCCCTACATGCCTCCTGCTGGTTGTCTGGTTGTCTTCTGTTTTTTAATTAAAGTTTTGGTTTTTTTTAAGTTTTTGTTTATTAATTTACTTTTGAGAGAGAGAGAGCACATGCACAACAGGGGGAGGGCCAGAGAGAGAGAGGGACAGAGGATCTGAAGTGGGCTCTGTGTGCACAGCAGAGAGCCCGATGTGGGGCTCGAACTCATGAACTGTGAGATCATGACCTGAGCCAAAGGCAGATACTTAACTGACTGAGCCACCCAGGTGCCCCACAACTGCTTGTCTTCTAATTCTGATATTAAGATGGATTTTGTTTCTGTTGAAACTGCTTATTGGTGAGAAAGTTCACAAAACTTTCACAGACGGTGAAAGCTGGGATTAGCAAAATTGTTCATCAGTCCTTCCTGTTTTTGTGACATGGACCCTTTTGAGATTTGACAAAAGTTGTAATTCTCTGCCCAGGAAACTTTGCCTGATTTCAGAGGATTCATGGATTTCCTGAACCCCTCCTGAGACTCAGATGTTGCCTATGGAGTCCCAGACTAAGAGCTGTCATAGAAATTCAGTACACCTTGAGAATTCTTTATGTTGTGTGATCTGTTCATGGCATTCTCTCTGGAAATCTGTACCTGGCCAGGTCATTTGAGGATAAATATCAGAATACAGTGAGCCACCCTGAAGTCATCCCTGTTTCTTCTTGGCTTATGTAAGACTTATAATAACTCTTGCATGTATATCTTTTCAGGGCACAGGCTGGTGAGCTGTGGGTCAAGAACGAAAAGGTCATGTGTGGTTATATCAGTGAAGATACCAGGGTGAGATTGATAAAATGTTTTTTTGGTTTTGTTTCTTCATACCATTATGTCTGAGTCCTGAAATCAAAGACAACATGGAGACAAGCAAAAGCTTTCTTATCTCCTGATGGCTACTGTTTGCAGGTAGATAATATTTTAATATTGTCAAGGACTCCTGAAATTCTGGTGTTTTATAGTTGGATCTCTCCAGTTTGGGGTCGATCTTCACTTTCTCTTCTGAAGGAGTTCTAAACGTGGAAATGTAGTGTCTAGCCTGCAGGCTTCTGTGCCTATGAATGCATAGCAAAAGTTAAACTCAGTAGAAGATTGCAGTCAGTAAACATGAACAGAGACCTTTGCAAAGGAAATCTCATTCTTTGGCTCTCTATCCCAGTTGGAAAAAGCCAAACTGAACAGCTGTAAACATTACCCATGCTGGTGAAACTACCTGTCTGTTCTTCCTTGTTCTCATCCTCTGCCTCCCTTGAGAGCAGTGGTTTGAACGGAAGGTGATATTGCCTCCCCAGGGGTCTTTTGGCAATGTCCGGAGATATTTTTATATGTCACAGCGAAGATTAGGTGAAAAGCGTTGCTAAACATGATGCAATGTATAAGACAGATCTCCAGAACAAAGAATTACCTGATCCAATACGGCAGTATTGTGGTGGGGGGGCTGTCTGGTGTATTGTGGGATGCTTAGCAGCATCCCTAGCTTCTGTGCACTAGATACCAGTAGCACCCTGTAGGTCATGACAACCAGACATGTCTCCAGACATCACCAAATGGCCCTAATTGAGAACCAGTACCTTTTTGGTAACTACTATTTGAATTTTATTTTTGTATTTTTCCGTGTTTGCGTAGTGTTAATACATATGTGTTTTACCCTAAACAGTTTACTGCATATTTGTTTCACTTATTTTTGAGCTTTATTAAAGTGAAATTAAAAAAATAGTCCTTTTGAGCTAGCTTTTTTACTTGACACTGTATTTTAAATCTATAATTAGGAGTGTATGGATCATATGTAAAATAATGCCAAATTATTTTTCAAATTCTTGGCACCACTTAGTACTCCTAGTATCAGTATATAAGATCTCCTGTTGTTTTTCATTTTTTTCCTACACTTGGTGTGAGATTTTAAAGTTTTTGCAGCTCTAATGGGTGCAGACTGGTATAGTGATCTTTTTTGCTTTTATCCAGTTTTCTAGAAACTCACTCTTTTTTTTTTAAGTTTATTTTTGGGAGAGAGAGAGAGAACGTATGTGCGGGGAAGGAGGGGGGACAGAGGGGAAGGAGGGGGGGACAGAGGATCTAAAGTGGGCTATGTGTTGACAGCAGAGATCCTGATATGGGGCTTGATCTGCTTAACCAACTGAGCCACCCAGGCGCCCCTCTAGAAATTCATTCTTGGGGCGCCTGGTGGCTTGGTCACTTAAGCGTCCGACTTTGGCTTAGGTCATATGGCTTGTGGGTTTGAGCCCCACCTTGGGCTCTGTGCTGACTGCTCACGCTCTGCCTCTCTATCTCTCTTTCTCTCTTTCAAAAATAAACATTAAAAAAAAAAAGGAATTCACTCTTAAGCATGATTTATAAAGAGTAGGATAATTTGGCATATGTTTATTTCTTCAACCTTATCCATTCACTTATTTTACAATATATAATATGGAAGCACCTCTTGTATATCAGCTACTGTGTTGTTTTTTACACTTTTTTAAAAATATATTTTTCAAATTTTATTTTAGAGAGAGAGGGAAAGAGAGAATCCCATCTTGGGGCTTGATCCCACGAAGCATGAGATCATGACCTGAGCCAAAATCAAGAGTCAGACGTTTAACCTACTGAGCCACCCAAGTGCCGCTACACTTGATTTTTAATGGCGCCTGGCTGGCTCAGCTGGTAGAGCATGCCATTCGACCTTGGGGTCGTGAGTTTGAGCCCCACATTGGGTGTAAAGATTACTTCAAAAACAATATTCTGATTTAGAATATTGATATGTTCTGGTACAGAACATTATCCATGAATATCCTTCATTCTAGAGGGGAATTCAGAATGGGGAATTCCCATTCAGTGGGGATGCATTGATGAACAGCACAGATGAGATCCCTCCCAATAAGGAGCTTACGCCTCAGTGGGGGGACAGATGTAAGTAGATACCCAGTCCATAAATGTGGTAATTATAGATTATGATGAGTACTCCAAAGGAAATTAATTGGGTAATGAGAAAGACTGAATGTGGATGCCTTAGTAAACAAATGAGATAAATGAAAACTTCTGAGGGAAACAGGGCATTGGGGTAGAGAACAACAAGAGACCTTCTTTGCAAAGGTGGGCAGGGAGGTGTCTCTGAGAAGGTGCCGGAAAGGTGAGACTTAGCCAGCATATGAAGGTTGAGGCGAAGAGCATTCCAGGCAGAAGAGACAACTGTGAGAGGCCAGTGTGACAGAAGCATAGGTTATGAGTAGGGAGAATGATGACGATGGGAAGGTGGTGTGGTTCCAGCCAGTTCATGCAGGTCCTTGTAACCAGTGTAGAATATATTCTAAGGATGATCCACTGAAGGATTTTAAGGGGAGAGTGATTTCCGAATTAGGCTTTCAAAAGATTACTTATTCAGTTGGATTTTGTTGTTGTTGTTACATAAATTAATCCCTTTGTTATAGACTAGTGATGTTTCAAATGGTGGAACTTCTACTGGTCTTTGAATTCTTTCAGGGCTGACTTTGCTGTGATGGCAGAAGTGTTGTAGGTCCAGGCACCACAGGTTACTGTTTGCATGCAGAAATCACGTGCCAGATCCCCACAACTCATCTTCAGCTTAGTTTTACCACAGAAGGAACATGTGTACTTGGCATGCTAGCTTTTTTCAATTTTCATCATGATTTTCCTGAGGGAGGCCTCATAATGGATCCTGTATTTACCAACAATTCTGATCTTCATGGTGCATTTAGCCGTGTGGCCACAAACTAGGGCCATGCTCAGAGAGCCATCTATCCAGTTGGATTTGGTTGAACAAAAAAACCTAAAGTAACAATGGCAAGTTGATGCTTCAAAGTCAACTTTTTTCTCTCCGGTAAAATAAGTCCATGGGTAGGCCATCGCTGCCAAGATGGCATTGTCACAGTTGTTAGTGATCTAAGGCTTTTTTTGTCTTCCTGTTCGTCCTTCCTCGGGACTGGGCTTTCATGGTTCAGCTGGAGCTGCTGTAACCACTTCAAATTCCAGACAGAGGAGAGAGAAAGGGAAGGAAGGCAAGAGGGATGCACCTTCCAGCCAAGTCAGCTTCAGGATGTGACATTTCCATTAACATCTTATTGAATTTATTCACATATGCTACTCAGGAAGCTGGGAGATTTAATCTTTTGATTTGGTCCCTGGCCTCCTGGAATAGCATCAGCTTCCCATTACGTAGGAAGAAAGGATGTGGCATAGGTATCCATAGTACGTGCTATGGCTACTCTGGCTCTGTGTAGAGCATTGTTTGTAGGGCTAAGAGTAGAAGCAGAGAAACAACTTAGGAAGTTAGAAGACTGTGGCATGGACTAAGGTTGGAGTTGTAGCAATGGAGACATATGGGCAGACTTGGGATACATTTTGGGGTAGAGTCCACAAAACTTGCTGATGCATTGGATACAAGGAGTGAAGGAAAAAGAAGAATTGATCAGCTTGATAGACAGATGGTGGTGTGGTTTATGAGATGAGGAAGACTGAGGAGGAGACTTTGGGAGCAATTAAGGAAAGATATATTTGTGAGACACATATTGGACTTCTGAGAGGAGAAATCTGGGGAGGCAGCTGAGCTGGAGCTCATTTCATCACTTCTCCCATATGTGCCACACCCCACCCTCCCAAACCCTCCCACCCCACATTGTCCCGCCCTTGGGAACCATTTGCTATTCCTCAAACATGCCACATTCTCTCTTGCCTCTGTATCCTTGCACATACTGCTCTCTCCTGCCTGGAGCACTTAGATCCTGCCTTCCCCTATTATAAGCTACTTATCCACCCCCTGCACTCCTCTCAGGCTTCCTTGCTTCTGGAAAGCCTTTCTAATTTCTGAAGCAGTCTGGGTATGAAGGGCGTGTATGATGCGAATTATAATTTGTTAGACTGGCAGCTCATCAACTGGCATATCTTAGCCCAAGTTCTACGTTCATAATGAGCTTTTCTTGATTTTCCCAGGTAGATTTATTGCCCTTTCTCCTATGTTTCTTAGGAGAACCTTCATGGAATGTTTGTGTATGTTGCTGTCTTTTGCACATCTTAATCCTCTACTATAATTTCCTAGAAGGCAGGGATACGATCTTCTCTTCAGAGTTTATGATGCGAGGGATGAAGCTTGCTTTTAGAAATCCCTTGCCACAATTAAGAAAATCTTTCATCATTGCTTGTTTTTTGGGGCGGGGTGTGTGTGTAAAACATATAAGATATATGGTCTTAACCATTTTCTTTTCTTTTATTTATTTTTTAAGATTTTAAGTAGTCTCTACACCCAATGTGGGGCTTGAACTTAGAACCCTGAGATCAAGAGTCACATGCTCTACAGACTGAGCCAGCTAGGGGCCCCATGTCTTAACCATTTTAAAGTGTACGGTTCAGGAGCTCCTGGGTGGCTCAATCGATTGAGCGTCCGACTTCGGCTCAGGTCATGATCTCACAGTTCGTGGGTTCAAGCCCCGTGTCGCGCTCTGTGCTGACCACTAGCTCAGAGCGTGGAGCCTGCTTCAGGTCTGTGTCTCTTTCTCTCTCTGCCCCTCCCCCATTCACACTCTGTCTCTCAAAAATAAATAAATGTAAAAAAATTAAAAAAAATAAAGTGTACAGTTCAATAGTGTTAAGTACATTTTACATTGTTGTGAAATGAATCTACAGAACTTTTTCTTCTTGTACAACTGAAACTCACTACATCATTGCTTTTTAATGCAACTATGTTTTTGTTATTTCAGGTGGTATTCCGTTCTACGTCAGCTATGGTTTACATATTTATTCAGATGAGCTGTGAAATGTGGGATTTCGATATTTATGGTACTGTCCCTAAGTGATTGTTGTTGCTGCCATTGGGTAGTAGATATTACTGGTTTCTCCCAAGATGGTATCATTTTATAGTAAGATGTTGACATTCTCTAAAAATGTATCTTGAGATCTTTATAAATCTTCAAATGCCAAAATAAATACATTGAAAGTAAATATTTTACATGCACACATTTATTTATTTATTTGATGAATTCCATGAAAGGCTGTAGTATATTAATGGAAAATCTGACTTCTCAGATCTTTAATTGTTTTGTAAGTACAGGTTGAAAAGTCATAAAGTCACTCTGTGGGTAGGAACCAACACTTTCTTTGATATCTTTCATTTCTCTTTCTATCACTCACAGAAATCTCCATGTTTGTTTCATTTTATTAGAATTACTATGTAATGAGTAGAGGACAGTAAAGCTATTATGAGGTGTAAATACTGTGTCCAGCACACCAACCCTATGGTGCATGTATTTCACATTTGTGTTTAGTGAAATTATAAGCTAATTTCTGCCATGCATGGGTCATCAAAGTCACTCAAGAACAGCAGGAACTGCAAATGATAATTCAGTGAACACCCAGGGTCATCTTCTAACCAACTTTAACCATCATTGTGAAATATTTACATTTAGTAGATATTTATTCCTCCTCTCATTCTGAAGATAACACTGTATTTTTCTTTTTTTAAAAAAAGTTTATTTATTTTGAGGGGGTGGTGTATGTGTGGGGGAGGGGCAGAGAGAAAGGGAGAGGGAAAGAGTCCCAGGCAGGCTCCATGCTCTCAGCTTGAACAGTTCGGGACTTTCACCCACGAATCGTGAGACTGTGACCCAAGCTGAAATCAAGAGTTGGACACTTAGCCCACTGAGCCACCCAGGCGCCCCAACACTGTATTTTCAAATCATCATCTTGGATTTTACCTTGGAGCCATGGCCTCTTAGTGAGGCAGATATTAAATTTGGCTTGATAGAAAGTCTAAATTGAACACTTACGTACATCTGACTTTTAGGATCTTGTTTTAAGATATAGCAGAACCCACCTTCTCTTTGGTCTTGTTCCTGCTACTTTACTGAGAGAAGATATTGTAAACAAGAAATAAAGATAATCTTTACCCTCTTCTCATTGTTGCTTTTCAGGGGATCTATATTTTGAGAAAGCTGTGAATGGTTTCCTTGCTGATCTCTTTACCAAGTGGAAGGTATGTATCTTATGCAGTAAATCTCATTATGTAGACATTATTCATTGCGGATTTTAGAAATACACTATTTCTGTTAAGCTGCCTTTATAAAGTATCTTAGCTAAAGCCTAAATTGATAAAACTGTAGATTTAATAACTTTAACTGCCTCAGCATGATAAAGGTCATTTATGAGAGACCCACAGCTGACATCAGACTCAATGGTGAAAGACTAAAAACTTTCCTCCTTAAGATTAGGAACAAGGTGAGGATGCCTGCTGTCACCACTGATGTTCAGCATTGTACTTGAAGTTCTAGCCTCAGCAACTAGGTAAGAAAAAGAAGTAGAAAGCATACATATTGGAAAAGAAGGAATAAAACTATTAAAACTATTACTATTCACAGATGATCTTTTATATGTAGAAGATCCTAAAAAATTCACCAAAAAACTATTAGAGCTAATAAATGGATTCAACAAAGCTGCAAGGTTACAAAATCAACACACACAATCAGTTGTGTTTCATCAGCAATGAACACTTTGAACAGGAAATTTAAAAACAAAGAATTAAATTGTATGTATGCATGTACTTATTTAAGTAAGCTTCATGCCCAGCACAGAGCCCAACCGGGGGCTTGAACTCACAATCCTGTGATCATGACCTGAGCTGAGATCAAGAGTCAGATACTTAACCAACTGAGTCACCCAGGTGCCCCCAAGGAATTAAATTTAAAAAAGAATTAAATTGGGTTGCACCTGGGTGGCTCAGTTGGTTGGGCATCTAACTCCTGGTTTTGGCTCAGGTCATGATCTCACAGTTTGTGAGTTCCAGCCTTGTGTCAGGCTCTGCACTGCCAGTGAGGAGCCTGCTTGGGATTCTCTTTCTCTCCCTCTTTCTCTGTGTCTTCCCCACTCACTCTCTTTCTCTCTTTCAAAATAAATAAATTTAAAACAAAAATTAAAAAGAGAATTGACTTAAAAATTCCATATACAAGAATATCGAAGAGAGTAAAATACTTTGAATTAATTTACCCAAGGAGGTGCAAGATCTGTATGCTAAAATCTACAAAACCTTGCTGAAAGAGATTAATAAAGATCTAAATAAATGGAAAAGAACCAACTCATGATCATAGATTGGGAGACTTAATATCGTTAAAGTAGCAGTTGTACTCAAACTATAATTCATTCCCTATCAAAATCCCAGTGGCCTTTTTTTGCAGGAAAGGAAAAGCTGATTGTAAAATTTATGTAGAATTGCAAAGGATTCTGCATAGCCAAAACAACCTTGAGAAAGAACAACAAAGTTGGAGGACTCTTACTTCCTAATTTCAAAACTTACTACAAAGCTAAAATAGTCAAAACAGTGTGGTACTGGCAATTAGATAGATAAAAAATCTAAATTGGAATAGAATTGAGAGTACAGAAATCAATCCATGCATCTGTGGTCAGTTGATTTTAGACAAGGATGTTAAGTCCATTCAATGAGGGAAGGAACAGTCTCTTCAACAAATGGTTCTGAGCCAACTGAATATCCATATCTGAGCCAACTGAATATCCATATGCAAAAGAATGAATTTGGACCTCTTCGCATCATATACAAAAATTAACTCAAGGTGGATCAAAGACCTAATATGTGAGAGCTATTTGAGGTCACATTATGTGGTGGCAAACAACATGGAGTTTGGATAGAAACAGACTGGGTTTAAAATTATCGTTCTGCTCTGATTAGACTTTTTTTTTTTTTTATCTTGGAGAAGTAGTTAGTCTCTCTGAGCCTCTGTTTTCTTTTCTGCAAAATGGGGATTATAATAGTCCCTGCCTCACAAAGTGTTTTAAAGCATCTGTACATAGTAGAGTCTCAACTGAATCTAAGTAGAATCTTCCTACCTCAGCAATATGGGAGCACTATCCGTCAGCTCTGAAGGGTACGGAAATAGAAAGACGATGGTTGCCCTCAGAGAACTTACAGATCTGCTGGGGAGCTTGCATGTACATATTTGAAACAATGGCAAGCCGTATGTTTTAGGGGTTAGAATTTTATTTACTTTTGAATTTGGACCTGGAAGACTGAGGAAGTTTTAGATGGTTGAAAAGGAAGATGGAGAGGGTGTGTCAGATAAACAGTTGGACCAAAAGGATGTAGATGGGCATGAGAGTAGGGTATGGTCTTAGGTGACTTCACAAGAGGGTTAGTGTAGTGAATAATTAAGTGATAAGATGGATTAGAAGGATGGGGTCGCATCAAGCCAGGCAGTTTGCACTTGACAGGAAGTGTGGGAGCTATTAAGATTCTCCAGCAAGTGGTCAATATGATCAAAGCCGGGGAGAATTTGAGGAAAGTAGTCCAAGTGGCCAGGAGCAGTGTGGTGAAGTGACAAATGGAATTAAGCAGAGGAGGCTTCTGCAGTCATGTGACTTAACAGTGATCAGGCCTTTGTGTCTGCCTAAGTACAATTTTGAGGTGGGCTGAATAATGGTCACCTTGGACCACATAATGGCCATTTCAGTATTGGGTCTGTGAAAAAGTTAAAGTCTGGCTTAGTGCCTTAGAAGTCCCCTTACCCCAGATTCTGTGAGTGGATTTTTTATTAGATATAGGTGCAGGGTATGGCATAGGCTCAGTCATTAGTTTATAGGCCTTCGCTCTTAGGATTTGTTTATTTTTTTAAGGTCAAGAACTTGGTTTTATTTATTTATTTTTAAAAATTTTTATGTTTATTATTGAGACAGAAACAGAGCATGAGTAAGGAAGGGGCAGAGAGAGAGGGAGACACAGAATCCAAAGCAGGCTCAAGGCTCTGAGCTGTCAGCACAGAGCCCAATGCAGGGCTCGAACCCATGAACTATGAGATCACGACCTGAGCTGAAGTCGGACGCTCAACTGACTGAGCCACCCAGGTGCCCTATGAACTTGGTTTAAAGCAGTAGCTTGAAAATGAATTAAAATAACTTTCTATAGCCACTCTGTTGATTTAATGATATTTGGTGAAGGTTGTTTATACTTTTTTACAGTTTTTTGTAAGTTTATTTATTTATTTTGAGAGAGAGAATGAGAGCAGGGGAGATGCAGGGAGAAAGGGAGAGAGAATCCTAGGCAGGCTCTGTGCTTCATAGTGCAGAGCCCAACGTGGGGCTTGATCCCACAAACCGTGAGATCATAACCTGAGCCAAAATCAAGAGTTGGTCACTCAATTGACTGAGCCACCAGGAGCCCCGGTTGTTTATTCTTTTTTTTTTTTTTTTAATTTTTAATGTTTTTTTATTTATTATTGAGACAGAGAGAAACAGAGCATGAGCTGGGGAGGGTCAGAGAGACAGGGAGACACAGAATCTATCTGAAGCAGACTCCAGGCTTTGAGCCATCAGCACAGAGCCTAGCACGGGGCTTGAACTCATGAACCGCGGGAATGTGACCTGAGCCAAAGCCTGACGCTCAACCGACTGAGCCACCCAGGCGCCCTGGTTTATTCTTTATACCTCCTATTGAATAACTTACAGCTAACACTGTGGCAGCTGGATCGAGCATGAGAGTTCATGAATTCATTTCAGAGCCCAAAATATGGTAGACATGAGGATAATAGTAGTAGTCTTAAGTAACATTTATTGAGTATTTTGACATGTTGGGTATCATGATATGTGTTTTGCCCACATTATCTCACTTAATCCTCTTGCTCCTATTAATACTGGTAGGGAAAGTACATCTCAGTGAAGTTGGGCAATTTGCCCACAATCAACAGCACGTAAAAGCAAAATGAGGATTCTAATCCGGTACCATCCATTCTCCCAGAGCTACCCTGAGATTGTGACCTCTGTGCTGTCCTGTCTGTATTTTTATAACCCCAGGCCATGTCACCTATTGTATGTTATCCCCACCATCACATGAGTTGAGAGACTCCTATGCCCATGCCATCCCAATCATTGTAAGGCATTTTTTTCTATACATCACTATACCAAAATCAGATAAATTTGAAGTTGAGTTTGGAGCAGTGGGCATCCAATACATTAGTTGGTGGCTAATGAAGATTTGCTCTTTCCTAGCATTCTGCTCGTGGTGCTGTGGCTTGAATTTAGGAATTTCTGTCCACTTGAGATATATCCATGAGGGAATATAAGGTGATATGTTATGTGCATCATGTTGTATATATACCTTACATGGTGAATGCTGAGTTGTATAGTCAGTGAGCATGGTGGGTTAGGGACAGGGTTGGTCAGTGTAAGCACTTGTCTTCGAAGATCTGGGAGGAACTGAAACTGGGCTTGCTGGCTTACTGGTGCAAGCCACATTTCATGCCATCTGTAAACACCCTTTTCCAGAACACTGATTTTCAGACTCCATGAAATGTTTATTCCCACTAGTCCCCATTCTAATCCAAAGGTACTTCATCGCCTTGGCTTTAACTGATGCATCTAGAGCAGCTCCCAACCCTGATTTTATGACAGTGGTAGGATGTGGGGGTTGTATTTAATTCTTACATCCACCACCATGCGTTTTGTTCCTATTCCTAAACTATGGTTCTGAAGAAATTTTAAAAACACCATGAAGCAGGTACAAATACCATGATCCTTTGACACTGGGCTCTTCTAGTTCATGCCAAATCAAGAGCTGGGAGATAGTGACCCATATGTATTGGTGATTTGCTGTTTTCAAAGCACTTTTTACATTCCTGTGACTATTGCCCAAGGTCACATAGTGGTAAATTTCAGGGCCAGGACTCAACCTGCATTTTCTCACTCCAACAGTGCTCTGTTCACTGGATCATGCAACCTACAATGATGTGACATCATCCAATACAGTGTGCTGCCATTGAGTCTCCTAAAATTGATAATATTATGTTAATGCAGGCTGCTTCATCATGAAGTGAGTGAAATAAACTTGAGCCTCTTTTTTCTCTACTCATTCCTAGGAGAAGAACTGTAGTCATGAAGTGACGGTGGTCCTATTTTCTAGGACTTTCTATGATGCAAAATCTCTTGGTAAGTCTCCTATAGTTCTTCTCTATTAAGGTTTCCATCCATTCCTTATCATCTTTCCCTTTGCAGTGCTCATCTTTCCCACTTTTTCTGTTATGAGCACAGGGTAAAATGGAAAATAACACAGTCCATTAGTGGATGCAGGAAGTCTCTGGGCCATGATTCATCTTAAAGCCAACTTGATATATAATTTAATTCATTCGTTCATTTATTTTGGTGATGCAAATCTTTAACCTAGAAGGGGGAGCAGGTAAACTGTGAATTTCTCTTCTCAATCTGGTCTACATGTGTTGTTTTCTCTTTTTCAGATGAGTTTCCTGAAATAAACCGAGCCTCAATTCGACAGGATCACAAAGGACGGTACTATGAAGACTTTTATAAGTATGTTTGAGGCTTTGCTATGCCTCCTGCTTTTTTTTTGTTTTTGTTTTTGGCTGTTTCTTTCCTAACTTAAAAAAAAATTAACATTTTCATTTTTGAATAACAGTAGGTTTACAGAGAAGTTGCAAAGGTAGCACAGAGAGTTCACATATACCCTTCACCCAGTTTTCCCTGTTAACATTTCATAACTATGGTATATTTGTCAAAACTATGAGATTAGCATTGGTGTATTACTATTAACTAAAGTTCAGTTACAGTTCTCAGATTTCATCAGTTTTCCCACTTTATGTATCTTTTTTCATTCCAGCATCCAATCCAGGATACCACACTGCATTTTCTAAACTTTTTAATGTGAAAAATTTCAAACTTGCAGAAAAGAATAAATAATATGATGAATTCATACACCTAACAGCTAGATTTAACAGCAATTATTCTGCATTTGCTTCATCTGGTTTTAAGCTAGATTTTATTTTAGAGTAAATTATAAATATTATGATATTTTGTTCTTATGCGTATCTAAAAAATAAGGTCAATTTCACATATAACCACAATATCATGGTCACATTGGACAATGTCAATTCTATAATCATTCAATATCTAGTATTTAGGTTTCATTAATTGTTTATTTTTTATTTTTTTATTTTTACGTTTATTTATTATTGAGACAGAAACAGAGCATGAGTGGGGGAGGGGCAGAGAGAGAGGGAGACACAGAATCTGAAGCAGGCTCCAGGCTCCGAGCTGTCAGCACAGAGCCCGATATGGGGCTCGAACCCACACACCGTGAGGTTATGACCTAAGCCAAAGTCGGACGCTTAACTGACTGAGCCACCCAGGCGCACCATCATTAATTGTTTCTGAAATAACTTATGTTTAATCTGCTTGTTAAGTCTTAATGTAAAGCAATTTCACCCTTCCTTTTTGCCCCCAACTATGTGACGTGTTGAAGACTCTGAGTTGGTAGTTCTGTAGTATTGTGCTTTCCAAACTTTCGTGTGCCTATGAATCTCCCCTGGGGATCGTGCTGAGTCCAATCAGTTCAGGAGTCCTGGGATGGGCCTGAGATTCTGCTTGTCCAGCTAGCTCCTGTGCTTGCATATGTTGGTCTCTGCACCCCATTTTGAGTAGTGAGGCTGTAGAAGACCCTTTCTGGATTTGTCTGATTGCATCCTTGTGGTGCTTATTTTCTGCAAACCAGAGGTTACAACTGGGGTATTTTAGTTGCCCTGTCCACTCACTGTGGACATTTGGCACTGTCTCGGGACTTTTTTCCTTTTGCTCAAAATGGTATGGGGGAGGTAGGAAGGGGAGGTTAGACAACTGATACCTGCTGGGTAGAGGCCAGGGATGCTGCTTCACATCCTGCAGTGCACATAGGACAGCCCATGCTGCAAAGTTATTTAGCTCAAGGTAACAGTAGTGCTCAGGTTGAGAAGCCGTCTCTAAGGACTTGATGGAATTTAGGTTGGACCTTTTTCGTAAGACTTACCTCATTGCTGATGCCCTGTACTTCACGCTGCATCACTACAGGAATACAGATCAGTCCAGATGTCCCGACAGTGGCCCTGAATAAGGGGATGCTTTGTGAGATGATAGAAGCATAGCAGATATAGTTGGATGGGGTTGCTCCATGGCCTGGAGCTGAAGGCCCTTGATCTTTTAAACTCTCAGATCTGTGGAGAAGTTTATCACGTGATTCTTGGCTCTCCAGGTGGAAGCTAGAGTAGATCTCAAAACAGATTTAAAAAACCCTTTTGGGGGCGCCTGGGTGGTGGCTCAGTCAGTTGAGCGTCCGACTTCAGCTCAGGTCATGATCTCATGGTTTGTGAGTTCAAGCCCCGCATTGGGCTCTCTGCTGTCAGCACAGAGCCTGCTTAGGATTCTCTGTCTCTGCCCCTCCCCTGCACACACTCTCTCTCTTTCTCAAAAATGCGTAAACAACAAAAACAATGAAACCCTTTTGCTTTGTAGATTTTAAATGAATTCTTTTATTCTTGCCTGAGGTACCAAGATTGTATGTTTAAGTAAATACCAAGTCCTTTGAAACTGAGCACATTTCATCAATTTACTATACTTGTTAAAGCCCTTAGAGATTGCTTCTCTCAAATGCACTACTGCACTACTCCGTCATTGATTCAGTCTTGCTTCCTCAGACTCTTTCCTTCTGTAACTGAGAGGAGGAGCCCTTTGCTAGTTTCCCTTCCTACCTTAGACTCTGAAATACAATGTCTCACTGTTCTACAGTAACAGTTTACTCTGTGGGTTTAGTTTTTGTCTCAGATGGCCAGTCCTCTTCCCTACCCCCAACCTGGATCTTAAACATATTTCTTTGTAGCTAGTTCCTTCCTAAGTCTCAAGCCAACACCAAATGCCCATTTGCATATTTCTCTCCCTTCTCAACTTTGTAATAGCATTCCTAAAGAATATTCTTTTATAATTATATATTTAAAAAAAAACAACAGTGATTGTGGATAAGCCCCAAAGAGTAACAGAAATAATGAAACTTTTTAAGGCTGTTTTTGTGGTAACCTTTTTAACTTTTTATCTCAAAATTTTTTCAATTATGAGAACATTGAAAGAGGAATATTATGAATCTGTATACTTTTCACCTAGATTTACCAATTATTAACATTTAGTAGACACATGATTATCTTCTACTTCACTATCATCTTTTAAGAACAAGGGCATTGTAAGAGAATGTCAGATTTTGCCAATTATCCTAATATTTCTTATTGAAATGTTTTTCCTGATCCAGATTTCTTTCTAGAATCATGCATCATTATTAGCTTAATCTTTTGCGTTTGTTTTTACAATATGAACAACATGGGTTTGAACTGCATGGACCCCCTTATATGTGGATTTCTTTCAATAGATACAAGAAAGTACGATAAAGGTATTTTTCTTATGATTTTCTTTTTTCTTTTTTTAAAATTTATTTTGAGAGGGAGACAGAGTACAAATACGGGAGGGGCAGAGAGAGAGAGAGAGAGAGAGAGAGAGAGAGAGAATCCCTAGCTCAGGGCTCAGGCTCACAAATCACAAGATCATGACCTGAGCCAAATTGAGAGTCAGAAACTTAACCGACCGAGCCACCCAGCACCCCCTTCCCCTTTACGGCTTTCTTAATAACACTTAACACTTGCTTTAGTCTAGTTTGTTTTATTGTAAGAATATAATTTATGATACTTGTAACATATACAATATGTTAATAGACTCTTTATCAGTAAGGCTTCTGGTCAAGTTTTCACGGAGTCAAAACATACGCAGATTGGGGTGCCTGGGTGGCTCAGTCGGTTAAGTGTCCGACTTCGGCTCAGGTCATGATCTCATGGTTCGTGGGTTTGAGCCCTGTGTCGGGCTCTGTGCTGACAGCTAGCTCAGAGCCTGGAGCCTATCTTCGGATTCTGTGTCTCCCTCTCTCTCTGACCCTCCCCTGCTCATGCTGTCTCTCTCTCTCTCTCTCTCAAAAATAAATTAAAAAAAAAACATTAAAAAAACATATGCAGATTTTCAGTTGCACAGGTCAGGAACATCTAACCCCCATGTTGTTCAAGGGTCAGCTGTATTTCCTTTATCACTTATCAGATTACCTTTTTATATCACTGAAGAAATATTGCATATTTGTTGTAGAAATTTTGTAAAATCTATAGGAGAGCACAAGATAGAAAATAATAGTGGCTCCGCTATCGAGGTTATAATAAGATGGTAATAATTCTCATTCGTATTCAGGATTTATTATGTATGGGGCCTGATTCTAAGTACTTTAAGCATCTTTGTTTCATTTAAATATCACAACATTCCTTGTGATGGTTACTCTTATCCCATTTTATAGATGTAGAAACTTGGACACAAGAGTTTAACTTATGCGAAGCCCATGGAGGATTAAGTGATGGCATATGCACTTGACTCAGTCTAGTTCAGAGTCTGCTTTTGACCACTGTATTCTTCAACCCCATACTGATCTTACTTTAAATTATTTGTTGATCTTCTTTTGGGTCCTGTATCCCTGTGAGAATTTCATGAAAGTGATGGGACATTTCTTCCCCCAACATCACCATTTATCTCTTTATGCTGATAAATTCTTCATACTACTTCAATGGATTCCTAGAACCTCTTTTAAGATTTTATTTTTTGGGGCACCTGGGTGGCTCAGTCCGTTAAACTGACTTCGGGTCAGGTCATGATCTCACAGTCCGTGGGTTCGAGCCCCGCGTCGGGCTCTGTGCTGACAGCTCAGAGCCTGGAGCCTGCTTCGGATTCTGTGTCTCTCTCTCTGCCCCTCCCCCACTCACTCTCTGTCTCTCTCTCTCAAAATAAAGACATTAAAATTTTTTAAAAAAAGATTTAATTTTTAAAGTAATCTTTACATCTAGCATGGGGCTTGAACTCACAGCCCCAGGATCAAGAGTTGCATGCTGTACCAACTGAACCAGCCAAGCACCCCTGATTCCTGGACTCTTGAGGGCTCTTGTAGCTTAACAGTATATGAAGCTATTTCTACATAATGAGTATGAATTCATTTGAATATAATTATGGACATATTAAAACAGATTATATAAAGCATGAATGTATGAGTTATGAATGTAGATTTACTTATGCATATGAATATATCATTAATATAAATTTCCCAGGGCGCCTGGGTGGCTCGGTCAGTTAAGCATCAGACTCTTGGTTTTGGCTCAGGTCATGATTTCAGGGTTCGTGGAATTGGGCCCCGTGTCAGGCTCTGCGCTGACAGAGCAGAGCCTGCTTGGGATTCTGTCTCTTCCTCTCTCTCTCTCCCTCTCAAAATAAATAAGTAAACTTGAAAAAAATTTCCCCACATCATTAAAAAGTCACTCCCAACATTTTTTAGAGCAAAAGAAGCTTTGGTTGTGTTTTTCTTACTATAAAAACAATTACGGGTTTCTTTTAGGAAAATCACAAAGTATGGTTAAGAGTAATTCAGAACATCCTCAATTCCACCTCCCAGATACAGTCATCATCACCTGAGAGCATCAAACCCTATTCTCTGTTCATAGAGACAAAAAACATTTTTCACAGAGATATCATTACAGATTCCCATGCTTTTTTTTTTCTTAACTGGCATTTTCTGGGGTTAGGGGGTGGACCTTGGTGGCTCAATTGGTTAAGCATTTGATTTTGGCTCAGGTCATAATCTTGTGATTTGTGAGTTTGAGCCCCACATCGGGCGCCGTACTGATAGTGCAGAGCCTGCTTGGGATTCTCTCTCTCTCCCTTTCTCTCTCTGCCCCTCCCCCACTTGTGCACATGCTCTCTTTCTTTCTCAAAAAATAAAACAGAACAGAATAAACTGGCATTTTCCACCTACTACATCACAAATACCCTTCAATGTTAAATATTCTACTTCCACAGCATCATTTTTATTGCTATGTAGACATTTCATTTGCTTGCTAACTATTATCAAACATTGAGGTGATTTTCAATTTTTCACTGTTGTCAAAAGTCGGTTATGATTTTAGCATAACCTGATGACCTTAGTCATACCCTTATAACTTGGCATAACCTTCAGCATACACTTAGAATAAGTTCCCAGAAATGGAGGTACTGGGTCAAAGATACTTTGTTTTTGTTCAGGCTTTTCATGTATAGCCAAGTTGCCTTCCAAAAACATTAAAGTAAAAAATTCTATTTTCCTAGTAGCCATGTTATTTCTCTTTTCTTGCCAACACTGAATACCATTTTCTTCCTTTTTTTTTTTTTTTTTTGACTCGTTCCCAATTGTAATGGGAAAAAAGTTATCTCACTGAGTCTTAATAGTCATTTCTTTTGTTACCGAGAGTGAATGTTTTCTTACTGGCCTTTGTATTTCTCTTTCATGAATTGTATATTCATCTTCTTAGCTAATTTTTTTGTCTTTTTTTGTTTTTTGTCTTACCCCCAGTCTGAGTTTGCAATCCAATGGGAAGTACTTTTAATACAGTGGTATAGGGGTGCCTGGGTGGTTTAGTCGGTTTAGTGTCCAACTCTTGATTTTGGCTCAGGTTGTGATCTCATGGCACCTGAGTTCAAGCCCCGCGTCAGGCTCTATGCTGGCGGTGTGAAGCTTGGGATTCTTTCTCTCCCTCTTGCTCTGCTCCTCCCCTGCTTACTCTCTCTGTCTCTCAAAATAAATAAACTTCAAAATATAAAAATAAAAATAAATACTGTGGTATTTACTTCTCCAGATCTTTTTCTGTTTAGCCCATTTTAAAATTGGATGATTTCTTTGGCTTGTTTTATTTATTTTAATTTTTTAAAATGTTTTTATTTTTTTGAGAGAGAGATACTGAGCACAAGTTGGGGAGGGATAGAGAGGGAGACACAGAATCCGTAGCAGGTTCTAGACTCTCAGCTGTCAGCACAGCGCCTGACATGGGGCCTGAATTCATGGACCGTGAGATCATGAACTGAGCTGAAGTCAGACACTTAACCAACTGAGCCACCCAGGTACCCCTGGCTTGTCTTATTTTTAATAAAATCCAATGTACTCTGGTAGAGAGACTAGCATGATGAGACTTCATATACCCATTACTCATATTAAACAATTATCAAAGAGGATCATGTCATTTTTGATAGTTACATAATATTTGTCATAGTCTGAAATTTTGTCATAATTTAATTCCTTATTGTTAGATATTTAATATTTTTCTAATTTTAAAATAGATCTATGTACCACTGTGATAAATAGATATATAGTTATACATTTCTCAATGTTTCTTGCTTTTTTTAAAAATTCAACTTTATTTTTTTAGAGCAGTTTTAGGTTCATAGCAAAATTGAGAGAAGGTACAGGGATTTCCCATACACCTCCTCTACCCACATATACATAATGTCCTTCCCCCCATTATCAACATCCCTCACCAGAGTGGTGCATTTGTTATAATTAATGAATCTACACAGATATACCATAATCACTGAGAGTCCATAGTTTACCTTAGGGTTCACTTTTGGTGTTATATATTCTGTGGGTTTGGGCAAATATATAATGACAGGTCTCCATTGTTATAGAGTATTTTCACTGCTCTAAAAATCCTCAGTGTTCCACTTATCCCTTCCCCCCAAACCCCATCGCCTGGCAACCACTGATATCCCTAGAGTCTGCACAGTTTTTTGTCTTTTCCATAAAGTCCTAGAGTTGGAATCCTATAGTATGTAACCTTTTCATGTTAGCTTCTTTCACTGAATAATATACATTTAAATAATATTCATGGCTCAGTAGCTCATTTCTTTTTAACACTCAATAGTATTCCTTGTCTGGATATATCATAGTTTGTCCATTCATCTACTGAAGAACATCTTGGTTACTTTCAAGTTTTGGCACTTATAATCATCCATGTGTAGGTTTTTTTGTGGACATAAGTTTTCAGCTCATTTGGGCAAATACCAAAGAGTACAATTGCTAGATCATATGATAGGAGTATATTTAGTTTTGTAAGAAACGACCAAAGTGTTTTCCAAAGTGGCTCCAGTATTTTACATTCCCACCAGCAGTGAATGAAAGTTCCTATTGCTCCATATCCTCACCAGCATTTGGTATTGTCAGTGTTCTAGATTTTGGCCATTCTAATAGGTATATAGCAGTCTCATATTGCTGTTTTAATTTGCATTTCCCATATGACATGATGTGGAACATGTTTTCATATGGTTATTTGCCATGTGTATTTCTTTTTTTTTTTTTTTTTTTTTGGTGAGGTATCTGTTCAGGTATTCTGCCCATCTTTATTTTTTTTTAATCTTTTTGACGTTTATTTATTTTTGAGAGAGAGACACACAGAGTGTGAGCGGGGGAGGGTCAGAGAGAGAGGGAGACACAGAATCAGAAGCAGGCTCCAGGCCCTGAGCTGTCAGCACATTCTGCCCACCTTTAAATTGGTTATTTGTTTTCTGATTGTTGAGTTTTAAGAGTTCTTTATGTTTTTGGATGATAGTTCTTTATGAGATGTGTTTTTTGCTGACATTTTCTTTTTTTTTTAATTTTATTTATTTTTGAGAGACAGAGAGAGAGAACCCAAGTGGGGAACACAAGTGGGGGAGGGGCAGAGAGAGGAAGACACAGTATCTGAAGCAAGCTCCAGGTTCGAAGCCATCAGCACAGAGCCTGGCATGGGGCTCAAACCCACAAACCATGAGATCGTGACCTGAGCTGAAGTGGGACACTTAACCGACTGAGCCACCCAGGCACCCCGTTGACATTATTTTCTCGTCTGTGGCTTGTCTTCTAATTCTCTTGTCATTGTCTTTCCCAGAGCAGAAGTTATTTAATTTTAATAAGGTCTAGCTTATCAATTTTTCTCTTTCATTGGATTGTGGCTTTGGTGTTGAATCTAAAAAGTCATCATCCGAGGTGAGCCTAGGTGGCTCAGTGGGTTAAGTGTCCAACTTGATTTTGGCTCGGGTTGTGATCTCATGGTTGGTGAGTTCAAGCCCCATGTCAGACTCGGTGCTCACAGTGTGGAGTGTGCTTGGGATTATCTCTACCTCTTTGCCCCTTCCCTGCCAGCACGCTCTTGTTCTCTCTCTCTCAAAATAAAACTTACAAAAAAAAAAAAAAAAAGACCACCCTAACTAGGGTAATCTGGGTTTTCTGGTATGTTATCTTTTAGGAGTTTTATAGTTTTACATTTTATATTTAGATCTGTGATCAAATATTTTGAGTTAATTTTATGAAGGGTGTATAGTCATCTAGATTCTTTTTCTTTTCTTATTTTTTGCGTGTGGATATCTAGTTGCTCCGGCACCATTTGTTGAAAGGAATGTCTTTGTTCCATTGTGTTGTCTTTGCTTCTTTGGTTATATTTCATCTTTGTTTTCTTTGGTTATATTTTGGGGGTTCTGTTTCTGGACCCTCTATCTGTTCCATTGATCTATTTGTTTACTGTTTCACCAATGCCACACTATCTTTAGCTTTACCTGTAGCTTTATAGTAAGTCTCAAAGTTGGAGAGTGTTAGTTTTCCAGTTTTGTTCTTCTTCAATATTGGGTGGGCTATCCTGGGTCCTGTATGTTTCTTTAGGATAAATTCCTAGCATTAAAATTACTGGATTAATAGAAATGTGTATATATATTTTCATTTTATTTTATTATTTAAAAAGTTTTTTTTAATGTTTATTCATTTTTTGAGAGAGAGACAGAGTGCAAGTAGGGGAGGGGCAAAGCGAGAGGGAGACACAGAATTTGAAGCAGGCTCCAGGCTTGGAGCTGTTAGCACAGAGCCCAATGCAGGGCTCTAACCCATGGACCGTGAGATCACGACCTGAGCCGAAGTCAGATGCCTAACTGACTGAGCCACCCAGGCACCCCTATTTTTTGTTTTTTGTAATACATTCACATGGTTCAATATTTTTAGGTTTGCAAGGTCTACAGTAAACAGATTCCTACCTATCCCTTTCTACTAATCTAGCTCCCTGACCTAGATTTGTTTGTTGTATATATATGTAAAGCCTACATATAGATGTTTTACTTTAGGCTTGTTATATACCACCTAATTATTATATGAAGATAATTATATAATAATTAGGCAGTATATAATGAAGAGATCTTCATTATATGAAGATTTCATGTTCCTGCTCAATACTAGGCATTAATATAATTTCAAGGCAATTTTTAAATATTTTCTTTTTGTTTTCAATCTATGAGTTGATAATACAGATCTTTGTTAATGTTTGTTACATGCACTTGGCTTTAATACTTACTATTATCTGATAAATTACCTTAACTCTGGAAATCCCATCTTCTCCTTTCCTTTGAAACCCTGTGAGGGACCTGATGTCTATAATAGCTGTTCAATGTCTATTTTATGACAATATTCCTTTCAGAGTGGTGGTGCAGAACGAGAGGAGAGAAGAGTGGACATCACTCCTTGTGACCATTAAAAAACTCTTTATCCAGTATCCAGTGTTGGTGCGACTGGAACAGGCAGGTACTGCATTCATATGACAGCGCAGCAGGGAAAGGAGGTGTAGGATGGCGGCTGGGAGACAAGAGGTTCATGTTTGCTTCCTTCCCAGGGCTGGGCAGAGTTTCTGCTTCTGGTCAGGTTTCTATTTTCAGTTGGGTCTGATTGTTCATTACGTATCCAGTAAGTTCAATAATGTACCTACTGCAGTGTAGGGGGACCTATGGAGCCAGTCAGTTTCCACTTGTTCTTTGAGAGTTCATCTTTCATGGGATACTTTTCCTTCTCTTGTGTTTTTTGCTTCAGAGGGCTTTCCTCAAGGAGACAATTCTACCTCAGCACAAGGAAACTACTTAGAGGCCATCAATCTGTCATTTAATGGTGAGTAAGGACACCAGCCGTGGTGATTTGGCATCTTGTTTACCACATGGCTATGAACTTTTTTTACTGATGTCCAAAGACCCAGACCCAGTTGAAGATCTCCCCACCCACATATTCCAAAAATTAACTGAAAGCAGTAACTTCTGATTGGATGGTTTTAATGGCCAACATTTAGCTCTTAGATCTTCCATTGGGAATTAACTTGCTATTCTCATCTGCTTCTCATGGTCACCTGAGAGTAAAGAGCTGGAGGGAATCTTCCTTGGGCTGTTTTACTAAAAACTGCTGTTTTATACTCCATCCCTCAATTGCTTCTAAGTAATTTTTTAAATCTTTTTTTAACCTTTATCTATTTTGAGAGAGAGGGAGGGAGAACCTGTGCGTGCAAGTGGTAGAGGGGCGAGGAGAGAGAGAATCCCACGCAGACTCCACACTGTCAGTGTGAGCCTGATGTTGGGCTTGAACTCACAAACCATGAGATCATGACCTGAGCTGAAGTTGGGAAGTTGGATGCTTAACTGACTGAACCACTCAGGCACCCCAATCTTTTTTTTTTTTTTTTTTTTTTGTTACAAAAGGAACCCATGTTTCTAAAATTCAAATAATCAGAGGTATATCAAGTAAAAATGAAGATCTCTTTCCTCCCTCTACTGTCAGTTCCCTTCCAAGAGGGAATCTTTTTAACAGTATGGTGTATGATGTGACTTCTTCTATATGTTTGTCCCTAGATGTGTTAGCCGATATGCTTTGTAAATAACAGAAACGTACTGAATTGGTTTACACAAAAAAGAAAAAATTACTCTCAGGATTTAGGGACCTGGTGGAGCCTCAGGAAAGGCTTGAACATTATGCAGAAGAAGGTGGGGAACAAAGTGGCTCTAGGAAATGTAGCAGCAGGTATTCCTGGAGCAGTGTTCAGCTCCCGGCTCTGCTGTCAGCTTTCTGCTCTCTGTTCAGAATTCCATGTTCCCAGCAGAGAGTCTGATTGGCCCAGCTCTGGTTAGGCATCCATTGACACTGGCCAGTAGTAGAAGTAATGATGTGTGGTCACTTCACTGTGCTTATAACCTGCCTGTGTGTCTACACCAAGGTGCTGGGGATTCTAAAGTATGGGGTCTTTTTTTTTTTTTTTTTTTTAGTTTATTTATTTTGAGAGAGAGAGGGAAAGAGAGAAGGAGAGAGAGAATCTCAAGCAGGCTTTGCACTGTCAGTGTGGAGCCCGAAGAGGGGCTTGAACTCATGAACTGTGAGATCATGACATGAGCTGAAATCAAGAGTCAGACACCCAAGCATGGAGTTTTTTATTAGTAAATCTTTTTGTCATATTGGAATATCTTTGCTTTTCCAAAGTAAGGATTGTACAGACAGAAATAAAAATTAACTTGCCAATTTACAAAGTCATCCCAAGATTCTGTCCACTCTTTTAAATATTGCCTTAAATTAATATTTAATTTTTGTAAGTTTCAACACAGACTCATTTATGGATTGTTTAAATTAATGACATGAAATTTGGGCATTTAAGACTACCCAAGGTAAGTATGAGACATTAACGAGGGGCTGTTAGTCTTGTGTTCAAGTTCTTAATATAGAAGGGGAAAGGCAGATGTGCACACGACTAACTAAGGTCAGAATTGACAATTGCTGCAATAGAAACATGGACAAAATACTCTGAGGGCACAGAGGGGCTCGCGAGTGGCTCGTTTCTGAAAAGCTGTAACATCTTCATTTGAGAACTTTTACCTTTCTTTCAAGTGTTTGACAAACACTACATCAACCGCAACTTTGACCGAACCGGGCAGATGTCTGTGGTGATCACACCAGGGGTGGGTGTGTTTGAAGTGGACCGTCTACTCATGATCTTGACCAAGCAGCGAATGATAGATAATGGTAATGCTCCCTGGTTTGCACTGTCTCGACTATATAACCTGATTTACCCTTAGAACTCTGAGCTTTCCCCGGTTTTGTGCATCAGAGATTCTGGGGATGTGAACAATGTTAGGGGACAAAAAGTGTTCTATGGTCAAATCGGTTTGGAAAATGGTGGGTCATATACAGTTTAAGCAGATTACCTATTTGCAGGTTTTAATTTGTTAGTGTATCTTGTTTATCTCTAATGGGCATAACAGGTCTCAGAGTTTTCCAAAACCATGTGACACTGGAGAACTCTTTTTGGGGGGATTGTTTCAAGGAACGAGTATGTCATCAGCCCATCTTGGGGATTACCATCAGATCATCCTATCTAGCCCTCCCTCCGTGATGTACCATGCTTTCCCAATTTGTAACCCTGACTCCATTAAATTTGGGCTTCAAAAAGATGGGGGTGGAGTGTAAATCCTGGGCTGTTGATTAAGAAGCTCTGTTAAATGATATGGATTGTTTTGTTGTCTTACTGAAATTTCAAGATTCCTTTTCCTTTCTGGCCATGAAACTTTAGTAATAGAGGCCTTGGTTGTCTTTTTGACAAATCATGATCTGCCAAGCAGTCCAAGGCTAATTGTTAAGCACTCAATAATCGCAGGTGTGATGGGATCTGGTAAAGAGGAAACCGACAAAATGCATCACTTTTCTTCTTTGCTGTGTAGGCAGCCCTGTGAGGTTATAAATCATAGGATGGAAAGTCGACTTTGCCTCATACCCTGACTTAGTTAAATAATATTGTTAATAGATTGAGACACTTATCTCCACTTCTTCCCACCCCCACCCCAAACTCTTTTTGTCTTCTCTTTTTTAGGAATTGGCGTGGACTTGGTGTGCATGGGGGAGCAACCATTACATGCTGTCCCATTGTTCAAGGTAATTTGATTTTGGATTGCTTACTAAAGGCCAGTCTCTAGTACTAGAGTGATCTTAAAAATACTTAAAAACAGAAAAGTTGGAGCAGTTCCACATCCTACTTGTTTTCTAGCTGATCTGTGCACTGGCTTTTTCCCTTCCAGCTGCATAATCGAAGTGCACCTCGTGATTCTCGACTGGGCGATGACTATAATATTCCTCACTGGATAAACCACAGGTGGGTGTAACCTTGATTCACTGGAGGTTATAAGGGTGTTAAATAACGTCCTTGCCATTTTCTCTTCACATCTGTTAAGTTCTTACTATAAAACCTTTCGTCAAGAAAATGTAGAAACCAAAATTCTAAAGTTCTAACATTTGCTTAGAGCTTCTATACATGCAAAGCAGTGGCAATAACACAAGAACAGTCTAGAGTGAGAAAAAAAATAAAAGGAAATTTTGAAGGACTTACTTTTATTATTAACCCCAGCTCCTACTATTCCCAACTTCCACAGACCATAGCAGACCAACATTGTGCCTGGCATTCTGTTTGTAGAAAAATCCCTGTGTCTCTTCTTCATGTGCGACAAGGCCTCAGTGTTTCTACTGATTGAGGCTCAAGGCTGGTGTCTCTCATGCCTCTGTCAGAGCCACTGCCTTATCCCAGTCCTCATTTTTTTTTTAAGTTTATATATTTATTTTGAGAGAAACAGATCCAGCCTGAATAGGGGAGGGGCAGAGAGAGAGGGAAAGAAAGAGAATCCCAAGCAGGTTCTGCGTTGCCAACACAGAACCCGACACAGGGCTCAAATCCATGAAACTGAGATCATGACCTGAGCTGAAACCAAGAGTCAGAGGCTTAACCAACTGAAGCGCCCCCAGTCCTCATCTTTTTTGATAATCTTCATAGTGTGTCTATTTCTGATCGCTTTCCTTCATTCCATCCTTTAGAACAGGGTTTCTCAACCTGGACGCTACTGACGTTTTGGGCCAGATCATTCTTTTGTTGTTGGGGCTGTGCCCAGTGCATTGTAACCTGTTGAGCAGCATCCCTGGCCTCCACTCACTAGATGCCAATGGCACCCACCCCCAATGTGACAACCAGAATGTCTGCAGGAACCATAACTAAGTGAATTTTTCTATCAGAAAACCTGGAGAGGGGCACCTGGGTGGCTCAGTCAGTGAAGCTTCTGACTCTTGGTTTCAGCTCAGGTCATATTCTCACAGTTTGTGAATTCCAGCCCCACGTCAGACTCTGCGCTGAGAGTGTGGATCCTGCTTGGAATTCTTTCTCTCTCCCTCTCTCTCTTCCCCTTCCCCCCAACTCTCTCTCAAAATAAATAAACTAAAAAAACAAAAACAAAAACCTAGAGAGAGTTAAATTGTTTGTTTGAAATACTGCAGGTAGAGCTCATACCTCTTGGAAATTTACTGTGAGAACAAGATATCCTCAAGCCTGCCAAAAGTGAAAAGCCTTGAACTATTATTTTTTTAAAGTTGCATGATTTTTTAGTTAATTATTTATTTTTTTAAACAACACTTTTGTTGTTTAAAATTTTTTTTTAATGTTTATTTATTTTTGAAAGAGAGAGACAGGGCATGAGCAGAGGAGGGACAGAGAGAGGGGGAGACACAGAATCCAAAGCAGGCTCCAGGCTTCGAGCTGTCAGCACAGAGCCTGATGCGGGGCTCAAACCCATGAACCACAAGATCATGACCTGAGCCAAAGTTGGATGCTCAACTGACTGAGCCACCCAGGCACCTTTCATGGTTTTTTTTTTTTTTTTTTAATGCCTGCATGTTTATGGAGTATTCAGTTGAAAATGTTGGAAACTGAGGAGGGAAACAATTTAGACTAAAAAAAAAAAAAAAAAAAAATCAAAAAACTCAAACGCCTGCTGCGATGCCACATGTCTCCTGTGTGGCAGATTCCCCCTGCCCCCCATTGACAGTCACTTCTTTAAGCCAGTGGTTTTCTCCTTCCTTTCTATTTTTTTTCCTTAAGCAACAGAGCCCTTTTTTTAAGTAAAAATCTTACTTGCAACCAAATATACAATAGTGAAAAGTGTGTTTTTTTTAAGTTTATTTATTTTGAGACAGAGAAAGTGAGAGAGCAGGGGAGGGCAGAGAGAGAAGAGAGAGAATCCCAAGCAGGCTCCACACTGTCAGTGCAGCATCCAACATGGGGCTCAAACTAACAAATTGCAAAATCACGACCTGAGCCAAAGTCTGACAGACACTTGACCGACTCAGGCACCCAGGCACCCCAATGTTACTGTTATTTATTTATTAAAACTTTTTTTAACTTATTAAATGTATTTTTGAGAGAGAGAGAGAGACAGAATGTGAGTGGTGAAGGGGCAGAGAAAGAGGGAGACACAGAATCCGAAGCAGGCTCCAGGCTCTGAGCTGTCAGCACAAAGCCTGATGCACGGCTCGAACTCACAAGTTGTATGATCATGACCTGAGCCGAAGTCGGATGCTTAACTGAGCCACCCAGGCACCCCACTGTTTTTTTTTTTTAATGATTACTTTATTATTTTGAGAGAGAGAGCGAGAGAGCATGCGAGCATGTTCAGGGGAGGGGCAGAGAGAAGGAGAGAGAGAATCCCAAGCAGGCTCCACACTCAGCATGGAGCCTGATGGAGGATTCAGTCCCACAACTATGAGATCATGACCTGAGCCAAAACCAGGAGTCAGATGCTTAACTGACTGAGTCGCCCAGGCACCCCTGGTGTTACTGTTATTTTAAAAATTTGGTTCAAATAAAATAGTATTTTGAACTTTTTTTTCACTTATTTCAGAGACCAATGTATCTTCTTTTTTTTAAAACATTTTCTTTTTTTTTTTCTTTAAAGTTTATCCACTTGTTCTGAGAGAGAGCGTATGTGCAAGTGTGCATGTGTAGAGGAGGGGCAGAGAGAGAGAGAGAGAGAGAGAGAGAGAGAGAACCCCAAGCAGACTCCACGCTGTCAGCACAGAGCTGGATGTGGGGCTCAATCCCATGAACAGTGAGATCATGACTTGAGCTGAAATCAAGAGTCAGATGCTCAACCGACTTAGGCCTCCCAGATGCCTTGATGTATCTCCTTTTTTTTTTTATCAGCTCTCTAATTAGATTTGAATTTATAATCTTATTTTACATATATATAAAATATATAGGAATTTATATATATATATAAATATAGGGAGAGAGAGAGAGAGGAGGGAGAGTATGAGATATGGAGAAGGGCAGAGGAAGAGAGAGAGAATCCTAAGCAGGCTCCACACTCAGTGCGGCACCCCAAATGGGGCATATTCCCATCCTGGGATCATGACGTGAGCCGAAATCAAGAGTCAATGCTCAACCAACTGAACCACCCATGTGCCCCTGGATTTGTAATCCATTTGTAATGGATTTGAATAGTCATTTAGTCATTCAGATTCTTAAAAAAATTTTTTAATATTTATTTATTTTTGGGAAAGAGGGAGTGTGCGAGTGGGGGAGAGGCACAGAGAGAAGGAGAGAGAGAAGGAGAGAAAGAATCCCAAGCAGGCTCCATGCTGCCAGCACACAGCCAGATGCAGGCCTCACTCCATGAACCAGGAGACCATTACCTGAGCCGAAACCAAGAGTTGGACCCTTAGCTGACTGAGACACTCAGGCGTCCCTGAATAGACATTTAGATTTTTTACCATAAGAAAACAGCTACTGTTTAATTATACACCATATTTCATTGTTTTATGTTTGGTTTAGGAAATAAGGGAGAGAGTAGCTATCACACACACAAAATTGTATATGAATTTAAACACTGTAATTTCCTCAAATTTTAATTAATAATAACTTGAAGGTTTCCTGATTTATCACTTTATTTTTCATCCTAAATTGGCTCTCTGATACCATTTAAGATGGACAATGGACTCGCACATGTAGGGCTTCAGAATCTAAGAGTGGGGATGGCTTGAGGCCTGCTTTTCACATCTTACTATGAGTTTTGTTTGCTTGAGCTACTTAGGGACAGGAGCAAAAAGGGCTTGTGGCCAGAGATGCACAACTGCTTGTAAGGGCCTTTGTTCTTATCCTGTCCACTAGCCTCTTCAAAATCATCCCACAAGGCCAGAGACCTTACTTGAAGCATAATCAAATTGTCTTCAGTGAAAACTTATTCACCAAGTACTATTGGCTAGTAATGAAAATTGATCCAAAAAGTAAATTAATAACAGATACATAAGAGTTATAAAACTGGCATTTGGGAATGTCACAGGCTATTCCTGGAGTCTGTTTTAGAGATCATAGAGACCCTCCAGTCACACTGGATAGGTGAGGAACCTGAGTTCCAGGAAGGTAACTTGGCTTGCAAAGGGTTGATCAACAAGTTCATGGCAAAGCTGAAGGTGTTCGTTTAAACCGTATGAAATTGTGATTTTTACACTGGTTTTGACCTTCAACCACAGCAATTTCACATGGATAAATCTAATAGAAACTCATTCTTCTGGATAATACTACTTTAATACTCAGATCTTTCAAATTAATGTCTGGAAAGCTAGCAGCATCCTCTGTTTGGTACTTTCCTTAGTACAACTCTGAGGAGCCAAGTCTCAGGGACTAGTTGGACTGCAGGTGTGACTGTAGTTGGTATTCTTTTTTTTTTTTTTTTTAAGTTTATTTACTCATTTTGAGAGAGCCAGAGAGAGTGAATGGGGAAGGGACAGAGAGAGAGGGAAAGAGAGAATTCCAAGCAGGCTCTGTACCGCCAGCGCAGAGCCCAACACAGGGTTTGAACTCATGAAACGTGAGATCATGACCTGAGCCAAAACCAAGAGTTGAATGCTTAACTAACTGAGCCACCCAGACGCCCCTCTTTTTTTCTTTCTTTCTTTATTTTGAAAGAGAGAGAGAGAGAGAGAGAGAGAACAAGTGGAGGAGAGTCAGAGAGGGATAGCGATAAAATCCCGAGCAAGCTCCCCACCAACAGCGCAGAGCCCAGTGCAGGGCTGGAACCATGATCTGTGAGATCATGACCTGAGCCAAAGTTGAATGCTTAACCCACTGAGCCACCCAGGTCCCTGCGGTTGGTATTCTTATGTTATGCACATAATGCATAATGTGTTAGTTACTGGATTGCCCCTACAGTTCACTGGTTATCTATTGATAACCTTTTTTTTTGTTTGTTTATGATCAGAGTTATGATGGAAGATGGGGATTGGTTATTATTCAAAACATCTTTCCCATAAGTTAATTATGGATAAAAGAGATGACAGAGACATGCCTAAGAAATGGAAAAGGATGTACAGCCTCTGTTTACTCATTTATTCATTATACCCAGGGCAAGGTTGGGTCTCTCAGTTTTCTTGTGTATCTGACGTGACTGCATTAAGATATGATTTTCAGGGGTGCCTGGGTGGCTCAGTCAGCTGTGTCCCAGTCTTGGTTTCAGTTCAGGTTATGATCTTGGGCTTTATGAGTTTGAACCCCGTGTCGGAACCTGCTTCAGATTCTCTCTCTCTCTTCTCTCTGGCCCTCTCCTGCTCATGCTCTCTCTCTCTCTCTCTCAAAATAAATAAATTTTAAAAAATTATATGATTTTCAAAGGGATAAGAATTTGATGATTTGTGCCCTCTTTTCTTGAGACCATTTTTTTCTTTCCTTGCCTGAGTTATTCTTGCTTACCATGTGCTATTCAACCCAAGAGTGATAAAGGTTGCCCTTGGGCCCAGCATTGTGCCAAGTATCAAGAATGCTAAAGTATCATGATGTAAATAGATGTAATCCCTGCCAGGAGAAGGAGATTCTCATCCAGTTAGGAATCAGGACTAACATGAAACAGTTAATGAGAAAAAAGAATAGAACAATAATTAAAACCCTATTTAATGTTTTGTAGTAATTACAGAACAGGTTAGAATTGGAGGAATCAAGGAAGCCTGAAACATAGGCAGTCAGGAGAGAGCTAATCAATGGCTGGGGTTTCAACTTAAAGTTTAAAATGAAAGGGGCTTAAATTAATGACCCTTTTTTCTTTCACAGTTTCTATACATCCAAAAGCCAGCTCTTTTGTAACAGTTTCACCCCGCGAATAAAATTGGCAGGAAAAAAGGTAGGTGTCACCAACCTGCAGAGCCTTCAGGGAGTGTCACACACCGACATGGTTATTTTGATCCCAGGATATGCCCTTCTTCCCCATGGTCATGAGTAGAGTTTAAGAAATTTGTCTTAGAACTTTATGATTTTACACATTAAATACATAAATAACAAGGCAAACCCCAGACTATAAGAAATATCTCTGGGAAAACTATGACAACTCTTTTTAGTTCTTTAATAATGAATATTTTTGTTATGATGTGACTGGTTTGTTCAAATACCAGGACCTCTCAGATAGCTTTGGAGACTAAGACATGGGCAGGCATTGCAGCAAAGGGGAAATATGATGTAAAGATCACATCTTGGCAATAGTTAAAGAATTACAAATTCAAACAAGAATGGAGGTTCTTTTTTTTTTTTTTAAACTTTATAGTTTATTGTCAGGTTGGTTTCCATATAACACCCAGTGCTCTTCCCCACAAGTGACCTCCACCAAGACCATCACCCCTCATTACCTTTCCCCCTTCCCCTTCCCCCCTCAGTTTGT